>OZ010596.1:6627009-6712009 GCA_963932145.1 Acanthosepion lycidas
TTAATTTATCGAGATTGGTTTGTTAGTTTGTTTATTTAATTATTTGGATGAATTTAGATTAATTTATTTTACTTGTTTTTTATTATTTGTTTATTACACTGTATATTAATAGACTAAAATAGACTATCCGCAATGCACCACTGACCCGTATATATAAATAGTCGAGATAAATAACAGCACTCGTGGCCTGATGATTGAGTCTTGCATGAAACAGACTGTCACCTCTAAGTGTTGACTTCTATGTTCACTTTTATATTTACACACGCTCTATCTCTGATATTGAGCACTTTATCCCATAAATATAGCACACCTTAGGACTATATTTCTTCATAAATATATATATATATATATATATATATATATATATATATATATATATATATATATATATATATATATATATATATATATAAACACTAATAATCTTATAAATATAAGCAGCTATACTCATCCGGCAAAACCTTAGGCGTTTTAATTTGTAAATGAGCAAACCAATAACCAAAGGGAAAAAAAGGGGGGAAAAGAAAGAAGGGGGAAAAGAAAGAACTAAGAACATGTACTTCCGGTGAAAACAATCGTCTAGAATCTAAGTTAAGAGTCCAAAGAAAAAAACCTCCAATACGAGTAAAGTAAAAATAACTAAGCAAAGTGCTAAATAGGCTAGGTAGAGCAAACCAAGTAATATTTTCTGTACTTATAGCACCATCCTGACGATCCCCGTAGGTGAAACCTAGGTAGGTTTGTTTGCCTTATATATGTATGTATATATATATATATATATATGTATATATATATATATATATATATATATATGAATTTTTTATAAATAATTATCTTTCTAATGGACAGTGGTGGGATTGATAGTCATTATGAGTTCTTCTATACTTTCGTTGGCTGCAAATTATAACCATTGAAAATAATTCTATTGAACTAATTGCTATGATTAGATTGGATGAGACTACTCTCTACTGCTATTTAATCCGCAGATTGGGGAGACAAAATTCATTTGTATATTTCCCAAACGTAATTCTGCGAAAGTGAATATAACAGAAATGGGATATTTCTCGTTCCAAGTGCCAACCATTACACAACTTGCACATTATATAATAATAATAATAGATCTTTTGTGGGTTGCTAGGTGATCTGCTGTAGACACGTGTCTAGGCCCATTTCGTTTTAAGACTACTTTGTACTGCAGCTACAATAAACGAACCGTTAGAGTTTCTGGGAGAGAATGCCGTTAGAGTTTCTGCGAGAGAATGCCGTTAGGGTTTCTGAGAGAAGTTCCGTTAGAGTTTCTAGAAGAGAATGCAGTTAAAGTTTCTGAGAGAGAATGCCCTTAGAGTTTCTGGGAGAGAATTCCGTTAGATATTCTAAGAGAGAATGTCGTTAGAGTTTCTGAGAGAGAATTCCGTTAGAGTTTCTGGGAGATAATTCCGTTAGAGTTTCTAGGAGACAATGCCGTTAGAGTTTCTTAGAGAGAATACCGTTGGAGTTTCTGGGGGAGATTGCCGTTAGAGTTTCTGAGAGAGGATGCCGTTAGAGTTTCTGAGAGAGAATTCCGTTAGACTTTCTTAGAGAGAATGCCGTTAGAGTTTCTAGGAGACAATGCCGTTAGAGATTCTGGGAGAGAATGCCATTAGAGTTTCTGAGAGAGAATACTGTTAGAGTTTCTGAGAGAAAATGCCGTTAGAGTTTCTGAGAGAAAATGCCGTTAAAGTTTCTGAGACAGAATTCCGTTAGAGTTTCTGAGAGAGAATACCGTTGGAGCGTCTGAGAGAGAATGCCTTTAGAGTTTCAGAGAGAGAATTCCGTTAGAGTTTCTGGGACAGAATGACATTAGATTTTCTGAAAGAGAATTCCGTTAGAGTTTCTGTGAGAGAATTCCGTTAGAGTTTCTGTGAGAGAAGTCCGTTAGAGTTTCTGGGAGAGAATTCCGTTAGCGTTTCTGAGAGAGAAAGCCGTTAGAGTTTCTGAGAGAGAATACCGTTGGAGTTTCTGGGGGAGATTGCCGTTAGAGTTTCTGGGGGAGAATGCCGTTAGAGTTTCTGAGAGAGAATTCCGTTAGAGTTTCTGAGAGAGAATTCCGTTAGAGTTTCTGGGAAAGAATGCCGTTAGACTTTCTTAGAAAGAATGGTGTTGGAATTTCTGTTAGAGAATGCCGTTAGAGTTTCTGTTAGATAATGCCGTTGGAGATTCTGAGAGAGAATGACGTTAGAGTTTCTAGGAGACAATGTCTATAGAGTTTCTGGGAGAGAATGCCGTTAGAGTTTCTGAGAGAGAATGCCGTTCGTTTTTCTAGGAGAGTATGCCGTTAGAGTTTCTGTGAGAGAATTCCGTTAGAGTTTCTGTGAGAGAATTCCGTTAGAGTTTCTGAGAGAGAATGCCGTTGGAGTTTCTGAGAGGGAATGCCGTTACAGTTTCTGGGAGAGAATGCCGTTAAAGTTTCTGAGAAGAATGCCGTTAGAGTTTCTGAGAGAGAATTCCGTTAGAGTTTCTGGGAGAGAATTCCGTTAGTGCTTCTGAGAGAGAAAGTCGTTAGCGTTTATGGGAGAGAATGCCGTTAGAGTTTCTGAGAGAGAAAGCAGTTAGAGTTTCTGCGAGAGAATACCGTTGGAGTTTCTGGGGGATATTGCCGTTAGAGTTTCTGAGAGAGAATGCCGTTAGAGTTTCTAAGAGAGAATTCCGTTAGAGTTTCTGGGAGAGAATGCCGTTAGAGTTTCTGTTAGAGAATACCGTTAGAGATTCTGAGAGAGAATGACGTTAGAGTTTCTAGGACACAATGTCGATAGAGTTTCTGGGAGAGAATGCCGTTAGAGTTTCTGAGAGAGAATGCCGTTCGTGTTTCTAGGAGAGTATGCCGTTAGACTTTCTGTGAGAGAATTCCGTTAGAGTTTCTGTGAGAGAATTCCGTTAGAGTTTCTGGGAAAGAATTCCGTTAGTGTTTCTGAGAGAGAAAGTCGTTAGTGTTTATGGGAGAGAATTCCGTTAGAGTTTCTGAGAGAGAATGCCGTTGGAGATTCTGAGAGAGATTGGTGTTGGAGTTTCTGAGAGAGAATGCCGATAGAGTTTCTGGGAGAGAATGACGTTAGAGTTTCTGGGAGAGAATGCCGTTAGAGTTTCTGAGAGAGAATTCCGTTAGAGTTTCTGGGATTGAATGCCGTTAGAGTTTCTGAGAGAGAATGCCGTTAGAGTTTTTGAGAGAGAATACTGTTAGAGTTTCTGGGAGAGAATGCCGTTAGTGTTTCTGAGAGAAAATGCCGTTAGAGTTTTTGAGAGAAAATGCCGTTAAAGTTTCTGAGAGAGAATAACTTTGGAGTTTCTGGGGGAGAATGCCGTTAGAGTTTCTGAGAGAGAATTCCGTTAGACTTTCTGAGAGAGAATACCGTTGGAGTGTCTGAGAGAGAATGGCTTTAGATTTTCTGAGAGAGAATGCCGTTACTGTTTCAGAGAGAGAATGCCGTCAGAGTTTCTGAGAGAGAATTCCGTTAGAGTTTCTGGGAGAGAATGACATTAGAGTTTCTGAAAGAGAATTCCGTTAGAGTTTCTGAGAGTGAATGCCGTTAGAGTTTCTGAGTGAGAATTCCGTTAGAGTTTCTGAGAGAGAATGCCGTTAGACTTTCTTAGAGAGAATGGTGTTGGATTTTCTGAGAGAGAAAGCCGTTAGAGTTTCTAGGAGACAATGCCGTTAGAGATTCTGAGAGAGAATACCGTTGGAGTGTCTGAGAGAGAATGGCTTTAGATTTTCTGAGAGAGAATGCCGTTACAGTTTCAGAGAGAGAATGCCGTTACAGTTTCTGAGAGAGAATTCCGTTAGAGTTTCTGGGAGAGAATGACATTAGAGTTTCTGAAAGAGAATTCCGTTAGAGTTTCTGAGAGAGAATGCCGTTAGAGTTTGTAGGAGAGAATTCCGTTAGAGTTTCTTGGAGAGAATGCCGTTAGACTTTCCTAGAGAGGATGGTGTTGGAGTTTCTGTTAGAGAATGCCGTTAGAGTTTCTGGGAGAGAATGCCGATAGAGTTTCTGAGAAAGAATGCCGTTAGAGTTTCTGGGAGAGAATAACGTTGGAGTTTCTGGGGAAGAATGCCGTTAGAGTTTCTGGGAAAGATTTCCGTTAGATTTTCTGAGAGAGAATACCGTTGGAGTGTCTGAGAGAGAATGGCTTTAGATTTTCTGAAAGAGAATGCCTTTAGATTTTCTGAGAGAGAATGCTGTTAGAGTTTCAGAGAGAGAATGCTGTTAGAGTTTCTGGGAGAGAATGCCGTTAGAGTTTGTAGGAGAGAATTCCGTTAGAGTTTCTTGGAGAGAATGCCGTTAGACTTTCCTAGAGAGGATGGTGTTGGAGTTTCTGTTAGAGAATGCCGTTAGAGTTTCTGGGAGAGAATGCCGATAGAGTTTCTGAGAAAGAATGCCGTTAGAGTTTCTGGGAGAGAATAACGTTGGAGTTTCTGGGGGAGAATGCCGTTAGAGTTTCTGGGAAAGATTTCCGTTAGATTTTCTGAGAGAGAATACCGTTGGAGTGTCTGAGAGAGAATGGCTTTAGATTTTCTGAAAGAGAATGCCTTTAGATTTTCTGAGAGAGAATGCTGTTAGAGTTTCAGAGAGAGAATGCTGTTAGAGTTTCTGGGAGAGAATGCCGTTAGAGTTTCTGGGAGAGAATGCCATTGAGTTTCTGAGAGACAATGCCGTTGGAATTTCTGAGAGAGAAACACGTTAGAGTTTCTGAGAGAGAATTCCGTTAGGGTTTCTGGGAGAGAATGCCGATAGATTTTCTGTGAGAGAATGGTGTTGGAGTTTCTGAGAGAGAATGCCGTTAGAGTTTCTAAAAGAGAATGCATTTAGAGTTTCTGGGTGAGAATGCCGTTAGAGATTCTGGGAGAGTATGCCATTAGATTTTCTGAGAGAGAATACCGTTAGAGTTTCTAAGAGAGAATTCTGTTAGATTTTCTGAGAGAGAATTCCGTTAGAGTTTATGTGAGAGAATTCCGTTGGTGTTTCTGAGAGGGAATGCCGTGACAATTTCTGGGAGAGAATGCCGTTAGAGTTTTTGAGAGATAATGCCGTTAGAGTTTCTGAGAGAGAATGCCGTTAGAGTTTCTGAGAGAGAATACCGTTAGATTTTCTGGGAGAGAATTCCGTTGAAGTTTCTGGGGGAGAATGCCGTTAGTGATTCTGAGACAGAATGCCGTTAGAATTTCTGAGAGAGAATTCCGTTAGAGTTTGTCGGTGAGAATTCCGTTAGAGTTTATGAGAGAGAATACCGTTAGATTTTCTGGGAGAGAATTCCGTTGGAGTTTCTGAGAGAGAATGCCGTTAGAGTTTCTGAGAGATAATCCCTTTGGATTTTGTGGGGGAGAATGACGTTAGAGTTTCCCAGAGAGAATGCGGTTAGAATTTCTGAGAGAGAATTCCTTTAGAGTTTCTGGGAGAGAATTCCGTTACAGTGTCTGGGAGAGAATTCCGTTAGAGTTTCTCGGAGAGAATGCCATTGGAGTTTCAGGGAGAGAATGCCGTTAGTGTTTCTGAAAGTGAATGCCGTTAGAATTTCTGGAAGAGAATGCCGTTAGAATTTCTGGAAGAGAATGCCGTTAGAGCTTCTGTGAGAGAATGCCTTTAGAATTTCTGAGAGAGAATGCCGTTAGAGTTTCTGAGAGAGAATGCCGTTAGAGTTTCTGGGAGAGAATACCGTTAGAGTTTGTGGGAGAGAATGCCATAGAGTTTCTGAGAGAGAATGCCATTAGAGTTTCTGCGAGAGAATGCCGTTAGAGTTTCTGAGAGGGAATGCCGTTAGAGTTTCTGAGAGGGAATGCCGTTAGATTTTCTAGGAGTGAATGCCGTTAGAGTTTCTCAGAGAGAATTCCGTTAGAGTTTCTGAAAGAGAATGCCGTTAGAGTTTCTGAGAGAAAATGCCATGGTGTGATCAGTCGATGAATATTGGAGGCATCGTCAAAACCAATTTTCATGAGGACTTCTGGTTTCATTCTTGCAACATCAACAATGTTCCAAACACATTCGTCTAACTGCAAGGCTTAAGTTGTGATATGATGTCTTTCCAGGCACTTTTCGACAATGCTGGAATCGTCTCCTTGACAAACTGATCATTTGAACATTGGGTCATGGGAGGTACACGAATTTTGCAACAACTCGGCTATTGTTATATATATATATATATATATATATATATATATATATATATATAGATAGATAGATAGATAGATAGATAGATAGATACAACTATTTCAGTAAATGCTCTGTTTATAATAAACAGTATCAAATAACATTTACCGGCCTGAATATATATATATATATATATATATATATATATATATATATATATATATATATATATATGGTAGGCAGTTTGTGACCTTTATATAGTAAATCTACAATCAAGTTATATTTTTTGAATTTTATGCATGTAACCTTCATATTTTGTTGGGTTAGATACATATTGTGCGACAGAAGGAAAATGTAGCTGCGGATGTATTTTATTCAGGGTAGGCATTGTCTGCCTAGATTGCACGACCTTGATCTATCTATATATTTAACTCTCTCTCTCTCTCTCTCTCTATATATATATATATATATATATATATATATATATATATATATATATTGTGTATTTTGGCATCATTCCTTCATTTATACGTGTTTCAGACAAGATACTACGATTTTAACTTTGATAATGGCTAAAAGTCTAACACCGATAGCGCTCGGTATTACAGAACATTTGAACAGTTACTACACACACTGTGTCTCAAAAAGAAAGCACGTGTTCGAACATGTAAACTTAAATAAAAAGCTTTATCGCAGTGCCTTGTCTGTTGTATTTAATGAAATATATATATATATATCTATATATATATACATCCTTCAACTAAGGATATATATATATCCTTATTTTTATGGTTGTGAGATTGTAAGTACCGCACATATAATATATCAATATATATATATATATATATATATATATATATATATATATATATATATATAAATCACACACACATGCAAGCATATTCATATATATATATATGTCCATCCATCCATCCATAGGCAGAGTGTTTCGCTGTATCACAGCTCCTTAGTGTGTCTAAACGTCCGATTGCTTCAAGCCGGGATCGAATCTGTCAAATATCTTGACATTGCCGCACGGCAGAAAAGGAGGGAATTTTAACGTTTTTCTCTATATGAAATACGCCAGCAGTTCGGAGCACTCAATTCAGTTTACTTGAAGTGTAAGTCTTAATAGCAGTAGGAGCCGCTGTTATAATATACATATTATGCATAAAATGAATATCGTCACGGAAGGTGAATTCGGCGTACCGAGTTCAATATCCCCCTCGATTCTGTTTCGTTCGCTTTGTGCTAATTCTCTCGGAAGGACATGAATACCATCCTACACGGGCTATGGATTAAATAGCAGTGTAGACCAGACTCTCTTATCTTGAAGGCGGCAACCAGGTCTGGGAGAAAGGAAACTGTGAATACAAAACCAGCCTTACATCTGGCCACCTAACTCCCCAGACTGCAATCCCATTGATTATTATGTGTGGTGCGCAGTTGAGTGAAAGATCAACAAAACTACTTGTAACATCAAAGATAAACTGTAAACAAAGTTTATGAGAACATGCACTAACTTAAACAATAAGACCGTCCAGAAGAATTGCAGGAGATTCCAAAGTCGCCTGGTGGGCGTGGTTGAAGCCAATAGCGATTTTATTGAATAAATTTGCTCTTTCGTAAAGATATTTTTGTAATGTTGATAAATATATCTGTTAAAATGTAATGTCAGTGTTATTTAGATGATAATTTATCCAACACATCCTGTAGATTATTGTGCTCCAAAATTCGTCACTGTTTGTATTGAAGTATCCCACAGGATCTTCAGTTCGCTATTCTTCTGCACTTTCTTTTTTTTATTGATCATATGTTTATAATACTTGTCACTACATTCAAACTCGTGCTTTATACACAACTTCCCGTGAGTAATGACAGTCATTTATCATGTTCTCATTTCTTATACACATTCTGAGCTATACACTTACATTCTGATACAATATAACTGATATGACTTATCACTCTCTCAACACTCATCGCTGAAGTGTTGACCTTATGGGCGTTAACCATTATCCAGTCTGTCCTCATTGCCTGATCTTGAGCTGCCATTAATAATCCGGATTTCCTTATTCAGATAACCTTTCTTAATCCATGTTTCCCTTTCCCTCCCCTCCCTTACCTGCACTATTTCTTTCATTCTTCAAAGTTTCTTTCATTTTTCACTTTTTCTTTCATTCGATTTCTTATCCATGTATTCGGTCTTCGTTTTTTTTTTTTAGATTATCATTCATTCTTCTGTAGTTTCCGGGAATCATTGAAGACTATATGCTGTCGTTCTGGACTGCCCCACATTATCCTTAATCTAATTTGCCACTTTAACCACAAAGATATCTCATAGTTGTTGTTCGGGATCGTGTGACAGCAAGTTTCCTTGGAATTATCACTAAATGAAACACTACTGAACAACCTATTCAACTTTTTTCAGATCTCTTTACGTTGTTTCGACTGTTGTATTCATCTTTATTGCCATATTCCCGACGTTTCGGTCGTTGGAAGCTCCGGCCTTCTTTAGGTATTGGAATTTTGAACTACATCCTTTATTTCGTCTGCCGAGGTAGATAGTTCTAGTTCCATGTTCCATACCTCTTCCGAATGTCTCGGTTGTCTCCCTTTAAGTTAACTCTCCATGCGTTTGTCCACCACTGCAGTAATCAGGTATTGAACCCACAACTCGTGAAGTCACTAAATCCAACCAATACTTTTACAGAGATAACTTAGACATCCGAACAAAAGAAAAGAGAAAGCGGACAACGGCGAAAACGTCGTGAATATGGCAATAAACAGTCTAAACAATGTAAATAGTGTATATAGTTATACTACTTCATCTCACAAACAAAAACAGATCCTGAAGAAGGCCGGTGCGTTCAACGGCTAAAACGTCGTGAATATGGCAATCAACAGTCTGAACAATGTCAATAGTGTAAATAGTTATACTACTTCATCTCACAAACGAAAGCAGATCCTGAAGAAGGCCGGTGCGTGCAACGCTCAAAACGTCATGAATATGGCAATAAACAGTCTGAACAATGTCAATAGTGTAAATAGTTATACTACTTCATCTCACAAACAAAAACAGATCCTTAAGAAGGCCGGTGCGTACAACAGCCAAAATGTCGTGAATATGGAAACAAAAATGAGGTCAACTGTTCCAACAATGTAAATAGTGTAAATATTTATAATATCTCATCTCAGAAATATAGTCAGATATTTTTCACATCTTTTATTAATTCAATCTCTGGGGCAATTTCCAGTACTCAAATTATTATCGTAATGACAGTCATTTTAATCTTTGACTAGTACTTGTGTGTTAAGTTTGTCTTTTATTTTATGAATATTTAAATCTTTGGTTCGTCTAGTCAAAATGCAGCATTTTATACAGTTACTGGTGAATTACCTTCCCAATCGGTTAGGCCTATTCTTTTATATTTTTTATATTACTTTGCTACTTTCGATGATTATATGCTTCAGTTTTCTATTATCACTTATTATTATTATTATTATTATTATTATTATTATTATTATTATTATTATTATTGTTGTTGTTGTTGTTTTTATTTTATTTCCTTTGATTTTCTGGTGTCTACACATTTGTTTCTGTGTCCCGCTGAGAGACCTAAGGTCAGAAATGGCATCATGAGATTTTTCAATGACCAATTAAAGAAAACACACACACACACACACACACACACACATATATATATATATATATATATATATATATATATATATATATATATTACTTAGATAAAGAGCTTTGTAATGTGTGAGCTGTACTCGTGATAATATTTTTTGTATTTCTTTAAGGCATGGGTTTCCAGGAATCCCTTCTATAAGTCTACTGGAACGTTTTCCACCAAACCGAGGGTTCCAACTACAACAGAGATTTTTTGTGTTCCCATGCGCCACATTTTTGAGATTTTGATTTCAAAGTCCTTGTATTTTCGATAACTACCACAGGTTTGCTTGTCTGTTTTCTGACAATAACTATTTGGGTGTGTCCCCTGGGCCTTGACTAATTGAATATATGAACGGGAGTAGTGAGAGAGAATTATGACTGGGTGTTGAGAGGATATTTAAGTCTATATTTCTGAGATGAGGTATTATGTACATTATTTACATTATTCGGACTACTGTCCTCATCTTTGTCGCCATATTTATTACAACGTTTCGGCCATTGTACGCTCCGTCCTTCTTCAGGTGGATGGAATGTCGAATTGAACCCTTTATTTTACTCACTAGGGTAGACTGTTCTAGTTCCACGTGCCATGTTTTAATGGATGTCAGTTATCAGTTATCTCCTGTTAATTCCCCTCTCCAAGTTCTCTACCGCCTTAACCAGGTATTGAACTCACACTCTTTGGGTCTTGTCACTGGATCTAACTAGCATGCGTCAAGGACACATAGCACAGTGGATAAAGGCATTAGTTAGATCCAGTGACAGAACCCAAAGAATGTGGGTTCAATGCCCGGTTAAGGCAGTGGGGAACTTCTTTTTGTAATTATTTCACTACATGAAGGCGATAAAGCCACTAAGACTCAAGGGCGGTTATTGTGCGTGAAAGAAACTGATAAAACTATATTGAGGTGAGGGACAATAAAAGAACAAGATTAAAAAAAAAGAAAGAAAATGTCGATTGGCGTTGAAATTAAGTTTGAATAACATCGTAATTAACAGAAAAGCAAGAATCCCACATTCTAGCATTGCGTTTAAATCCGCGAAGTCTACGTACGATAATGAAGAGTGGCATTTATTTTGCATGATATTCAAAAATCTGGCACAAGATCAAGAGGAGCGATGGGGGGGTAGGGCTGCTCTTCTTCTGTCTTATAATTAAACTCATCTAGCCGCAAACACATACCACGATTTTCCTTACACCAAAACAACACATTGTTACTTATCATTCTTACTACATCCACCATAGTACCTCAGAATCTCCATGAAGTCCTTACTAGTTCCCATATGTACAATCTATATCTATGAGGGGGGGGGAATAAAACAACAAAAATGTGGCACAAGGCCAAAAGGGGGAAATGGGGAAGGTAGCAAAGAGGAAAGCTCAGAGTAACAACTACCATGAAAATATTTATAGAAAAGACACAGGGTAAGTGATTGAATCCGATATGCCAGGTTAGGACTGTTTACATTGCAGATTATTCTTTGGATTTTTTCCTTATCCTTGCTTGGTTGGTCTGGATATCGAAATCTCAAAATATTTAACCATTTTGTTTACCAAGACAGTGTTTGATTTGTACTGATACCATTGGTATTAGTTCGGACCAAAAACGATAAATATGGCCGCCATTGCTATTAGCGTTATTGAATCGATAACAAAAAGGTTTAAAATGTTTCTTTTAGTACGTAACCTGAGTCAATTGTTATAAGGAATTTAGTAGTAAATAACAAAAAAGGAAAAATGTTAATACATTTTTTCGGTTTGTATTGACAAATAATTAGATACAATCTGACTCTAAACTCGACGGGAGGGCTTCCCATTACTTATCATAATGACATCATATTAATGTGTGACAGGTTATATTTGATAGTAGGAAACCCTGTCATTCTCTATTTACTTATTCGATATTAGGGCTGCAATTAGATTGTAAGACTGCTACCTGTGAGGTTCAAATTTCAACCCGTAATGACTGGCAGGTGGAAATCGTTAACCATAGCTTATAAAATCGCGTGAAAAATATTTGATTTCAAAACCAAAGACTCTTAAGCGAGAAGCAGAGAGAATGAGATTTTAGCAGATCTATTTGTGATGACAATAAACATTCTGGTTTAAAATAGTCCAATGTTAGGTTGTTAATGCAATTGTTGTTACATTATTTACATTATTCGTAGTATTGTCCTCATCTTTGTTGCCATATTTATGACAACGTTTCGGCCGTTGTACGCATCCGGCCTTCTGCAGGTGGTTGGAATGTTGAACTGAACCATTTATTTCGCTCACTAGGATAGACTGTTCTAGTTCCACGTGCCATGTCTAATGGATGTCAATTATCAGTTATCTCCTGTTAATTCCCCTCTCCAAGTTCTCTACCGCCTTAACCAGGTATTGAACTCACACTCTTTGGGTCTTGTCACTGGATCTAACTAGCATGCGTCAAGGACACATAGCACAGTGGATAAAGGCGTTAGTTAGATAGAGTGACAGGACCCAAAGAGTGTGAGTTCAATACCCGGTTAAGGCAGTGGAGAACTTTCAGAGGGAAAATTAACAGGAGATAATTGATAACTGACATCCATTAAACATGGCACATGGAACTAGAACAGTCTACCCCAGTGAGCGAAATAAAGGGTTCAGTTCGACATTCCAACCACCTGAAGAAGGCCGGAGCGTACATCGGCCGAAACGTTGTAATAAATATGGCGACAAAGATGAGCACAATAGTCCGAATAATGCAAATAATGTATATAATACCTCATCTCAGAAATATAGACAGACAATTGTTATTAATATAGAAAATGATATTTGCAAACCAGATCTGAATTCTGGAGAAAACTGTTTATATCACGTAAGCACTACATGAGAAAGTCATGTACCCAGTTCTCCTTGCTCTGCATCAAGTTATCAGTCATTTGTTGATTGATTCATTTTCTGCAGTTTATTTAAAGCCAGAAAATATTTTTGATTGCAAGATATATTTTGAAATAATGATAGTTTTAGTGATACAAGTCTTACTGATTAACCCATATATGGGGAGAGAAGAAGTGAATCCATATCTTTCCCGAAAAGTATTTGCGGGTAAGTAAATATAACGAACCCGACTGGAACTGGAACTCGGCACTCTGATTTACAATTCCGAGCCGTTATGCATGACACCACCCTCTCAAACAAGCTGGCAGCACCTGGTATTCCCAAGCGGTCACCCATCTAGGTATTAACCAGACTCAATGTTGCTTAACTTCGGTGACCGTACGGGAACCGGTGTTTCAACGTGATGTGGTCATAAGTCCGAATCATCTTGATTATAGCTTTCTATACGAGGTTTCTGTCAGAAAGGTAACGGGACAGAATGTGTCATATGAGCCATGGTCGACAAAGGGACAAGTGGATTATGGATCATTTAACATGAAATCTTGCGAGTAGATATAAATGTAATCTCAGTTTTATACAAATATTTTTGACATGCAATGATTCGGTTATTTCTTCGATTTATCCATGCATATTACGCTACAACTGTACATACATACATATACATATATATATATATATATATATATATATATATATATATATATATATATATATATATATATATATATATATATATATATATATATATATAATATAATATAAAAGGTCAATGGTCTGGGTTGAATCAGACCAGGAAACAGTGATATTAAAAAGTGCTCAAAATACGCGTGAAAAAAAATATTATAAAAGTAAAAATAATATGATTTTAAAGTAGATAGATAGATAGATAGATAGATAGATAGATAGATAGAAAGAAAGAAACAATCTGAGATAGATAGATAGATAGATAGATAGATAGATAGATAGAGAGAAAGAAAGAAACAGTCTGAGATAGATAGATAGATAGATAGATAGATAGATAGATAGAAAGAAAGAAAGAAAGAAAGAAAGAAACAGTCTGAGATAGATAGATAGATAGATAGATAGAAAGAAAGAAAGAAAGAAAGAAACAGTCTGAGATAGATAGATAGATAGATAGATAGATAGATAGATAGATAGATAGAAAGAAAGAAACAGTCTGAGATAGATAGATAGATAGATAGATAGAGAGAAAGAAAGAAACAGTCTGAGATAGATAGATAGATAGATAGAAAGAAAGAAAGAAAGAAACAGTCTGAGATAGATAGATAGATAGATAGATAGATAGATAGATAGATAGAAAGAAAGAAAGAAAGAAAGAAACAGTCTGAGATAGATAGATAGATAGATAGATAGATAGATAGATAGATAGATAGATAGATAGATAGAAAGAAAGGAAGAAACAGTCTGAGATAGATAGATAGATAGATAGATAGATAGATAGATAGATAGATAGATAGATAGATAGATAGAGATAGATAGATAGATAGGGATGGAGAGAGACAGAAATACTAAGATATATCAAATGTTTTGCATCGGATTATTTATGTCAGGTTGGAGGCCAATATTTTGGAAACTGCTCATGAAGGTTGGCAGTCAAACCTAAATTGTTTTAATATGTTTCCCAGCCTCGCGCTGCCAGTGCATCAAGACTGCTGTCAATGGCGACGTATACAGAGTCGTCCTAAAGTCTAACTCTCTCTTCCAAACATTAGGAGCTCATGTCAACCATCTGAAATAGAAAATTATATAATAAAGGGATGACAAGACTTTCGGACCACCCTGCAAAATTGGTTATCACATTTTGCAATTTAAACTAATGTACAGACTGCTGTATGAAGATCGTGTCGCGCCATTTTTTCCTAATGCGAAGTATTGAAAGTTATCATTTGAAATATTCGTTCTAGTTGCGCTTAAACACTGAACAGCCCCGCCTAACGAGGCTGGAAGCAAAAAATCAAGGAAAAAGAAGCATTCGATTGTGTAAAATCTTTTCAGGTTTTCGGCTTCTAACCGTTAGGATTTGTTTAACTGTCCGCAAACCGCAGAAAATACATCTTCAAACAACTTCAACGATCTTTGCTAATATCTAAAGAAGACTGTTAATACCTTCCTTTAGTGTTTATTAATACGACTGGATATGTATATTTCTTTTAAACAGCGCCAATGCACACACAAACAGATACATATATATATATATATATATATATATATATATATATATATATATATATATATATATATATATATATATATATATATATATATATATCGGGAGTGAAGTGAGGATGGAGGAGGTGTCAAGGAAGAGGAGATTAAGCAGTTTAAGACGTAAAAACGCACAGTTTTGTACCTTGACTGATCGAGATAAAATTCCTATTTGTCAAATGCAAGATTTTGTTTTATGAAGAAAGCCGAAAAGAGAGAGAGGGAGAGAGACAGAGAAAAGAGCGTACGGAATTGTAGGACCTTATAATCCAATGATAAGTCTTAATCTCTTCTCTCGAACGCACCCCCTCCACTACACGCACACACAACCCCCTTTACCCCTAGCCCCTTCGCCCCCCAAAACAAAAATGTAGCTGATAGCCTCTTTCGTCTTCGTGAACAATTCGGACTAAGGTCAAAGCGCAGGATTACGATCTACCTTCGTCGGTATAATCTCCTCCTATTTCATTTCCTCTCGCCTCTCCAAATTGGCGCCACCTAGTGTCTGGCGCCGGATATCAATATAACGTCTTCGCCTTTCTTTCCTGGCAACAGATTTTTTTTTTTGATGTCATCCTCCCTTCAGAGCGTAGGCGGCTATACATCGCTATAGATTCCTTTATTATTATTATTATTATTATTATTATTATTATTATTATTATTATTATTTTAAATTAAGGCAATATAGTGGGGTGATTCCCTATTGCTTTCGTCACGGTTTTAAATTTAAAGCTCTTCCTCTCTTAGCTAGATAATCCAGTCCACCCTTCTATTTAAACGATAGCTGAGAGAAGAAAAGATGGATTCATGCCTTTTCCAATGCCATGAATGCGAAAGTGAACGCAACTGCCGAAACAGGGATTTGAACTCGGGCCTCGATTCCGCTTTCCGATAAACGTTACGCTACAAGCATTAGCTTAATTTTTCACTAAAAAACAAAAAAAAAACATCAGTATTGCACTCAATGTGAAAGCTGGGGTTTGATGTAATAAATACTGACAGCAAAATTTAGATTTATAGCTTTTACTAATTTTAGAGCATTTAGTCTTAAAAATCGTCTGACAAAATGTAGAGAAGTTCCTAATTTTCACAGATTTTTGCTTACAAACTAGCTTCAGAATTTTAATATATTTCAAGTATAAATCTAAATAAACATAATATTCTTTACATTAGTCACCATGAATGGAAATATAGTCAAACTTGATTTTTAATTATTATTATTATTATTTGTAAATTAACGCAATATATTTGGGTGCTTTCGTCACGGTTTTAAATTTAAAGCTCTTCCTTTCTTAGACTTGTTACCACTCAAAGCTAGATAAGCCAGTCTACCCTTCTATTTAAGCGATAGCTGTGCGAAGTAAAGATGGATTCATGCCTTTCTCAATGCCATGAATGCGAAAGTGAACGCAACTGCCGAGACAGAGATTTGAAATCGGGCCTTACAAGTAAAATATGTTATTTTTTACTGTATTTGTTAAGTAAAATTTTTGTAAAAAAATTGTAAAAGATTACAAAAAATGTCTACTCAATAAGATTTGTTAGATCATAATTAATAAAGACAGAAATATATTAAAGTGTATATAATGCCATAATATTTCTGATCAGAAATTATAACATTTGTATTCAATTTGCAATGTTTATAAAAAATCGCATGAAAATTACAGCTCTGTATAAACATATTACATCATAATGTATTTACATTGTTCAGTGTAATTTCTCTTTGAAGTAAATAAAGGTTTATTTGATGGTGTAATGATTTTGTAATAATTTGCTTGTGCTATGTATCTTGTCTATATAAATAATAAATAATGCTTCATTAAATTATAAATTTTATAAGTCTTTGCTAAATGGCTTTCACTGATCACTGGAATGAAATTCCACCATTAAGATTTTGAACTTAAACGTAATCTTTAAACTCGTTCCGTCAAAAAACGGTAATGATTAATAAAAAAAATATTTTCTGTCGTAATGTATCCTATGTGTAATCGTAGCTTCCAAATTGAATGCAATAACACATTTCCAAAATCGACCTGTCCTAATAAGCATCTCCTTCCAACAAGACTTCACCTTGTTAATATTAAACTAGCTTTTCCCGTGGAAATTCCATGAAGTTTTTATAACTTTGATTTTTTGATTAAATTATGAACGTATGCTAGTTAACATTCGTGTCAGTCAGCTGTTGGCTCTCACGCTGGCCATTAGAATCTTCCTGCCTATTCGTGGCAGCCAGCTATAGGCTCTGACTCTGGCCAGTAGAAAATGGCCGCAAACTACATGAAAACTGCCGTAGAAGCATGAAAAAATTGATTATTTCCACTATCGATGGGAGTTGGGAAATGCAAAGTCGGTCTTGGCGTTCCCGCGAACTTGGAAAATGTGCATGTAAATTTTGGTGCAAATCCGTCGAAAATTGCGGCTGTGCATTCGTTACACACACACACACACACACACACACACACACACACACACACACACACACACACACACACACACACACACACACACATCCTACCTTTTATAGATAGAGATAGGTAAAAAAAAATTTTTGAATCTGCGGGAATTGCTAATAAAATTTCAATTAGTCGCGAACATGCGTAAATTATTTTTCAAATATTAAATTATTAAATTTTTAAATATTAAATTATTTTTTAAATACTATTGTTTAGTCCTGCAGTAAAATCTCAAGGCAAATCCTGATTAAGTGGTTTTCAACTCGAGTTGTTTTTAAAGTTTTGTTTTTATAATTGGTGATAATCAGCCACAGTAGTGCATTTAGTTGGCCCGAAATAAGATCAACTGTATTCAGCGGCTATTTCTTTCAAGGAAGCTCTTCATTTTTAGATTTTTAGTGGCAAATGCAAAATATATGTTGACGTTTATACCCACCAAAATATTACCATGCCCCCACCGGTGGGGTATGCGCCCCATGTTGGGAATATGTTGGATTACATCGACTCGAACTAGGGCACCCCCAAGCGGTGAAATGGTTAGAAAGCTTGTCTTGCTAGCACAATTACGAATAAGTAGTGAGTTCGATCCTCACTGGGTGCCTCATACTTTCGTTCTTGTACCACATCTAGAGCTACGCTTGTAAAATGGACGCGAACAAAATTTTCCTATTGACGAACTCAGAGGGCTTTCGAAAAGATACTTTACGGAGATGTTACAGGTGCTGCATTGATTGATTTGTTTGTTTAATGGCATATCAACATCATTATGAGTCATTTAATGCCAAAATTTAAATTTCTTGTGATCTTTGAGTTGGTAATTTTCTTAATAGAAAAATGTATTGCTGGTACTTTACTATAAAAATGCATTTCTATATTTTCATAGTGTTTTGTTTTTGTTTAGGGGTTCCCTAGTTGTCCATATCTGGGACCCTGACAGCTATTAAATACCTGGTAACAACAGCAATTAAGAGGTGGTGCCACTCTTCTTAAAATGTCCAATCTTCTAATCAGATGCCTTGATGCCGGATTTAGTTTATCGTCATGCCCAGGATTATGCAGCTGCTGGAATTATAAATGTTGATTTAATGTTTCGTTGCATTATAAGAACCCTAAATGAATAATACCTCGACGATGATCCCACAACACGTACAACATTACTTTTTTTCCATGGAGATTTTTGGGCTCGGTTCTGGAGATGTATCCTTGTTAATCCACTGTTTTGGGATTGCACATTGTTGTATACAACCAACTTTTCATCACCTGTTATGATATATTTAAGGAAAGGTTAGCTAAGATGCATTCGTCGTTAAAATTGGTTAAAACAATGATATTACTTATGATTCAAACTGATAAGTTGTTTAATATCTTTACGATCAAATCTCGCATGTCACAGAAGTTAAGCAGAGTCGAACCCGATCAGTATTTGAATGTTTTTTTGTTTGTTTTTTTACGTAACTCGTAGGGCCACCATGTGTAGAGCAAAAACAGTAGAAGTAATGTTTCTTGAACAAGATAGCCTGACGGAGCCTAACCATGGCGGTTTTGAATTCAAAGTTTTTCCTTCTCCTAGACCGGTTACCATCCAAGGTTATAAAAGTCGGTCGTGCTATTTATCCATAGCTGAGGGAGAAGAAAAGGATTCATACCTTCCCCCAGGGCATTAGCACGGAAGTGAATGTAATGGATCCGACTAGAATTCGAACTCGGCTCTTCGATTCCTCAATTCGAGGAGCTATCCATTACACCACCGTGCCTCCTAACCTCTTCCAAATATGGGAGGAATTGCTTGAGTACGAGTGTTTGTATATGAGTGTAATTTAAATTGCACAAACGCTTCTCCCGATCAAGCACTCTTCACAAGATATTCAATAGAAACACAGTAAAAATCAGTCGCTTGATAAACTTGATAAATTATGTCCCAAATTGCCAAATTCAGTGATTTATCCTCAATTGAGCGCTTCATGGTCAATATTGCCATA
This sequence comes from Acanthosepion lycidas, assembly GCA_963932145.1. Lineage (NCBI taxonomy): Eukaryota > Metazoa > Mollusca > Cephalopoda > Sepiida > Sepiidae > Acanthosepion > Acanthosepion lycidas. The sequence continues at coordinate 6,646,329 of OZ010596.1, forward strand.
AATATTTCGTTTGTTAACGAAGAAAATGACAAAAGCAACCCAGCAGGGAGGAGAAGAAACCAGTCGGGTAGAAAAGTCGAAACTTGATTCAAATGTAGTCGTCACTAAACTACAAGTGAAATTATTGTTTCCTTTTACCCATAGTCACCATCAAACATAGCTGCGTCACGATATCCTATGTAATTATTAGAGTGAATAAAAGATTTGACATATATTTTTTATATATATCCGAGCCATGACATTGCAAGTTACATATATAAACAACGAAAATATATATAAACTGGCATTGCTTAATTTATGGGCCCGACAAACATTAACTTGGAAATGACAATTATTTCCTTTTATGTAATTTTCTGTCATAATCTTATGTGGAAAATTTCAGCACTTTTTATGTCCTATTAAATTATGTGCGTTTTGACAGGAATGATTAAAATATCATCCAATGTCCCATCGTCCCATTGACAATGCTCAAAAGCATATGTCAAGCTTTTATGCTAATACAGTGTAACCCGGATATAAGAGACCCGGATATAAGAGAAACCCGGATATAAGATTGATTTTCTCTGGTCCCAAATTAGAGCCTGTGTTAATGTATATATAATAGACCAAACCCGGATATAAGAGACTTCGTCTCCGGTCCCGACAGCTCTCTTATATCCGGGTTACACTGTAATGAAATTACGTAATTTATTTCAAATGATCAAAAATGCGATGATTGTAATAAGAAAGAAATAGTTTTCAGCAGAATCTAAGGTAAACATTGCTTTTTCAAGACTATTGCCCGGTTCACACTCCAGACCAATCTTTTGAACAGGAGTAGAGGTTTATCCCTTCTTTCCTGTTTAGGATTGAGTAGCCCGTTGCATTATCGCCTTGCTTGGGGTGAATTATGACCAATCGTCGAGTTCACAATCCTCTCCAGTCTTTTCAACGGCAGTAGAGGTTTAACCCTTGTTTCCTCTTTAGGATTATGTTCCCAGTTTCCTTTTAATGTATTTTTAATTCTCTTTCACTCCCGGTAACCCATTGCATCTTAGTGGCATTATAGCCTTGCTTGAGGTGAATTATAGTCTATCGTTGTGTCCACAATCCTCCCCAGTCTTTTGAACAGGATTAGAGGTTTATCCCTTGTTTCCTGTTTAGGATTGTGTTTCCGGTTCTTTTAATGCATTTTTCATCCATTTTCACTCCCAGTACCCGCTAGCATCATAGTGGCATTCTTTGGGTCAGTTGAAACGTTCTGTTGTTGGGTGTTAGTAAAATAATATTTACAATGAAATAACTCTGTACAACACAACTGATGTTAATTTAGATAGACCAAGAACTGGGAAATAAAAAAAATAACACTTCACATATATTAGGGTGTTCGAAAGGTAATGACCTATTTTAGGACCATGGATTATGAGTGAACCAATCAAGACAGAAGGCTAAATGGTAGGAAACTGGGTCGTGAATTAGTTCATCATCTTTTCTAACCGACAGTGTTTTTAATATTCCTTTAGAGGTTTAATTGTGGGAAAACTTGCTAAGACGATGCTTGAGTTTTTCACTTGTGAAACAAAAACAAAGTTATTCTACCTGCAGAAGTCTTAAACAGGAAATCCAACCTTTCGTTTTTGCATCACATTGTTACAAGTGACAAAAATGGGTTTTTGAATGTCAACAAAAATGAAAATGATTGTGGCTATTTAAAAATGATAAACCAATGATAACAACCAAACCATGGCTCTGTTTACATAACACCTTGCTTTGTGTCTGAGGAAAAATGAAAGATGTCGTCCAATACGATCTTCTGGAACATGTAAGGACCAGCACTACAGATTTTTATTGCTAGCAACTCAATAGGATATATGAAGCAGTACGTTGAAAATATCCTGCTTTGGTAAATCGAAAAAAAAAATAATCTCCAGCATAGCAATTCAAAGACACACTTTGAAAAACGAACTCGAAAAAATAAAATTCTTACGGTGGGAGGACTTTCAACATCGTCCATACTTTTATTCTTCTATGTGTCGTGTCCCTTCAGGACGTTGACGATCATGCCTCTCCAGCATTTTTTTTCCTTGGTAGCTTTTAGAAAAATTTGTTTTTGTTATCTCTCATAAACCAGGTTCTGCCATCCATTTACAAAAGCTTCTTAGGAAGGTTATGCTCTGCTTTCCTCTGCCCTTCTTCTCCTCAGAATGTCCTGTGGGTGCTAAATTTTCTAATCCCTCTTTCCTCATTATGCGTCCTAGAATTTTCAAATGTTTCCACCATGATCATTAGATTTATCCCCTACCGATTGTCATTTGGTTTCTAAAACTTTACATAAGTTACAGAACATTAACAGACAAACAAGTCCTTCAAATTCTTTCAAAGAAAACTCCAGTTTTCTTTAAGCATGGAATCGAAAATTGGCCTACTCTTAGACTGCATCGTTAAAAATGATGGTGATTGCAATTTTTGATAAATAATTTTTAAATAAATTTCATTTCATTTTTTGTATCCTTCCTTGTAAAACATTATTAATATCCGGACACTAATATTTAAATTATTTAACATTCCATTTTTATATCATTGCCTGTAAAACATTATTAATATCCGGACATATAAATACTCAGATCTAATCACTGACTTTTAATTAACAACCTGTTTTTAACTGTATATCAAATAATGTAAATAAAAAGTATGGCTTGAAAAGACATAGGTCTATCCAAGAATCGTGAAACCAATATGGTTTCGTTTCATATATTGCGTACAGAATGTCACAGATTTCCTTTAAAAGAAGATAAGCTTATGAACCTTTTGCATGTCATTCAAAGTCGGAAAATAATTTTAGAGTGTGAGAATTTTTGTGAGATAATAACAATTTACTGATACAAGTTCTACTAATTAAACCATAGCTGGGGGGGGGAGAAGAGATGTATTCATCCCTTCCCCAATGTTATTTGCCCCAAAGTGAATATAACGAATCCGACTGGAATTGAAACCCGCCTCTCTGCTTTCTAATTATGAGTCATTTTACCCATAACAACACCCAAGCATCCAATCTTACAGCAGCTGGGATTTCCAAGTAGTCACTCACCTAGGTACTAAACAGACTCGATGTTAGTGAAATTTAGTGATCATACGAGAAGGAGTTGGAAGTTCTGAAATTTTCTTTCTCCTAGTCTGGTTGCCAACCATGGCTATAGAGCCCAGACTGCTCTACTATTTATCCATGGTTGGAGGTTTTGAATTCAGAGATTTTCCTTCTCCTAGTTTGGTTGCCAATGTTCTGGAATATTATTATACAATTATATATCGGTATAAACGAATTTAACACCTAAACCAGTCACAAGTTTGTCTGTTATATTCGTGCTCTTTAGTTTTACAACCAGATTGCCTGAATTTTTAACATTTGACGGTTTCATTTTTCCAAGGACAAGTATTAAAAATTTTTTTATGGCGTTTGTTATTTTGTGGAGAACACTACAAATACTTAATATAATGGATTGCATCGGCATACCTACTTTGTTAGCTTTAGATAAAATATCAACCCTAGAATGCACCAAATAATGCGCCCCATTGTATCAGATAATGGTAGCGCTCCCGACAGACTAACGAAAGTCATAATAAAAATTTTAACACCTCTCCTCGTGATGATCAGCCCGTTACATATTAAAAATGTAGGCAAGCTGGTCATAATTATATACGTGTTGTATTTAATCCTTCAAGTTAAAATAGATCTCAATTTAAAAAAACACGAAAAAAACAAACTAGGAACATACGTTAGTACGTGTATGATTCAGGTGATATAGAATCTTTTAAAAAGATTACATTTATATAATAAAAAAGAGCTGAATCTCTATCCGTCACACACTGTCTATTTTATTTTATTTATTATTTTATTTTTTATCATATCACCCTGAACAAGGCAATAAATCCACTAAGATGCAAGGGGTTACTGAATGTTAGAGAATATGAGATCAAAAGCACTATTAAGGGGAAAGAACATTAAAAGAGGAATAATTGAGAAGACGGTTAATTGGCATATAAATTTTTGAAGATCGAAGTTGACTGTAAAGGAAAAAGCCGCAAAAGAGAAGTAGAGAAAAGCAATTATTAGCATAGAAATTATGGTTACATTTAGCCATTTCAACTGTAAAATGATGAGACCTATCCACCAATCTAGTAATGCGCTTAAATTCATAGATTCTAGGTACCAAAGAGTTAAGTTCATCAGAACAATTACCATGAAAGTATTTAATAGAAAGGACCCACGTTACTAAGGTGGGAAAATGACTGAAGCCGAGATATCACGCCAAGATCAATAACGTTGCAAGTTATTCTTTTGATATATAACAAGAACACCAGACCAGATGTGTTAGCAATATTCAAAGCAATGACGAATGCTAAACTTATAAATATGTATATAATGTATTTAAACATTGTGTATTTAAGCAGAAATCCTTTTTAATACAAGTTTCATTAAATATGACAATGTGCTTTAAGTTTTTTTATATAATTTTTCATATGCTTATAATTTTTTCCGTTGATAAATTATACGAAAATTGTCCAAATGTTTTACTTTTCCAAGAGCTTTCAGCTATACCTTTCGCCATTATCAAAAATGAATTATATTTACTGTTAATTAGAAATGTATTGTTGTATGTATGTATTTAGCATTATAGATCATTTTATTTTCAAATTTGCATATGTATGTGTTGTACATAAGTGATTTACATGTACTTGTGACATTTTATATATACACCGGCACACGTAGACAAACAGACAGACACAATTTCAGTTAAGACAGACTGGGTTACCCCTATCCTGGGCTGAGGAATTAAATCATAAATTTAAAGACAGGATAAAAGATAACACATCAATGTCCGTTTCTTTGCTTACGTGTATGTCTGTGAATCTCCGTTTGAGGTTGTAGCCACTGTAGACGCGGTGTTAATGCATGATGCCAATACTTGGACCTTAACTAAAGCCCTAGAGTCCAAGCTTGGTGCACTCGGATGTTGAGAGCTATGCTTAACATACCACAGCTCCATGGACCCGTCTCAGATATTTCTTCAATCTTACGCGAATGCAGAATGCTCTTTGTAGGGCACTGCTGGCGAGCAAAACAAGAATTCTCGAGTGATCTATACTACTCTGGACACCTAGGCATAACCCAAAACAGGCTGATCGCCCAGCAAACGACTTTATTGGCCAGGAAACACTTCTATTGACTATGTTATTACACAGAATGCCAGGCTAATGACCTACCGACCTTGACGCAGAACCGTGATGGTTAGCGTTATAGACTCACCAAAGTGCGAGATAGCTCGACCGAATAAATGGTTATGAAATAAAATAAAAAATTAAACAAAATCAACTTCTCTTTTTCTTGTTTACTGTGAAAGAGTTGTTATTTCACACTGTTTCTGTTTGTTTCTTTAGCGGTATATCAACACGTAATGTGTCATTTAATACCGAAATTTAATTTCGGGGTGGAGGGGGGCTTTGAATTAATAAAAATATGATATATGTTATTCTGCTTTCACAGTTGAATACATGGTAAATGATACTCAGCTTTTGTGCATATACATGTTTGTGTGGACATAATTACTAGAGCCGGTAATATGTTATAGCGTTGTTGAAGTTATATTTTGGAATACAGTTTGATTTAAGAAATTCTAGGATATTATAAGGATTAATGTCATGAAAGTGTTCTTTCAAATTGATTGATGTATTGTTGGTAATTTTGCTATAAAAGGTATTTTTATACTTTCATGGGGTTTTTGTTTGGGGGCTAAATTAGACTGCACCTAGAAACAAAAGTAATTAAGAGTTCCACGCTCCTCAAAACCTCTCATCTCTCGATCGGAGTCCTTGCTACCGGATGTAGTTCACCGTAGTCGTTTATGAAGCGCAAAGGCACCTGAAAAACTTGTCAACGCACTGACTCATTTTCTTCATGATACACCTTGGAATGAAGTTTTTAATCGTCGTTTTGAGAGGTGTGCCTTCTGAGCTCACTTCCTGGGAGAAAGCCGGCGTCGAAGCTTTTCTGTCGGCACGAAAATACCAATTAAAACAGCAATCTTCTTTCTTCTCCCTTGTCTATTCAGCCGCTATAGCCTACGGGAATCACTTCTTCCAGCTATAATAACGCGACAGATCCGATTACGATAGACGTGTAGAAAGACTCATATCCGGAATCCCCCATATCCGGAGTGCCTCATATCCGGAATCCCGCATATCCGGACATGATTTTGATGTGTATATTTGAACTATTTGGGTGATATGTAACTGATTTGAAATTTCTGTTTTTAAGGAAATTTACTTTGGATAATTGCCTATGCTTATTTCACCCTAATGGCTTGTATTGGTGCAAAAGATTATGGGAATAAGAGGAAAGGATGAAAAAGAGACACACCTGCAACAAAATAGCGACAAAATGCATGATTGTGATGAAACCTGGACTGAAATTGAAAAAGGTATCGAAAAAAGTTGTCAGTTTTATGGAAAGAAAGCCAGCATTCAGCTATGACGATTGCAATAACGCACGCAGAGTTAAAAAGTGTCTTTCGTTTAAAAAATTCAAGAACAAAACAAAACGAAATGCGGAAAAATTAGAGAATGACATTAGAAGAGAAAGAATCATAATGCAACAACGATTAAAATATCCTCGTTACATTATTTGTTTTGCATACGTGGCATACTTAATTTAATGCATTTTCATTAACATTAAATAATCTATTTCTTTTTCTTTAAAATCAATTCCGTTATATTTCACTCACAATTAGCTTATTTTGTTTACTATAAAACATTGAAAATAAATGTTAAACCTGATTTCAGTTCTTTTATTTTAATCTAAATATAACCCCTCGTATCCGGACTTTGTAACCAATTCCTCATATCCGCAAGGTCTTATTAGTCCGGTTGACAGGGATTCTATCATGGTAACAACTCCAAGGAGAAGCTTGTGAAGCTTTATTTAACTCATTCTCCTTTGGTGCTGAAAATCGCTTATTTTATTGTGATGGATGGTTAAAAGCGAGAGGGGAGATGGGATTTGCTTATTTTATTACCATTGGGCGCCTCTTTGTAAGCGTGTCCTCAAAGAGGATAGGTCACTATTCGTTGATAGAATGAGACACTGTAGAACATTCAGGTTTCTTATACTCAAGAATTGGGTTAACTGGGAAGGAGACATTTGAGAAAGAAATCCTTACACAGCGTTGGTAACTTATAAGGCGCATCCATCTTGTTTGTCTTTGCTGTAGTTAAGATTCTTGAGGAGACATCAGGCAAATACGATTTGTAAAATACACGAGTGAAATCACAAAGAGCTTTGCACCGAGATCTTTCCACCGGAAAAGAAAAATAAAGCAAAGAGAAAAAGAAATAAAAAAAAAAAAAAAAAAAATTTTTTTTGCGTGTTTGAATTTATGAAGCACTGAATAGAATAAATAATCCCAGGCTTTAGACTCTCTATTTTAAAATAAATAAAAGATTTTCCTCTGTTCCCTGTACGTGTCTTGTGAGAGTTCATCTGTTTAGTTTTCGACTTAATGATGTCTGGGGGACAGAAACAAATTTAATAATGAAAGGAAAGTCGTGAAGTGATTTACAAAGACGTGTGTTTTATGTGAAGAAAGCTAAATATATTGTTCGATTTTTAAAAAGACTAATTGAGAAGTAAACAGAGTCAAGAGAAATTGCTTATTTATTTACTGAATGGAGGCTAGCGACTATATCGCGTTGAAACATCGTTTCTCGTGCGATGACCGAAGTTAAGCAACTGTTAATTTCACTGATGAAAATAAGTTCTATCTCAATAGCAACGCCATTTTTTAGTGTGTTACTAGTGGTAGGTTGGCCTGCAAACAGACATTGAATGACGGAAGACAAGAACAAAGCAAAACGAAGCCTTGAGCAAAAACTATATTGCCAAATTTACTTTTGTTAAAGAAAGTATATAAACAAAAATAATGTTACAGCACACTAGGCAAAATATAATTCTGCAATCTCATGTAGGGGGCGACAAGAGCGTTGTCCTGAAAAGAACAGTTTTGATAGTTGCTGGAGAGCGCTGTCTTGAAAAGGAGAGTTTTGTAATCGGCGAAGAAAAGATAGTTTGATACATATTGTTACTGTTGGTGAAGATAGCCGGAGCTGAAGCTGGTTGGAGCCTTGGGAGCTGGAGGCCTACTAGCAATGGATGGAGCGGTGGGGTCGGTTTCTTCTGGAACAGATACTACACATTGATCCAAGTCATTCCAACCGCGAAACGCCTGGGTATTTACCGCTGATTCCCCACTGAAACGGGGTGCGACACAAGATCAGGCTTAACTTGGGGAACCCGAGCGCGTACACTCAGGCCAAGTAAAAAAATTGCCCAAGCCCCCGCAACCGTGGATTGCGCTGGCTTCGGTGGCGACCGTCATTCTGCACAGTTTATGGTGGCTTATGTTTCTACTATTCTTATTACGAGGGAGGTTGAAAGCGCGCCATATTGATAATGTATGTAACTCGTAGTTTATCCATGTAGCTGTGAGTACTCTGTTGACATTAATTGACCACACCCAGATATTATGCGGACAATTGTCTTCTCATGTTATCTATCTGTATATATATATATGTGAAAAGTGTCTGCATATATATATATATATATATATATATATATATATATATATATATATATATATATATATATATATATATATTATTATTATTGTTTATATATTATATGCGCGGTACTTATTAGAAAGCGCTCAATATCGCAAAAGCGTGAAATCTAGGGTCACAAACACACATCAATCCAACTATATATATATATATATATATATATATATATACTGCTGTTAATTACAGATTATTACATTGGTAGTTCCTGGTTAGAAGACACTGACCCTGGGCAGCAATTACGAATCATTGAGTTTATGGTCCGACACTTATTATTATGAAACAAAATGATTGACGTTAAACTTCCAAATTTTTCAAAGCTTAAGAGAAAAGCGCGATTTAAGATAAGAAAAGAAAAATCACAGTGTTTGACAATGTTTCAACAATATGTCTGTCTTCTTCAAGTTACATTTTTTAAAAATCACATATAAAAATATATAAATCTACAAAAATTGTAAGTCTTTGTACAAACGTTGCTTGTTGAGATTTATTGTATATAAAATACAATTTTGTCAGAAGGTCTAAAATGGGAGAATAGTGTTTAGGCTAGTCGACATTAACTATTGCTTGTCATGAAATGAAGAAACGGTTGTACTGGTAATCAACGCGTCAAAATGAATGAAACGCCAACTGCGTGAAAGCATGCAACTGAAATATGCTTAATACGATGATGAGTTGTTGATTAGTTACTAAGAGGAATTAATCAAACAGATTAGTATAAATCTTATGGAACCCTCTAGTCATTCTGTTCTTTCCCAGGGCCAGAAGTTAGTAATTTGTATGCGCAACTATCGTCAAGCATTTTAAGGGTCGAAAGGTCGGCAGTTCCTGGATATTTTTTCAGAATGTGCTCCTTAAAATGCTTGTCGAAATTACAGGCGTTTGTAATAAAATGTACTGCAATGTGACATTATTAAAAGAAGTGATAAAACTATAGAAATTGTTCTATAGTTGTAGTAGTAATAATAGTGTTATAATGATTAGTAGTTGTAGTAGTAATATTTCTTAGTAGTAGCACTAGCTCCATAAACACGTGATGATGCAGTTTATCTCGCTTTCATAGATCCAGTTCATTGGAAACTGTTAAAAACGTATGTAAATAAACCTTTTCAAAGCCGACTGAAAAGTGTCACGACGCCCATCCTCTTCGCCTCGGGCTAGAATATAAAAATGTAAAGTAGGCGTTCTCCATACATACATGTAGATAGATAGATAGATAGATAGATAGATAGATAGATAGATAGATAGATAGATTCTGTTTTGTCTTATATATATATATATATATATATAGAGAGAGAGAGAGATAGATAGATAGATAGATAGATAGATAGATAGATAGATAGATAGATAGATAGATAGATAGATGTAAATGTATTATGGAAGAATGAAAGCTGGCTAATCAGTGTATTCGTCCGAACCGAATAAGGGTGGACATGTGCGCCGAGCTAAGACGTCCTGTCAAAATAAACAACGAGCCTATTGAGAGTGATTGCGCATGCGGGCTTCATCGGCCACCATTTTGAAAGACCTGCATCGGCCACCATTTTGAAAGACCTTCATCGACGACGATACCTTTTCACGTATTAGGTTGGTGCAAAAATAATGACGTAATAATGTCGTTTTCTGAGGTTAAAAAATACGTCAAAAAACGACATTATTACGTCATTATTTTTGCACCAATCTAATAGAATGCTGTTTGTTCGTCTTCTCAATGACTGAATTTTTACAATTCACATGCCTGCAATGACGCTTTTCGAGTCTTAAAACAAACAATATGTTTTTGTTTTTAATCCAATTTATTAAGCTATCGCAAAAGTATTTTCGGATTTTATGTTATTTTCCTCTAAAGTTTATTTCATGTGTATATTTAAAAGTATGACTCCGCCGGTTTATTATTTTTTCTTTAATTATTTCATCTTAAGAAAGGCAACAAAGTCACTAAGACGAAAGGGGTTACTGAGACATTGCATTTAAATTTTTGAAGAGCAAAGTTGACTGAGAATCAAGAAGTCGGAAGTGAGAATTGCAAGATAAGAAAGTGTTAGCAAAGAACTTACGGTTACATCTAGCCATTTCAACTGTAAAATGATGAGACCTAACTTCCTATCTAGTACTGAACGTAAATTCTTAAAGTATAGAAACATAGAATTAGATCAACATATTCGCCTAGAAATGCCATAATCTTTTAATATGCGAAGAAGACCACCATGCCAAAATCTATCAAATACCCTTGAGATGCCCAAAACAAAATCACGCCCATTCTCACTATAATTTGATAGACTTGTTGAACAAGAACCGTTAACACATCAACAGTTGACCTAGAGAAACAAAACTTATATTGCTTTGTCTGAAAGAAGAGCCTGTGAGGTGAGAGACTTAACCAATTCAGAGTTCATTGAAACCTCTAGTCCTTTGCCAAAAAGTCGTAAAAGGCTAATAGGCCGATAGTAGGATCAGACGATTCGCCAGAGTTCTTAAAGACTGGAATTACAATCAAGAGATCAAGAAGCAGCAAGGCATTTAGAGTAGATTTTAGAGCGAACAGGTATAGGAGAGAGAAAAAAATGATGATGAGGGGGGTCAAAAAGTACAGATGGGTTGCGTGACTCCCTTTCTCAGTCGATACACTGGGCAGGTGTGAAACAGACACCAACTCAGTCGCGCCTACTTCGACTTCCTCTTTGTCCGTCTATCAATCTGTACGTCCAACTCTATTGCACACAGTCCGCCGAATGACTCCCTGACACTTGGTGCTGCTGGCACCCCGCTTTTTATGCTATTCCAAACGGCCAAAATTTGCATGTCTGCAAATATCGTCTCGTTTTGGACGAGATCAGCACGCATAAATTGTGTCTTCAATAGCGGTCATATTTCTTTTTGTCATCACTTTGCAGGCAAGATACGTTCGCACTCGTTTCGAATTCGGAGTTAAATCATGTCTTTCGTCACAACAGGTTCCAATTAAGGGCAACATTTCTTATGGACTTATTGCAAGGATATCCTCAAGCTCACATACTTTGTGGGGATCCTGTTTAAAGTTGGCAGTAGAAAACAAGAACAGAGTTATATGCATATCACACAATAAAGACTCTGTTAAGATAAGTAAAAAGTAGAATTGGAAAAGAATTTACAAGCAAAACATCTTGCTTTATCTGCATATGTTAACACATCAAATTCGTGTGTGCTAAATGCGATTGGACATGCATGTATGAACCAAAGAGAAGATGCCGGCTTTTACACAAGAAGAATCCTTAGTGTCATAATTCTCAATAGAAAGTTTCAAAATATCATTCTATGGGATTGTCCCAAAGAAAATGAAACCCAGTCAGTATGCTGACAACAGAAAGAAGTCTTGTGAATAGGAGGTTCCTATCTAATGGACGCCTCAAAAGAAATATCAACAGATACTACAACGTGATCCGAATTGAGAAGAGGACAGAGTTGCGCTGGTCGACAAGAGCCAAGTGAGGAGATAAGGAAGAAATCAAGAAGTACGTTGAGCAGAATTATTAGAGAAACAATTTAAGGAAATTCTCTATTGAACTGAGAGACTGGGCAACGGAAAATTGTAAGTCTGGATACTCGCAACACCAGTAACATTAAAATGATTAATTCCTTTGTCATGATGTTATTGTATATTGGGGTGTATCAAAATTATTTTCGTTTTTTCTTTTAAAGACGGTTACAGCAATGCTTATTTTATGTACAGATCTAAAGACTGCCTAAGATTCTGTTATATTATTATTATTTTGTTTCCTACGATTTCTTGTGTATATTGATTTCTTTCCGAGTCCCAACCAGAGACCTAAGGTCAGAAATGGTATTTTAAACTGAGCATTTTTGAGAAAAAACACCCCAAAGATCACACACATTTTATATAGATAAAGCTCTTTGTAAAGTGTGAGCTGTACTTGTGAGTACCACTTTTTTATATTTCTGTAAGGCTCATTGTGTCTATCAGAACCTTTTCCACTCAAACCGAGGGCTCCAACTACAACTGGAATTGTTGATGTCCTCTTGTGCCACATTTTTGAGATTTCAACTTGAACATTCTTGTATTTTGATACTTTTCTTTTAATATCTCCAAAGCTACATTACAATCTGAAGGGACTGCCTTGTCGATAAGAAAGCACATTCTGTTTTTGTGGTTTTTGATCACGATGTCTGGTCGATGAAGTTTGGTTGTAAAGTCCCATAAAATTCTTACAGTTTCTATCTCTGTAACCGGATCTGGGTGATGTTCATATCAATTTCTTGCAATTTCCTTCCCGTAAAAGTTGCATATTTTCTAGTGCAGATATTTGCTCACTCTATCATGTCAAGTTTTATATTCAGTGGCTGCTACAACAGTGCAACCTAATGCAAAATGGTCAATTGTTTCTGGATATTTATCACAAAATCTGAATTTCGACTTCTTCTTCTTATTATTATTATTATCACTATCATTATTATTATTATTATTATTATTATTATTATTATTATTATTATTATTATTTCAAGGCCCTTGTATCTTGATAGTTTTTTGAAGATCTTCAAAGATACTTTGCAGTCTGCAGGGACTACCATGTCAATAAAGAGGCGTATTTTGTCTTTGCGGTCTCTAATCACGATGCCAAAGCAGGTCCTCTGTAAACGGCTCTGGGTGGTGTACATACCAATTTCTTGCAGTTTCCTTTCCGTAAGTGTTACAGATTTTGCAGTGCAGTTATTGGCCACTCTATCATGCCGAGTTTTATATTCTGATGATTCTAACACGGTGCAACCTAATGCGAGATGGTCAATTGTTTCTGGATATTTATCACAAAATCTGCATTTTGGACTAACAATTTTTCAGTATGTGTAATTCCTAGTTATTAGGTTGGTGCAAAAACAATGTCGTTTTTTGACGATAAAAAAATACGTCAAAAAACGACATTGTTTTTACACCAACCTAATAGTAAGCATTGGTTCTGTGAAGCAAAAATAAAACCTTAAATTTTAGCTTTTAACCTTACACTACATAACCGCTGATGGGTATGGAGTTTGTCTACGTCAGTTTGTTTCGTATGGGCAGAGTATTGACAATGAAGAGGTTTATCTTGTCATCCCTTCTTCATTTGGTATATTGTATTTGCTTTTACTTTCTTTTTAAGGTTATATTTATTATTGGTTTATTTGCACTTCATCCATTTGGAACTCCATTTTTAATTTTTTGGTTTCTTTTATTACTGTATAAAGTTTATTTCTTTCATATTCTTTGACACAGACCATCATCCAGTTTTCTGTAGTTTCAAGTTATCTTTGCAGACCGATTTGGTTTGATCTGGTTCCTCTAAATCATAAAGCATGTCAGATGGAGTCGAGTAACCTCTGTGGTGATATAAGGATCAGACCAATTTCCAGCATCTTTAGCGATGAATCATATAAATGACTGAAAAAAATCTTGGATTGCAATATGTCTTCTTATTCTTTGGATCGACGCCCATAATGTTTCATATTTATTAACAGACGTTAGAAAGGAACAGAGTAAGATCGGAAGGATTTAAATTAGGGACCCTCCCAGTCTGAGAAGCCGACCCACCAATTTTGAAAATCACAATCTTGGCTTATAACCTTAACATCATAGGACACTGTCGGGAAATCGAAAATTATATAGCCACGTGACAGGGCATCTAAGTTAGTTTCATTAATTAGATACGGATAATCGTATATCGATTGGTTGGTATTAACATGCGAATCCTATGCGCTGAATTAACAATGCTTACTTTGACGAATAAACAATGTTCTATTAAACTTTGAAGTGAGAGATTTGACTCTGGCAAACAGGACAACTTAATAATGTTTACTTGTGTTGTTACAGACGTTATCTCTGACATTTTTATTGATCATAAAAATACTTCGCGGCCATCATTAAAAGCCGATTAGTTTTTTTTTTAAATTCACCAAGCGACCCTGAACTTTTTTTTTTTAATGTGGATATATGTGCCTGCTTTGCTTTTATGTTTTCTGTTACTTAGAGGTGTTAAAATCGGACAACGCCAACCTTATTTTCACGTTGCCTTAATATTAAAATCCACATTGCCTTTCTCTATGTCTTCCATGCATTTTTTTCTTTTCATTTCCTTTACGGAAGAAGAATAGGGAGAGAGTATAAGGCGACAAGAAAATGATGAAGACGAGAAATAACCACGACATACGACACACACATACATAAACACACGTACACAAACACACGTACACAAATACATAGACACACGCAAAGAGAGAAAAACGTAACACTGATAACTAGCACATAAGATAATTTCAACTTAGTATAAATATAACGAAAATTCACAGTCAACTGCTGAAATCTCCTGACGAGTGGGCAGAACAATTGCACAAAAGTTAATCTAAATAACTCCAGAGTTGAGGTGATGGATGTAACATAAATCGGCTAAGTGACAAATTCTATCTGTATTAATTATTTAATAATGTATATTTGGGCAGCCACCTTTTTTCAATTACAACATGACAGAGAAGGAAAACTTGATGATTTTTTCATTGAGTTTTTCTAATATTTTTCCATTTGCTTCTGTTTGGTGGGAGTAAAAAAAAAGTATCAAAATTGTCCGTAATGTCTATTGTCTATGCGCTTTCGGTCAATTTCTTAGCCATTTTCAATCGGGAGGGGTTGTTAAGTTTGGTTTGGTTTGGTTTGGTTTGATTTACGATATATCAACCTCAATAGGTTATTTAATGCCGATAATGTATTGGTGTTAATATATTTTCCCAAAAATGTATTGTTGATAATAATTATTTTCCTCAAAAATTCATTGCTGGTAATAATTTTTTATAAAAATGTATTGTTGGTATAAAAACCTGTTTTTAAACTTAGTACTTTGACCCCAGTTTGGGAGTTAACTATTTTCCCATAGCTGGGACACTAATATACTTTATTCCCCTAAGATAGATTATTGATTCCTATGTCAACATAGTCTGCTTTTGTTTGGTTTGTCTTACGGCATATCAACCACAAAGATTTTTATTGCTGGTAATATTTTATTCCAAAAATGTATTGCTAGTAATAATTTTCCTTTAAAAATGTATTGCTGGTATTAAAACATATTTTTACACTTTTCTGCTCATAGTCCTTGCTGTTGGGCGTAGTTTATCGTCTTACCCAGGACGCGGATGTAGTTTATCTTTTTATCTAGGACGCCTCATTTGGGGGAGGGGGCGCCTACCCCCTGCAGAGGTGCAGTCGGCGTATTCTGAAGCACTAGATGACAGGGCGGGAGTGTTAAGAGATTTTAATTTATTTCCATGTAAGATTTAGTTTTTGTCGTATCTAAATAGAATATATATATATATATATATATATATATATATATATATATATATAAAGAAATATAGTCTTAAGGTGTGCTATATTTATGGGATAAAGTGCTCAATATCAGAGGTAGAGCGTGTGTAAATATAAAAGTGAACATAGAAGTCAACACTTAGAGGCGACAGTCTGTTTCATGCTATATGCAATCGTCAGGCCACATTTGCTGTTATTTTTCTGGGCTATTTGTATATATACGGTTCAGTGGGGCATTGTGGGTAGTCTATTATGGCGGTTATTTTACCGGAAGTCGTTTATTTATTTATTTGGGTTAAATTATTTTGCTTGTTTTTATTTATTTTTATTTTTTGTTTCTTATTTTATTTATTTATTTATTTTTAATCAGTGTTTTTATTAACGTAGTAAAAATTTGTTTATATCACTTATTTAATAGTTTTGTTTTGGTTTGAAAATTTAATTAAAGCTATTTATTCGATTTTGGGGTTGATTGTTGTAGTTTGTTCTAACTATTATTTTGGCAGAAACAGTTTTTAATTTATCTTTATTTGTTTTTTCTAACGGTAACTTTATCGGGATTGGTTTGTTTATTTATTTACTTGGATGAATTTAGGTCAATTTATTTTACTTGTATATTTTCTCTTTTCGGCTTTTCGATTTTTAAGTAACGTAGTATTTATTTATTATTTTTATTATTTTTTTTTTCGTTATATAACAGTTACAGGTATTTTTTTCGTCCGATTTTTTGGTTCGATTTTTTAGTCTAACTAATATTTTGGTCATAATGGTTTGCTAATTTGTTGATTATTTACTTTATTTATTTGGGTTCGTTTTTTTTTTGTTATTATTATTATTATTATTATTATTATTATTATTATTATTATTATATTTCGTCTATTCTAACAGGTTTGATTTGGTAATTTGTTTGGATTAATTCATTTTGCTTATTTTATTGTTATTTTGTTTATTTGTTTATTTATTTGTTTTTATTTTGTTTTTTCCGTTTTCAATTTTTAAGTAACGTAGTAAAAATTTGTTTTCATGTCTGCATTTTGAGATGAGCTCAGATCTTTTATTTAATAATTTATTTTCGTCTGGGAAAGTAATGATAGCTATTTTTTTTATTTTGGTCTGGGAAAGTACGGATAGCTATTTTTTCCTCCAAGCAAAGTTTGCAAGTTTTTGATTGATTGTTGTAGGCTGATGATCTTTTCCTTATTTTCCAAGATATTTTTGGTGTGATATGCGTTTTGTTTTTAATTCCCCAGATATACTTAGAAAGCATTGTACTGTTCGCATATTACTATTTCTTTGTTTCCAGGGTCCTTCAGTTACTATTATGTATACTTTTATATGTTTTTTATGAAAGTATTTGTTTATTTATATATATTCGATATTTCAGATTGACCCCAATCTTTCTTCAGAAATAACTGTTTTTAAAGGTTTGTTTACAAGTAGCGTCCGTCGCGAGATGCGGACGTCATGTGATATTGAACGCCACTGTGTTCGAATATTCTTAACGTAAATCTAACTGTAATAATATTTTAGATGTTGTTTAAAAAAAAAAATTTAACTATATCGAAAAAAAAATGTTTAACTATTGAAATATTTATAAAGATTTAAAATACCCAAGTATTTATTTAACCCTAGTTTATATGTATTTAATTTTAAAATCCAGTATTTTTCTTTTTTTCTGCGTGTGTATGTGGAACTGAAATCAGAATCTATCAATAAACATTCACAGTTTTCTAATGAGTGTCCTGATTGATCAAAGTGTTTAGCTATGGGAGAATCAGGATTGTTTTGACGTATGGTTTGTTTATGATTGTTGAAGCGAAATCTAAAATTATTTCCAGACTCACCAATATATTGAATTTGAAAACTTAAATCAAAACAGTTAACTTTTGGTTTTAAAATATCAATAATAATAACATAACAATACTAATTTAGAAAGACATTTATGTCACTCCGCATCATCCATAGTTTCCTTTTCATTCCTTAGCTCAGAGAAATATGTTCAATCTAATTTACATTTTGAATGTATAGTGTTATGGTTCTCAATGTCACTTTTACTGCGTGTATAAATACAGGATCATAAAAAAAGTTATGCAATTACTCTGATAAAGTTTCTCAAGGAACGAAACACATTGGTATAAAATGTTTTTCTTCGTAAGATTTATTTTATTAATATTGTCTTTGCGGATACATTTATTTACATCTGAACTCTTACCCCCCCTATATATATATATATATATATATATATATATATATATATATATATATATATAATGACTTTCGCAGGCAGTACTGTTTCGCAGCTCCTCAGTACAACTAGACAACCAAACGTCTCAAGCCCGGATCGAAACCCAACCGATTTGGTGTATCAGCTAAATCTAGCGTATTGTTTTTACAAACGTAAACAAGCGCCAAGCAGACATAATGATCCATTCATTTTACTGAAGAGCTTCACCTCTCTCTCTCTCTCCCACTCTCTCTCCCCTCTCTCCCTCTCCCTCTCTCTCTCTCTCTCTCTATATATATATATGTATATATATATATATATATATATATATATATCTGTATATATATATATATATATATATATATATATATATATATATATGTATATATATATATATATATATATATATATATATATATATATATATACTGAAGAGCTTCGCATAGATAGATAGATAGATAGATAGATAGATAGGTGTGTGTGTAAAATTTTCAGTTAGAATCTATCTGTAAAAGGACAATATGAATAAAGACAAAAAGAAAACATATCTTAGCCGACGCAAAAATTGTCTTGGCTGACGTAAATTGTCTTGGTTTACTTTCCTTTATTAGACATTGAATTGTGTCACTTCTCGGTCTCCACAGCTTGTCTGATTTTTCGGCTAACCTAATGAATATTTATGAGCGCTCTTTAAAACTTTGAAAAACCAATAATCTTTTTGCTTTTGTCTATAAATACTTGTTACGAAATCAAATCCTTTCATTTACCAGGATAAAGTTCTTTTTATCATTATTCATATCTCTCTCCTCTCTCTCTCTCTCTCTCCCCATCTGTATATATATATATATATATATATATATATATATATATATATATATAGGCCTAAGTTTTATTTCTGTCTTTATTCATATATATAAAAGTACTGGAACGGCAAGGCTAATTCCTTTGTTTTTCATGTTCATTGAAGACGTTTGGGTTTAAGATCAAAAGATGTTGCCGGCACGTTTTATGGAGTCTGTAAAAGATTGTTTTTGCAACCTCATTCTAACTTGGAAATACCAGGGGCTGTAAGCTAGGGTGTGCAGGTGGTGTAATAGATAATGGCTCGGCATTGTTAATAGGAGAACCGAGTTCTAATTCCAGTTGGGCTTGTTATATTCACTTACGCGCAAATACCCTTGGGAAAGGTATGAATCCACCTCTTCTCTTCTCCCCCAGCTATGGGTTAATTAGTAAGACTGGTATCACTAAACCATTATTATATTCAATAAAAAAATTATTACAATCTAAGAATATTTTCTGGTTTTAAGTAACCTGATAAACCGTAGAAAACGAATAAAAACTTCTTTTTTTTTTTTTTTTGTAACACGACAGAAAGATTTTTAGAAATATTTTGTTAGGTTGGTGGCTTATACAAATCTTTTTGACATGCGTAGCCAGATCCTATCGATTTGAACAGTTTCTAGTGGATCGCCATTCCCAACCAATCATCCCTATTTTTATACTATTTCTGCATTCGTTTATATGATTAAGCGTCTCTAATCTATTTCCGCACAGAAATTTATCCTACCATGGCCTTAAATTATTTTCTTTGAATTACAGATATCTATTAAATTAATAAAAATTCAGTTTCACTTTTCAAATGTCCTCTGTACAACCATATTTATATCGATACTTGTCTTAATTCTTCGATATGTTTCCTGAAATGCCAGCACAATTTTCTTTCTTTCTCTTCCCTTATCTTTGTCTTTCATTAAGTTCGATTGCAACTTGAAATTGTAATTAACCTTTTTCTCATTCTTCTTTGTATAGCTCCCGCTCCTTGATAAAAGAGTTGACGTGCTCTTCAATACTAACAAGTTTTCTTTTTCTTTTCTTTTCTTTTCACACCTTGCGTTCGTCACCGCCTCCATCTTTTGTTATTTTCTATATTTTTACGTACAATTTTCAAGGTTCTTTCATCACATCATTTTGCATAATATACATTATATATTAGTTATATACATACGCTTATATATTACTTGAAGTTTTCTCTTGCCAAGCCTAGGAAGTGTCCTGTGCATCTCACTATTGATAATGCCCAATTGTTCATCATTTTTGTTAAATTTCCACTGTTTTTTTACCATTCTTATTTCTAATATCATATATATTATTCTCAGCTTCACGGGTTTTTTTTTTTTTTTGTTCTTTCGCTCCCTCTTGCTTTTTGAAGATACATTTAAGTATTCCAAGTTACGTGTAGCTTTGTTATTGAACTGTTCAGTTCCTTCTGTTGCCACTGGTGTTCCTTTGTTTATCACTAGAACTGTTTCTTTCTATTGAACTTAATACCTGTCATCAGCTCTGTTTATTGTTATCATTTTTCTTTTTGTGACTTTTGGTGTGATTGATAAAGATAATGGCGCTTGAACTATCATTGCAATCAACATTATTCGACCAAATTATTATTTTAATATCATTCGAGGTAGTATTTGAATTAAAAAGAAATTTGGAATCGGATAACCCACTTTCTGGTAGGCATTCCGAGTTTTAGATATTAATGGTTTTTCATTAACAGTTGGTCTATTATATTTAGATACGAGTAGATAAGTTTAATCTACTAGTGTTGCGTCCGACTCTTATTTTAATATGTTGGTCCCCGGCGTTAAAGGCAGGTATAAGTGACATGATACTAAGTGTTGACACTCACACCACTAACCCATAATATCTTTGCCTTGTTAAAAATAGCTGCTGAGTAACAGTCCGTCAAAATAACGTGTATCGTTGCATTAATCCATGCAGAAATCTTATATATATATATATATATATATATATATATATATATATATATATATATATATATATATATATATATATATTGTATGTGTGTGTGAAACTAAAAAAAAAACCAATGGGACAAAGAATGAAAGAATTATTTTACGAAATCAATTTTAACCACACAAAAAGCCGTTTAAAGCCGTCTAATTTTGAATCTCGTGTATTTAAGAGTTTAAGTGAAAATCTTCTTTTTATTCGGTGTCACTAACGCGCAAGGGATACAGGATATGGAGGACTCTCTCTCTCCATCTCTTTCTCTCCCCCTCTCTCCTCCCCCCATCTCTCTACCTGCAGATCACTGAGTGCAAATGTTATTCCGGGAAAACATTTTAATAAAATCGAAAAATTATTTTAATAATATCTGGAATAATGTTTTTTTTTTAATAAAACTGCCTTTGAATTTCGGATGAGGCTTAACTTTGTACTAATGTCATTGGGAAAGGCATGAACCCACATACATGCGCTTTTTTCATCGACACAGATAATAGAGAGGTGTGGGTGAGAATTTGGCCAGACCACTCTCCCCTACATATATGCATGCATATAGGTGTGACATGAAAATTTGACATAAAAATGCTACTCTGATCAAAGGAAAAAAAACAAGTCACTAGGACGTAAATGTCTAGGGAGTGACTTGATCGTAAGGTCATCTGCATTAAATTTACGCCCTGGCTCTTACAACATTTCACTATTCCTGGCAGATTTTTTTTATAGATTATTACATTGGGGGATACCTACTAAAAAAAGTGATGGAAAGAAAAAGGAAAAGACTCTAAATGAATTCGCATGCGCAGTCCTACCAACGTTCTGAAGGATGAAATGCATCACAAGTAAACTTTTTCCACTTTGTCATACAATTTCCCCATTATTGTTCTTGATATATATCGTTATCTCATATATATATATATATATATATATATATATATATATATATATATATATATATATATATATATATATATATTCAGACAGGTTTCATTAAATAATATAGACAAGTTTTGTCTATTTATTTTATGTAAATTCTTTTCATAACGTCTGATAAGCTTAATAACATTATCATTAAACAGAAAATCACAATATTGATCCATATTTAATGATAATGTTATTAAGCTTATCAGACGTCATGAAAAGGATTTACATGAAAAAAATACACACAATATATATATATACATTCTGCTTATACATTTTTTATAGATATGATTTATTTAAGTAAATGCTCTGTATTTAATTAAACAGTATTAATTACATTTATCGGCCTGCATGTTCTCTGACAGGAATTGAACCTGTAACCCTTATTGGAACTGACATGTAGCCTGTCGTGCTCTAACCAGTTAACCACAGAAAAGAGTCTTGTTAGAAAAGTCCTAATTACTGTTTATAAACGCATACCTTCTCGATCGATCATGAAATATATATTAACATAAATAATGTCAACATATTGGATTTTCCGACAATTATTTAATATATTTTCTGTTTATACGTTTTATATATACATATATATATATATATATATATATATATATATATATATATATATATAGATAGATAGATAGATAGATAGATAGATAGATATCCACAGACAGACTGTCTCGCTGTATCACACCTCATCAGAGTGGCTAGAGATCCGATCGCTTCAGGCCGAAACCCGACCGATTTGCTATCAGTCGGAGATTGTAGCCCCTAAGACATCGATGTCCGGCAAAGAGAAAAGCGAATTTTTGCGTTTTTATTTTTTTCATAAACAAACCAGTCACTCAGAGAACTCAATTGCTAGGAGAGTCTTGCATTATCAGCAGTCATAGTGACTGTTAACAAATTCGTTACCCCCACAGTGCTCGACCGATTAAATTATTTTATCGAGAGCTAATATCGTCATCCACAGAAAGACTGTTTCGCTGATACAGAAACTTTTGTGTGCATGTTTTCATTTTCACCTGTGTTTTTCTTTGATACTTGTTCGAAATTATTTGACGGTTTCCCCAAGTGATTTTTCAAGTCACCGATAAATTGCACGAAAGAAAAGTTAACAAAACTTGGAGATGGAAAAGTGAAAAAAGGGAGGAAGGGATAATGTGGGAATGAAAGAAAGGAAAAAGGGGGAAAAGAGAGGGAGGCATTTGAATCAAAAGAATGGAGAAAAGAGGGAAATAAGGAATGATTAGGGAAAAAGGAAAACAGAAAAGAAAGAAAAAGAACAAAGAAAGAAACTTTCAATGTAGAAAGGAAAGAAGGAGAAGGAAAGAAAACAGAAAGAAAGAAAACAGAAGGAAAGAAAGGAGAAGGAAAGAAGAGATAAGAGAAAGAAAGGGGAAGGAAATAAAAGAGAAAGAAAGAAAAGTGAAGGAAAGAAAAGAGAAGGAAACAAAAGTGAAGGAATAAAAAAGAGAAAGGAAGGCGAAGGAAAGGAAAAAGAAGGAAAGAGAAAGGAAGGAAAAATAGAAGAAAAGAAAAGAGAAGGAAAGGAAGGGGAAGGGAGGAGAGAAAAGAAAAGCAAAGAGAAGGGGAAAAAACAAGAAAAGGAAGAAGACGGAAAGAAAAGAGAAAGAAAGAAATAAAGAAAGAAAGAAAGAAGAGATAAGAGAAGGAAAGGGGAATGAAAGAAAAGGGAAAGAAAGAAAAGTGAAAGAAAGAAAAGAGAAGGAAACAAAATTTAAGGAATAAGAGAAAGAAAGGCGAAGGAAAAAAAAGAGAAGGAAAGAGAAAGGAAGCAAAAAAAGAGAAGAAAAGAGAAAGAAAAGAAAGGAGAAGGAAAGAAAAGAGAAGAAAGGGGAAGGAAACAAAAGGAAGGAAAGAAAAGAGAAGGAAAGAAAAGAGAAGGAAAGGAAGGGGAAGGAAGGAGAGAAAAGAAATGAAAAGTAAAGCAAAGAGAAGGCGAAAAAACAAGAAAAGGAAGAAGACGGAAAGAAAAGAGAAAGAAAGAAAGAAAGAAAGAAAGGAGAAGAAAAGAAGAGATAAGAGAAAGAAAGGCGAAGGAAACAAAAGAGAAGGAAAGAAAAGAGAAGGAAAGAGAAGGAAAAAGAGAAGGAAAGCAAAGAGAAGGAAACAAAAAGAAGACGGAAAGATAATGGAAGGAGAGCAAAGTGTAGGAAAAAAGAGAAGGAAAGAAAAAAGTAAAGAAAAGAGAAGGAAGAAGAGAAGAAAAGAAAAGAGAAGAGAAAGGAAGGAAAAGGAAAGAAAAGAAAAGGAAAAAACGAAGGAAAGAAAAGGAAGGAAAGAAAAAGAAGGAAAGAAAAGAGAACAATAGAAATGAGAAGGAAAGAAAAGGGACAAATAGAAAAGAGAAAAAAAGAAAAGAGAAAGGAACAAAAAGAAAGGAAAGAAAGGATAAGGAAGGAAAAGAGAAGGAAAAAAATGAGAATAATGTCAGTTTCTTGAATTTCAACAAATTTGAAAAATCCTGTAAATTTTAAATTCGCGGGTGAAAATGATCATTCACTAATGGTATCTTAATTCCAATTGAATGAAATAATTTGCTCTGTTTAAAGAAAATAGACATTAAGCTCTCTATGTGAGTCAGTTTTAACATTTAATATTTAAAATTCTGTATTTTGTTAATAGTACTCACTTGGATTATACTAATGGATTACTACCTATATATATATATATATATATATATATATATATATATATATATATATATATATACACACATCCAAATATAGATAACTAGACTCGTCTCGAAAAACCCTCGAATTCTTGATTTGCCAATAATCAAATCAATCTCGAGGGAAAAAAAGGTTTTTAATAAAAGAAAGAGCTACAAACATGAACTACTGCCGAAAAAAATCGCACAGATGCAGGTCTGAAGCCCAAAGAAAAAAAACCCGATACGAGTAAACAACTAACTAACAAAAGAGCTCAATACAACCGTAGAGCAGACCTAGATAAACCTAGTGAGCCAGACAAACCTACCCAGGTTTCACCTAAACGGATCGTCAGGGAAAGTATGGCTCTACTTTCCCTGACCATCCGTTTAGGTGAAAC
This sequence comes from Acanthosepion lycidas, assembly GCA_963932145.1. NCBI lineage: Eukaryota > Metazoa > Mollusca > Cephalopoda > Sepiida > Sepiidae > Acanthosepion > Acanthosepion lycidas. The sequence goes on from OZ010596.1 coordinate 6,671,321, forward strand.
CTGGGTAGGTTTGTCTGGCTCACTAGGTTTATCTGTCTCTCTCTCTATATATATAGTGTGTGTGTGTGACAAAGTCGGGAATGCTATCCTGTGACGCGTTTCGTCCTTCAGAAATTCATCAGATTAAATTGATGTTTATGCTAATGCAAATAGACATGCGTACGAATATATGTTTTCATATATAGCCTAGCCGATTTGATTTAATTTTAAATTAAAGTTTTCGTGATATATTCAAATGTATATATTGTTTTCCCATATATATGTATATATATATATTAAGACATTTTTATGTTTATACTTTCTTTTTATAGATACAAATATTTAAGTAAATGCTCTGTTTTATAATAAACAGTATTAAACAACATTTACCGGCCTGAATGTCCGAGAAATTTTCATAGAAAATATTCGTCCTCCGACAGGAATCGAACCTGTATCCTATATGGAACCGTCATTTAGCTTGACGTGCCATAACCGATTGAGCCACAGAGAATCGTTCGTTTAGCAAGGTCGATTTTACTGCTTTTAAACTGCAATCTTCCATGAATCTCTCATGTACATTCATATCTGCTCAAAGCGTATCCAAATGTAAACAAATGGCGTCACACATTATGAAATGGACGAAGTCCAACAATTATTTTAAGACATTTTTATGTTTATACATTTTTTTCATGGATACAAATATTTAAGTAAATACTCTGTTATATAATAAACAGTATTAATAACATTTACCGGCCTGAATAAAAAATGTCTTAAAATAATTGTCAGACTTAATAAATCCTGGTAGGACTTCTACATGTCATCGTATCGGTGCATAGGTTAAATAAATCAACTGATAAAATGCATTTTTGTCCTCACTATTTTTGTGCATTCTTTGTATTCGATCTCTACCTGCATACAAGCTGTTTGTTCCCTATTGAGATTAATAAAAGGAGGCCGGCCATAATCAGGATCAGAAAGTCATTGTGAACTCACGATTCTTTCCTTAATTGCATAGTACAGACCTCTCCAGGACTAGATACAGTTTTGAATTCAGAGTTGTCCTTGTCCTAGACTGTTCTACTATTTAAGTTGCTGGTTTCAGGCCAATAGGAATTATTGCAAAACACTTTCCTCTCCCCTTTTATAGACAAATGCATGCTAGTTTTTTTTTCCTAGCCAATAAAATAGACCTGTTCTCGATTTCATCTGAGTCGGTCTTGTCTTGAAATCAGAATGCTACGTTCGCTTGTTCAAACTTAATTTTGCGTGTCAGCACCGATTCTTAGTTTGTGAACTTTTGCCATATTATTGTTGCTTTGCCATATTATTGTTGCTTTGCCTTATTACTGTTAATTCGCCTTACATATATTGTTTGCTTGTTTTACATTATTTTTTGGCGCGTTCTTTTTCTGTTATTGCTTATTACAAACTTTGTCCATCCTGTTTGTCGGACAGTTCAGTTACTTATTTTTCATTTGGTCATGATGATACTAAAGCTGAAAATCGAACTCGGTTCTTTGATCTCTCATTTCGAGGCGTTATCCATTACACGACCCGCACATTCTCTGGTTGACAAAAAGATGAGAGAAATAGAAATAACTTGAAAAATGCGTCAAATGTTTTGCACTGTTCGAATCCCGTGTTTGTTTGAAAAGACAAAATACTTGTTACGCAACGAAACGCGTCGGCTAAGATCAGTTTTTCTTTCGACTTTATTATTCATATATATGAGCTGTGAAACAGCGAAACAGTCTGTGGATGACAATATATACGAAACCGAAAAACTTAAATTCGGTTGTGTACCCTTGGAAGATAAGTGCGAATTTGTAAACAATGACTATTACTACTACTATTAGAAGACTCTTCCTTGAATTGAGCTCGCTCTGTTAGTGGTGTGTTTATTCAAAGAATAAGTACGTAAAAATCCACTTTTCTTTCAACCGTGTGCCTATGGCTTAGGGGGAAAATCTCCGGTTGTTGCCGAATCAGTCGGGTTTCGATCCCGGCTTGAAGTGTTCGGATTTCTAGACACATTGATGAACTGTGATGGAGCGAAACAGCCTGTCTGTGGATGACTATATATATATATATATATATGTATATATATATATACAAACGCGTACGTGTGTGTATTAATACTTTAGTGTTGATAGTCAATAGTTCTTTAATATTCATAGGCATATTGTTGACTTGCGCAATGTGTTGACTGTGGTTACAAACAGCAGTAAATTTCAATGACTAGAAAATCAATCTCCAAGAGAGAGTGGTAGTAGTATGAGATATGTCTGCTTAATGTCTTCGTGCATTAGCATGTAAGCAACTAAGGGTTGTGGCCGGTCGATCGTACATCGGATTATAATAATATAATATAAATGCTTTGCCATTTAGACATTGATCTTTTTTTTCCGTTGTGTATCTTTAGTATACTTCATTGGGAGCTATTTTGCCTTTAATAATAATAATAATAATAATAATAATATATATATATATATATATATATATATATATATATATATATATATGAAAATTTCTCCAAATTAATCAGTAGAGAGACAATATTTATGAATAAATTTATTTCTATGTATGACTAGTGCATTAGCTAAGTTGTTTTTTGTGAGGTCTCTTTTGTGCTCATGAATGCGTTTTTTCAAACTTCTACTTGTTTCTCCGATATATTGAGAGGAACAGTTTTGGCAATTTATTCTATAAATGCCTGCTTCAGAAATATTAGTGCTATTATTGTTTGAAGATCTTAGTATATCCATAATGGTTTTGGAAGTGTTTGTGACTATTTCAAGATTATTTAGATGGGATAGGTTATTCTGGATAGTGGACGTGACAGAATTGGTCGGTAGTATTATGTATCTGTTTTCATGTGATTTACTATTGCGGATTATGTTATTAGTCTTGTTGCGGTTGTATATTTTGAATGCCTTTCTTCTTGCGCTGTGGATGAAATGATATGGGTATTGTAGGTTTAGAAATAAATTCAACCATAATTTTGATTTTAAAAATGCTACACTCATAAAAAAAGAAAATAACTCATTCAGAAGGAAAATTCTGGAGAGTGCCGCCATAGTAAATTACCCAAGTATTAATCTACGCCCAGGTTTTTTCCCTATTTCACCTTTCTTAACAAAATTAATGCTCTTACAAACAAATATACACAACAGATTCATAAAATCAAAAGAAAATGGTTGAATACATCAACACAGATATAATGACAATATTCTCCACACGTGACAATTACTGACGTTATTTTCAGTTAACAATATGAAAATAGTGTTTCTCTACATTCCGGTTGCTAGGTACATTCTGTTTTTGTTTTTATTAGTTACTTTGTTCATTTAATTTCATTTTCGTATTTTGTTTTGATAAAGTCCACATTGGACGAAACGCGTCAGCAATTACCAGTTTTCCTTTTTATTCATATATATATATATATATATATATATATATATATATATATATATATATATATATATATATTCACATTTCATTGAATAAGACAGACAAGGTTTGACACGAAGACTCACTCTACACCTTTCTGACCATAGCTCAATTAGATCTCATTTAAATATTCATGGAGACCTACCGGACACTATTCGTAACATACTTGTTGACAACTCAAATATAATAGCATCATCTACATGCAAAAAAGGCTAAAAATAATGGAAGCCTTATTAATAAAAACTAAAAAAAATATACTTAATGATATCTGCTATGACCGTGTTTTGAAATGAAAATATTATATAAATACATACATGCAACAAACTGTTTCTTATTTAACAGTTAAAATATTTCAACCTTGAAAATGGCTAAATGTATAGCCGAAAGCGCTCGGATTAAAAGAAAATTCGGACAGTTTTTATATAATTTATCATCTTAGAGGAAAAAAATATTAGATCACATGAGAAATTGTATAAAAAACTAAATCAAAACACCTTATCTGTCTTATTCAATGAAATGTGCATGAAAGAATGATTGCTGTCTAAATACACACACGTACACTAACACCACTCACACAAACACTCACACACACACACACACACACACATACACATATATATATCTTTATGAGTATCCTTCTGCAAATTAATTGAAACGAAACGAATAATTCTGTTCTTATTTACTTTTTTGTATTTTTCCAATAAGACATGATCCATTCCATGAAGACGTTTCTTGCAGATTGATCACAGATTCTCGTATGGAATTAAATCTAAACCCTTTCTGTGTCAGTCGATAGTATTTTGATTTGCTCACTGGTAAGGATTGCCATTGAGTTCGGGCAGAGTTAAAATTTTCGTACGATTGCGTGGAGTAACGTCCATCACAGACAATGTCCTTAGGACATCTAATCGACAGTTGTGACAGTAGACTCTGGGCGTGATAAAAATATGATGGAATAACGGATGACGCAATATTTTTCAAGGCCAAACAAATTTCATCAAACAACCCAGAAAATGGATTCATATTACTGCACACCACTGCAAATGATCTAATCTGAGGAAAAAAATAAAAATAGATTAGACCATGTCACTCCGGTTTGTCTGAAACTGACCGTATGTTGAAAGAAAAGAAAGTAAAACGGTTGTTTCAATTAATTTGCACAGGGATATATATATATATATATATATATATATATATATATATATATATATAAGTGTGTGTGTGTGTATGTGTGTGTGTGTGTGAAAATATATAGAAAATAGGAAAGAACTCGTTAGGTAAATAATCCAGTTCTTTAGTATTTTTGTTATTATTTTTTATAAACTGTGCTCGATACAAAAGTAGAGTCTAAATATAATTATTTATTATTTATTTATTTATGATTCCATCGCTACATAGGACGTTTTCGGCTCTTGTTTTGAAACGTGAGAACTCTTATGTAGCGATGGAATCGTATTTTTAAATAAATGACTATATATATATATATATATATATATATATATATATATATATATATATATATATATATATAAATATATATAGGGAAAATCCACTGAAACGAAGTTGCATCTTTGCAGTGAGTAAACTGTTTTTGTTTATATGATAAAATTATAATAAATTATTATCGCTCTACTATCAGTATCAAGCCCCCTTTTGAATTAATGCTGCAAACGTTAGAAATTAAATATATCTTTCGTTCTCATTGTATTGGATATATATATATATATATATATATATATATATATAGTGTAACCCGGATATAATAAAGTTGTCGGGACCGGAGAAGAAGTCTCTTATATCCGGGTTTCTCTTATATCCGGATTTGGTCTATTTTGTTTAGGTAAGTATGACTCTAATTTGGGACCAGATAAAATCTCTCTTATATACGGGTTTCCCTTATATCCTGGTCTCTTATATCCGGGTCTCTTATATCCGGGTTACACTGTATATGAAGTTGTCTAAAAAGTAGAGTTTTGCACCAATTTAATGAATTAATATAATCCGTAGGAAAGAATTCTACAGACGTAGAATAGAAATAAGAAATCAATTTGGGTGCTGAAACATGTGAATAAAAGCCACTTATAAATTGTCTTTTTATGATTTCTTCCATATGAAGAATAATAATGTCTGAAGAGAGACGAGCATGAATTTTCTGAGTAACAATTATAATCCAATCTGGTCCAACTAAAGAAAACTATACTGTTTCTAGCAACACAACCAGACAGTTTACAAGAAGATGCTTATATAGAAAATCAGGCAAGTGGATTTCCAAAACATTTTTTTAAATTCCACTTAACAAAGTATAAGTAAAACATGTTACACATTTTAATGTTAATAAAAATATTGCCACCACATCTAAATAAATTTATCAATCACCTTAAGTGTTCCCTTAGTTTTATAAACCAATCAAAAGTCATTTGAAAATTCCCACTGAATCAAACATCAAAAATTTACCTTATTTTATCAGCAATATTGTGATATTGTTTACATTAAAGAAGATGCTTATATGGAAAATCAGGCAGTCGTGTTTCAACACATAATGATACATTGTAAATTACTGGCGAACGATTAATTTAGATTTAAAAGCAAAATAAATCCTCATTTATACACACATACACATAAATATATATATATGTATATATATATACAGTGTAACCCGGATATAAGAGAGTTGTCGAGACCGGAGAAGAGGTCTCTTATATCCGGGTTTATCTTATATCCGGGTTTGGTCTATTTTGTTTAGGTAAGTACGGCTCCAATTTGGGACCAGATAAAATCTCTCTTATATCCAGGTTTCTCTTATATCCGGGTCTCTTATATCCGGGTTACACTATATATATATATATATATGTGTGTGTGTGTGTGCGTGTGTGTGTGTGTGTGTGTTAGTTCCATTTCATCGTCCAGCGAATTTTGGAATGTATAGACACAAAAATTCGCTTGAGGATGAAATGGAAGTAATGTTTTTAATTTAATTACAAAATTAAATTTGAAGCTTTTAGCTTCCATTTTTGAAACATGGTTATTACTGTGTAGCGATAAAACCATATTTTAAATCAGTTAATTTATAATATATATATATATATATATATATATATATATATATATATATATATATATATAATAGATACGTTGGTATATAATACAGTTGGAGCTTAGTAATATCAGATATTAAAACTGAGAGCTCAATATATATATATATTTTTTTTTTTTCTTCATTCTGTCGGATTTATATCCATTTATATTTGCTTACATATATATATATAAATACTGTAAGTAATTCTAGTACATTTACTCGTTTTAAAAGTGATATAGTCTATTATAAATTAAATGTGAAAATATTTTTAAATTGTAGTTAAATAAAACATATTCTAATCTAAACGTCCCAAAAAAGTCTTTAAGTAAACAAATAGAAAAAAATGACGTAAGAATTTTTTTGCCGTTAAGAATAAAATTTTTAAGAAAAACCCAGACGACATGAATTTAACGGATGTCAGAATTCGTTGAAAAATACATTCCCTATCCTACCTAAAAATAACCCTTTTTCGAACGTAACTAATAACTGATACAACAAAAGTTAATAAAAATGAACACGCTACCACCCCTTGTCTGAATGATTGGATCTCTCTTTATCCTTGGAAATGGTGAATTATGAATTTTTCTGTGCCTTTAAAACCCAGTAAATTTAAAAAATAAGTTACTCCAGTATTCGCTTGAAGATGAAATGAAACTAATGTTTTTAATTTAATTACAAAATTAAATTCGAAGCTTTTAGCTTCCATTTTTGAAACATGGTTATTACTGTGTAGCGAAAAAAATATATTTTAAATCAGTTAATTTATAATATTAATGCGCCGTAAATTTACATTGAGCACTATTTTGTAAAAATAAAAATATCAATAAGAACACCGGATTATATATCTTACTGTACTTTTTTTTTACTTATATATATATATATATATATATATATATATATATATATATAGATATAGATATATATATTTCATTTTTTTCTTTCATTGCATTGTCATAAAAATGACGCTGACGTGTTTCATATTTTTAGTGCTTTCACTAAAAGAAAGAAAAGTTTTTAAAATTAAATTGCCAATTTCCTTTACGCAAACCCAGCCCAACTTTTTAAATGGTGTCTTACCCGCCTCCACGCACACTAACATGTGCGGGAACACCCACCCTCTCACGTACAAAGGCGTGAAAGCATTCAATTCCTGATAATTTTTTCTTCCAAGTATTCCTGTAACAAATAACTGAATTGACCTTTTTTTTTTCTTTTATTGCCATCTCTTCCTCTCCCCACACCTCATTCCTTTTCATACTTTCTCTCGCTACTCATTTGTTTTTCAGTCTCTCTCTCCCTCTCTCAGAAAAACACGCGCTCACACGAATGCATATATGATTTCACTTTTCATTTCAACTGCTTCTACCCAAGTCCACAAGTGTGGGCCCCTAGTGAGGAACATAATTACTTCAATACTAACGCCAAAACCGATACGTAATACAAGTGTATGCGCGAGAAGAACCATATATATATATATATATATATATATATATATATATATATATATATATATATATATATATATATATATATATATATATATATATATATATATATATGTATGTATGTATGTATGTATGTATGTATTTGTATTATAATAAAAAACATGTTGAAATCACTACATAAAAGCTTTCATTATTTACATTATTCGGACTATTGTCCTCATCTTTGTCGCCATATTTATTACAACGTTTCGGCCGATGTACGCTCCGGCCTTTTTCAGGTGGGAATGTCGAACTGAACCCTTTATTTCGCTCACTGGAGTAGACTATTCTAGTTCCACGTGCCATGTTTCATGGATATCGGTTATCAGTTAATTTCCCTCTGAAAGTTCTCCAGTGCCTTAACCGGGTATTGAACTCATACTCTTTGGGTCCTGTCACTGGATCTAACCAACGCCTTTATCCACTGTGCCATGTGTCCTTGCGGACATCTGGGTACTGTACTCTTCAGGTGATGGCAAATAACTGGTGATATATTGCTCTACGTATGTGAGTGTGAGTGTGTTAGTGTGTGTGTATAGATAGATCGATCGATCGATCGATCGATAGATAGATAGATAGATAGATAGATAGATAGATAGATAGATAGATAGATAGATAGATAGATAGATAGATAGAAAAACGGTAGTTAAAGGACAAAATGTGAAAAATCTTGTATGTTACGCTTTCGGTTTTTCTAAAGTATATCAGGTTATATCAACTAGATTCTTGTACACACACACACACACACACACACACACACACATATATATATATATATATATATATATATATATATATAGAGAGAGAGAGAGAGAGACTCAAGAAAGATCCCACAACATAAAATAATGTTTCCATTTTATCACTCAACTACCCACTTTCAGTTTGATATAATATATATATATATATATATATATATATATATATATATATATATATATATATATATATATATATATTATCATCGTCATCATTATGTCGAGTATTCGTCACGGATTCTCCTCACTCGTTCCTTCCAACTATCTCTGGCAGATATCGCTGTGGACAGGTTCTCCAGTTGGCATCCAGCGTCATCTACAAGTTGGTCAATGTAGGTGTCATGAGGTCTTCCAACTCATCTTTTGCCGCGCAATCCCTTCCATAGGAGGACGTTACCCACAAGTTATAACTTACTTCTCCAGGAGTGACCAGCTAGATTAAGCCTTCTCTCTCATACCGAAACAGCTTGGTGGAAGGTGTCCATACAGGTGTTTGTTGTGTTTCTTCCAGCTGATTCCAATGCAACTCGTAACATCCTTTTAAGTGATGCTTCTTGGTGTTTCGTCAGTGTCCATGTTGTTGATATATATATATATATATATATATATATATGTGTGTGTGTGTGTGTGTGTATACATATGTGTATATATATATATGTATGTGTGTGTTTGTGTGTGTGTATGTATGCTTGTGTGTGTGTGTACAAGAATCTAAATGATATAACCTGAGTCAGAAGATGTACTTTCGAAATACGTAACATACAAGATTTTTCACATTTTGTCATTTAACTACTGTTTATCTATCTATCTATCTATCTATCTATCTATCTATCTATATATATATATATATATATATATATATATATATATATATATATATTTATATATATAAAGTGAACATAGAAGTCAACACTTAGTGGCGACAGTCTGTTTCATGCTAGATGCAATCATCAGACCTGACCATTGCATCTCACATGAAACAGACTGTCGCCTCTAAGTGTTGACTTCTATGTTCACTTTTATATTTACACACGCTCTGTCTCTGATATTGAGCACTTTATCCCATAAATAGAGGACATCTTAAGACTATATTTCTTCATACATATATATATATGTGTGTGTGTGTATACATACAAATGAGAGTAAGAACGGATGTAGAAAAAATTCACGGTTCGTAGCATTTACTTTAAGAAAGTGGTCAATACAAATTAGAGCAATATATCACCAGTTATTTACACACGCGCGCGCACACACACACACACACACACACACACACACACACACACACACACACACACATATATATATATATATATATATATATATTATCTTTTGTTGCATTTCCGGCTTTGCTCCGACGTTCTATTTGTAAAACTGGAGTTGAACATTGAAGCCTATTCATGTCCTCAGATCGACTACATTTTATGTAATGTAGTCGATCCGATGATATATACAGGGTACGAGGGGTAAAATGTCGCCATTTTAATTTTGCGCATGCGTTGGTTGCTTTTTAATTTTGTCGACTGCACAGTATATTATGGCCAACTGGTCACCGTCTGTGAGAAAAAGAGCACAATGATGCAGTTCACTCCACAAGAAATGTTGTACTGCTTGGCATTCGCACCGGACGCTACAATACAAATATTTTAGAGTGTTTGGGTGTCAATCAGAGGACAGTGCAGAGGATTTGGAAAGAGTAGGACGAGTCTAATGGTGATTGGAGGGATCAATAGCGACTTTATGCCGTCATTATTTTCCCAGAGGGCCTCAGACTCAACACGGAAGCCTAAATCGTGGCTTGAAGAGTTAGTGCTGCCCTGGGTCAAGAGGTCGGCTGCTGGAAGACCCTAATTCTGGATGTAATGCAAATTTGGTTAAAAACCAGTTCTTTAAGATTTAAGATTTTTAAAATTTTATTTTTCTACAGTTTTGACCATCTATCTATCTATCTATCTATCTATCTATCTATCTATATATATATATATATATATATATATATATATATATATATATATATATATTGTCATCCACAGACAGACTATTTCGCTGTATCACATTTCTATTGTGGCTGCACCCCGTGCCCGTAAGCCGTAGGATCGTAGGGACAACACGTGTAGTGCAGCTGCAGTAGAAGTGGTGTTTCCTGGGCAAGATAGTTTGACGGAGCCCAACCCTCTCCAGGCCGGTTTTGAATTCAGTGTTTTTCCTTCTCCTAGACGGGTTGCCACGCAAGGTTATAGAACCCAGTCACTCCTGCTATTTACCCATAGCTGTGGGGAGAAGAAGAGGATACATACCTTTTTCAAGTGTATTAGGATATGTCACTGGAATTCGATATATATATATATATATATATATATATATATATATATATATATATATATATATAAGCCAAAAGGTGCATTCTCCAATTGTTACAGTAAGGTGTGCCTGGATGTTTTTTTTTTTTTTTCAATTTTAAAAGTAGTTTTCATGACTCAGGCAAAAATATTTAAAGTCAACTTTCTCATACGTTCTCGTATTTTTTTTCTCTCTCTCACTTTTATTAATTCTTACTCTTTTCTTTACCGCTCTCTTTTTCTCTCTCTATTCCCCTTTCTTGCTATCTACTTACCCCTCTTTCTTTGCTTATTCAATCCTACTTCGATTATTCGTACTTTTCCTCTCTCTCTCTCTCTAATATTTTTTGCTCTCTCTCTCTCCCTTACCCCTCTCTCCCTCCCCATTCTCTCTCCATCCCCCTCTCCCTCCCTTCTTCTTCTTTCTTTCTCTCTCTCTCTTCATAAGATCACTCTCTCTTCTTTTCTCTATTTTCCCTTCGCTTTGCTCTTTCTCTATGATAGCCATCGGTGAAAAAGGACGCCATGTAAATACCTTACCTACTAAACTCGGCCATATTCCACTTTTTGTCATGTGTTTCCGCTCACTAACTACTTCAACAAACGATCACGCACACACCCACACCACATACACACACACACACACACACATACACATATACACACATATCCATTTAAGTGAAATTTAAGCTCCACCCACAAGCTCGTGGTCCCGCCTTCTTAGTTTTAACCAACCAGTATATCAATGAATTTTAAACACTCAGGCGTGGTTACATCTTGCTGATAGATACTAACTGGCTATCATTCAATGACCACACCTATGACGTCACTGTTCACACCTTAGCCACGTGCCATTGCGGAGAGGTGGGGGGGCGTGTCTGAAATGTGCTGCTCTTTCGATAGAGGAGGTTGTTGTGCCTGTAACCATCACCACCTCTGTACGTTTATTTTCTGTTTCGATCGGCTCAGTTTCCTCTCCTAAGGATTGTGCTGTGACTCCGATTTAGGCTCAGATGTTAGAGTGATGGACATCTGATCGAGAGGTCAGTTAATTTATCCGACCTTTATTACCTGAAGCATTTGTTTACGAGTAGAGCCTCAATCCACTTTGGGGAAATAAGTTTTATGAAAAGATTTCTTTCTTTTTCAGAAAGTAAAATGCTGCTACAAATATGACCCAAAGTTGAATTGTAAAAGTCTCACACGAACATCGTAAGTTAAAAATGCAAAAAACAAATTTTCGTTCGAGATTCACTGAGCTTAGAATGGCCTAACACTGTCCTATATATGGGCATTGGGGAGGGACGATCGTGTTTCATTCGTCTTTCAAATGAGGAGGATCTTTTTTAATCAAATCATCCTAAGCAAGGCGATAATGCCACTAAGACGCAAGGAGCTAGTGGGAGGAAAGAGAATGAAAAGACGTTAGACGGAACCAGAAACCAAATCCTAACTGAGGAACAAGGGATAAACCTCTACTCCTGTTCAAAAGACTCGGGAGGTGTGTGAACAGGACAATAGGCAAACCTATCTACTCATCTAACTGTATTGAAAATCAGTATTAAAATTCCTGGCTTTTAAATGTTGGTTTGAAAACCGTCGTGAAGATTAGGGAAATTTACAAACCACAATTTATTTAAAAATTCAACTTTGACTAGCGCAATTATAGTTTGTATTTACTGACGCTCCTCTTCGCAACACAAGCTAATATTAGGCTAGATTTGTTTCGCGAAGTCCTTTTTTTTCAACATCTTTAATAATTATTAGGTTGGTGCAAAAATAATGACGTAATAATGTCGTTTTTTGACGTATTTTTTAACGTCAAAAAACGACATTATTACGTCATTATTTTTGCACCAACCTAATATTATTTCACTGCTTGACTGCGTATGTGTACATTTTTTCGATACTGCAATGGCCACGTGTACACTCATTTACGGGAACAAAGCTGATAATTATTGCCAATTTTCTAGAAATTAATAAATTTTTATAAATTTGGGAAAATACTATCACATTGGTTCAAATAAAAATAACTGGATTTTTCAGGTATGTTTCCGGCGAATTAGTTTCAAGTCAAAAACGCCTTGGGACAAAAATAAACGAATATCATTGAAATGAAAAAAAAATTAAAGATCAACAGAATTAAATAAATATTTTAAAAGATTAAGTAGAAATTATAGAGCAACGAATTTATTGATCTTATTAAAAGATTAATTGCTATATTTCTAGCGTATAAGACGCACTTTTTACCACAAAATTTGATGTCAAAATCTGCCTGCGTCCCATACACTAATATATATATATATATATATATATATATATATATATATATATATATATATAGGTTTGGTTAAATAATTTGCACATATGTTGATTAGTTTTCATTATGGTCTTTCAAAAGTGTGGATTAATTTTTTGATAGACTTACAAAAGAAAAATACCAAAATTTTCTTTTGAATAGTTTTTATTTTCCCAAGTACTTTCAATCTCATCTGAGACCATCTTTAGAGGTTTAAGTTGTCTGTGAGTATGTTCATGTGTTTCTGTGAATTTAAAACATTTTAACTTTTCGTTTTTTTTATTGCTTATGCAGCGTTCTTGATTTCAAAGTTCACGTATTCTTTTGGGGTTTTTTCCAGTATAAGGGAAGTGTCTTTTTTGCTTTTGTTCATACGTATATAATTTTCTAAGTTCCTCGATGGGCGACCGCTTGGAAATACCATGTGATGTAAGTTTGGATGTGCGGATGGTGTAATGGATAGTGGCTAGGAATTGTTAACTGGAGAGCCGAGTTCGTTATATTCCCTTACGCGCAAACATCATTAAGAAAGGCATGAAGCCATCTCTTCTCCCCAAACATTTGGGTTAATTTGCAAAACTTGTGTCCCTAAATCATTATATCTTAATGAATTTAAGCACAGTACTACTAGATGGGCGACTAGGTCTTATCATTTTGCAATTGAAATGGTTAGATGTAACCGCAAGTTCTATGCCAACAGTTTCTTCTCTCACACTTCTCGCTTGTGGAACTCTCTTCAAGTCAATAAAATCTAAAAATGCATTTTCTGGTTTTAAATAACCCGCACAGGGTTGATAAACCGTAAAAAACGAATCAATAAATAGACGATAAGAGACTGTCATATACATTTAAATTATGTTTGATTAATTATGAAAAAGAGAAGGTTAGCACATTTGGCTAAGGACAAGTGATTTTGAAAACGATGAGGTTTTTTTTAGGTTTAGAACTAAACTAAATAGCAGCAAACATTTTTATTTATTTATTTTTTTTTTTTTGGGGGGTACTTTCTCATTTTTTAATTTTATTTAGGGTACTTTTTCATTTTTTTATTCTATCCATTGTGCCATGTGACAGGACGCAAAAAGTTTAATACCTGGTTAAGACAGTGGAGAACGTCTAGAAGGGAATTAACGGGAGATAACTGACATCAATTAGACATGGCACGTGGAACTAGAACAGTCTACCTCAGCGAGCAAAATAAAGGGTTCAGTTCGACATCCAACCACCTGAAAAAGGCCGGAGCAAACAACGGCCGGTACCTTGTGATAAATATGGTAACAAAGATGATGACGATAGTCCGAGCAATGTAAATAGTGTACATAATACCTCATCTCAGAAATATAGACACACACATACACATTTTCCTTTTCAATCTTAAACTCGAAAACTGTCGGTCTTTCCTTTTTCTTTTTCCCAGTTTATCAGTTCACTGCTCGAACTTTTCGTTTACATTGGCGGGCGTAATTGACATGATTGATGTTGGAGGGCAGAACACACTTTCCAAAAACCCAAACAACAAACGATCAACTTTGTAACATTCATTTGTTTCCAAGTACATCGCTTCATTTTATGACATCGTGATGAGACTCAAGTGTCTTGTATATGCATCGACACAGTGTTCCGTGGTTTTGATTGATGCCCAGTCGAGTATCACATCCAAATAGACGTCAAACTACAGAGATATTTACTAAGCTAAGTCAGCTACAAACGCAGTCGAACTCAGTAAAGTTCAGTCAAAATACGGAATTGGTTTCAGAGACAATTTGGTTAATAGTCATGCTACAGTAGGCGATTAAATTTGTATTATTTATTCTGTTTTTTTTTTGTTTTTTTTTTTTTACGGCATATCATCTTCAATGGGTTATTTAATGCCGACAACATTTTTAGGATAGGTTTATATGAATACAATATGTATTCTTTGGTTTAGATTGGTTTGGTTTATTTTGTTTTACGGTACATCAACCTCAGTGGTTTATTTAATACCAACAACATTTTTAGGATAGATTCGTATTAATACAATATGTATTCTTTGGTTTAGATTGGTTTATTTTTTTGTTTTTTTGTTTATTTTGTTTTGTTTTTTTTTTTTTGTTTTTTTTTTGTTGTTGTTGTTTTACGGCACATCAACCTCAATGGATTATTTAATGCCGAAAATTTTTTTTATTCCTACTAATACTTTGTTTTGTCAATAATCTGTTTCTGGCAATATTTTTCCTTCAAAATTGTATTACTGGCAATAATTAACTATTTGCCCATAGCTGATACCCTAGCAGGTGCTACCACTCCGGTTCAAGGTGGACCTAGGAACACCAGCAATTAAGAGGTGGTTCCACGCTCCTCAAAACCTCCTGATCAGAGGCCTTGCTGTTGGACGCGGTTTATCGTCTTACCCGGGACGCGGATGTAGTTTAACATCTTACCCTGGACGGTTATTTATTGTGTTTATTATAGTCTGAGAAAGGGTCATAAATGTGGAGGCTCAAAATAGGGATCGACTTTGCTGCACTTTGATAGGAATTTGAATTCCAGTCGTTACATTCACTTAAAACTATCTCTTTTCCAATCCCTGCTATGGATAAATAGCAGGACAGACTGAGTCCTATAGCTTTGGATATCAGCCCTTCTAGAAGGGCAACTTTGAATTCAGAACCTCCAATGATGAACTAAATAGACTCATCACACCTTAATTTGCCGAGCGTGGTGAATATAGCTGAAGATACGGTAATTCATGAAGGGATTCTTTCAACAGGAGCGAGAAAATCAGGTTCAATCAGGGAGGTGTTCCTCCAACAGGGGAGAGAATTCTGGGAGAGAAGTTTCTTAATCATTACACTATGTTAAAATCACAAGCAATTGCTTACGACCCTTGTCCTATGATTATTACTAAAGCTTAGTTTAAAGCAGTAAGAATGGCTTGTGAGATATGTCGAACTATCACTCTATAGTGGTTGTGTTGGTTATTGGGTGCTAACATGGCTTCAGCGCTCGAGTACTGTTACGAGGCCACATTTTGTCCTATTTCTTTACACTTACACTATAAAATACAAAATCTAACTTAAAATGATGATTAAATCTGTAACTACTAGATGCCCTTTTTACCTTCCGAAAAGCTCCCATTCACCAAACACTTTAGATTTCATAATAATAGAATGGAACTTTCTAGAAGTCTCTAGAAACTTCTACTGGGTGCTAGAGGGCACAAAAAAAACAAATATAAACAGGAGTTCGTACCAACTAGACAGTTTGCCTTTTTAATCCACAGCCACGACTACTGAGGTCGACTCTGGTCCCTTTTGATTCAGGAACAAAGCTTCGACCGAAAGAATCTAAGTTCCGACAGTCCTCGAAAAGAAAAGGTTATCGGTAAATACATTACCTTTTATTCCTTGCTATTATTGACCAAACTCCTTTATTTTATATACATGTGAATAATAAGATTCTTTGACTAGCGACGAATTCCCATCCGTCGTCTTAATCTTAACTGTATAAGAATTTCCTCTCCCACTCCCTCATATAACTACACGTTAACCCAACTACTTTCTGGGCTCTCACATGCTTATTAACTATTAGCATTTCCCAACGTATATTGTTTAAACCTCAGTCCTACTGTTAATAAAAAATATTTTATTATATGTTAAATAAAAACCACTTTTCGTTATTACATGTAATCTTTTCTTCAACTTTAATTTCTAAGAATCTGTTTCATCTTATGCGTTGCACCAGCCGTAACATAATACATAAAAATATGAACAAACGAATTAAAAATCATCAAATCCTGCTTTTCACTGTTATTACACAATGAAATTGGTGGGGTAAAGAATAAAGGAACGTTCGACGTTACGATGGGCAGTTTTGATGGAGCTGATAGGCATGGATATACGGCATGAAATAAGCAATGAACAGACAAAAGTAGAAAAATAATCGCAAAAATATAGGATTTGTAATAAAAACAAACCTAATAGAAGTAAATTTCCTAGATTTCACATACAAAAAATAGATAGAAAACTCAGCGATAAACCAATTTAAAGACATGCATCTTCAAAAAAAATCATCAAAAATAATAAACAAGATCTCACATTCAATTAACCGCAGGTTATCTGACAATTCTTCTATTTAAACTATCTTCAACGAAAGCCAAAATGATTATGAAACAACTCTAAAAGGTAGTGTATTTTCAGCAACAACCATTCGCCTGTGCCTTGAATATTGTTGCAATATCTGGTCTGTTGCTCCTTCTATATATCTCGGAGGGTCTATAATGTTATTGGCAAAATCCAAAGAAGGGTCTGTAATTTTATTACACATAAACATGCAATTTATTCGGTCATGTAGATCTAATGTTTGGTCTATTTTTTCTTCTATAATTTTGAGCGTTTTTCTCTCTTTTGTAGTTTTAAGGGCTTAGTTCATATAAATTTCTAGTTTTGTCCGCTTCAATGATCACGTTAGTTGAGTTGTATATTTTGATTATGTCTCCTTTTAATTTTTTATTTTTTGTTTTTTAATTGTTTATGAAATTTTATGTTTCTTACCAATTTAGTCAAAGTCTGTTTCAAAGTTGTCTTATTCCTTTAGTTCCGGGGACATATTTAATTTCGCTTCTAAATCTTCAAATGTCGAATGTATAACTAATTCTAATTTCTATATTCCCCTCTTTACACTATATTAATTATAATTTATAAACTGTCCGCTACTCTAAGATCTCCCCAATTCTCATCCTTTTATCTAAAGTTATTTTAAAACCTCTTTTTATTCTTCTTTTAGTTTTAAATTAATATTTTATTCTTGATATAATCCCAAATTAATGTCATAGGATTTAGTATTCGTGTTTAATTTTAAAACTTCTCCACTTTAAGAAAAATACCTTCCAAAAGATAAAAATATAGTCTAAAGGTACGTTATATTTATGAGTTAAAGTGCTCAATACCAGTGATAGAGTGCAGGTAAATATAAAAATGGACATTAAGATGAACACCATGAAGAAGGCAACGGAAAGCTACTCCATTACATATCCCAAGAATAATCAGGGCAACAAACAATAGAAATATTATAAACAAAATAATTAAAATCTTGCTTTTATATCAACCCAACTTCAAGGTTAATATTTTTTTAATTTGCTTTCAACGTAATGATATGCAGATTAAGCGTCGGTGGACGCTTCACATGAAAGCAGCGGCGACTGTGACCTCATTAAAACACCACGCCGAGATCTCTTTGAAGTTCAATCAGTCTCCAGAGATTGCTTTGTTGAAATATTGACCTTGTGACTACATTAATAATAGCCATGTGATATCGGACTCCAGCTGAGAGGTTAAAGTTCAACAAAGACTCAACCCAATGTCTTTCGGAACGGACAGGAAAAAAAGGCATCAAAATCAGCGATTTGATCAACCGAAAATTCTAATTACACCGAAATATATATTTAAATATTTACTTTTTATGGATTCGAAAAAAAATATTAAATGTCACATCTGTATCTGAAATTGCGTAGATAGAGAATGAAATTGGCCGTTCGCTGACTGGTTTAACGATCTAGGGGTGTAGGTCACAGAGTTTTAGTCAGGTTTAATCCTTTCCGGGCGCATAGTAACAATTGAAATGATTAAGAAAATATTTAGATAAGTAGACTTTTAAGTTAGCATACAACCGCGCCAATCAGTTTTAGCATTCGGCTGACAGGTTCACCCGAGGCAATGTTTCGATTACCATCTGTATCGTGACAAATCGAATTGGAAGAAAGTGTATATAAACTCGCAAAGGAACAGAAGATAAAATATCACGCGGAGACAAAATTATACAGTCAGTCAGTTATGTGCAATGCGTGATACATGACTGACGAGATTTTTTCCCGCATTAGGTTGCCATTTCTTTCTGCGGTAGACCAGTTGCCATTGAAGGCTATAGAACCTGGTCTTTCCTCATATTACCCATAGCTGCGGGGAGAAGAAGATTCATACATTTCCAAAGCACGTAAGTAAATGTAATGGATTCGACTGTAATTCGAACTCGTCAAGGGAGGCACGGTGGAGGAATGGATAGCGGTTCGGATTGAGGAATCGGAGAGCCGAGTTCGAAAATTATTCAACTTAACGTATATCAAGTTGTACAGAATTTCTAACAAAAAAGTGCACGATATTTGACTAGAGCAATAATTATTTAAAAATATAATATAGCTAAATACTTATCGATATCGACTCTGAGTTTCGTAATTTTTTAGGACATTCGATAATATATATATATATATATATATATATATATATATATATATATATATAATGAAAAACAAACCACTTTAATGTACCATTACGATAATTTATTTCACCTAAATCCTTTTTTAAGGATTCAGGATCATCAGGTAAATCTTCCAACAACGAATTGAGAAAAAAATGGGATTAGAAATTTTTTCTCAATTCGTTGTTGGAAGATTTACCTGATGATCCTGAATCCTTAAAAAAGGATTTAGGTGAAATAAATTATCGTAATGGTACATTAAAGTGGTTTGTTTTTCATTACATATTAGCTCTGTCCTAACATTGAGCCCTCAGGATTTCATCCTCTTTGGATTTACCAATTCGGTTTACCAAGTTCCTTACAACTTAACTTATATATATATATATATATATATATATATATATATATATATTAGTGAATCAGATATACTGATACATCATATAATTATATCATTCACATATATATATATATATATATATATATATATATATATATATATATATATATATATATTATAAATTAATAGACTTAAAATATGGTTTTTCGCTGCACAGTTCCAACCATGTTTCAAAAATGTAATTTTTAAAGTTACTCCAAAATTCGCTTGAGGATGAAATGGAACTAATGTCTTTAATTTAATTACAAAATTAAATTCGGGGTTTTTAGCTTCCATTTTTGAAACATGGTTGGAACTGTGTAGCGAAAAACCATATTTTAAGTGTATTAATTTATAATATTAATGCTCTGTAAATTTACATTGAGCACTATTTTGTAAAAATAAAAATATCTATAAGAACACCGGATTATATATCTTATTGTTCTTTCTTTTTATTAATATATATATATATATATATATATATATATATATATATATATATATATATATATTGTGAACTCTCCCATCATATTAGACGTAGGAGAGTCAAGCAGCTTTGTTCCTAGGAATCGATAGCCCAGGCACTAGCGCACTACTTGCTGCTCTAAAAATACAGCAGATTCATCTGACAACAATTTTATACATAAGGATCGTGTTATTCAGTGGATTTTTAGTAAGATAATGCTTATATTAAGTCTGTTAGCGAAGTGGATTCGCCATTAATTACATTAATATTACTGATTCATTGTATGATTACTTCTTTGTAATATAAAATATATGCTGCCTAATAAAAAGGTTATATATATATATATATATATATATATATATATATATATATATATATATATATGTATATATATTTATATTTATATATATATATATGTATATATATATATATATATATATATATATATATATATATATATATATATATATATATGTTTAGAACAATGAAAATATTCAAAAATTTCAAATTTTCAGGCACACTGGGTTGTATATTCAAATTTTTTGTTTTATTACGTTCCTCAACTAGTTTCGGCCAGCATGGCCATCATCAGGAGAAAAAAATCCCTACTTGTTAGTAGCAGTGTACTACATGAGTGAATGACTGTTTCTGAAGAAAGTGAACTTTATCTGTAGTTTTCATTTGTTTTGTTTCTCGTTAATTTTGGTTAGTCCTTGTGTTGCTCAAACGGCATCTTTCAACACACACACACATATATGACAATATATATATATATATATATATATATATATATATATATATGTCAATATACATACATATATATATATATATATATATATATATATATATATATCTGAAATTAGTGACTATATAAAGGCCATTTGACAAACTGTGTTAGTGCAAATCTATTAAAGATGAAGTTACTAGAAAAGAAAAGAAAACTTTTTCTATTCTGGTGAAGGAGAAATGTATTAACAAAAGAGAAAAGAGAAAAAAAAGTCATGACTGACGACACCAAAGGTAACAAGTGTTTGCAGATGTCATCTTATCCGACGGGCCGAGCCTGGTGCGTGCAAATTGGGCTGGGAAGCAAAAATCAGAGAAACGAAATTACAAGAGCAGAGTGGAATTTCGCCCACATGTGGGTCACTCCGTTCCCTCTCAATCAATTCTTTTTACAAGACTGATGTCCCAAATTTGCGGTCAGCAACTGTGTCTATATGAATGAATATTTATTCCACAAAGGAAATGATGCACACACTCTCTCTATCACATTCACACACAAACACATTGAGATAGAGATACATGTGTATATGCATATACAGTACATTATATATATATATATATATATATATATATATATATATAAATTTCAATTAAAAGGTGAAAATATAATTTATAAATTCATGAATCTTTCATACAAAAAAATATAAAGGTTAATGATTTAAATGGCGAGAATACATCGTCGCAAAGGGGGATCATATCATTCATTTACAGGTTCGGGCTTGATGTATGTTATTTATATTGTTTGCGACGATATATTCTCGCCATTTAAATCATTAACCTCTATATTTGTTTTTTGTATGAATGATTCATGAATATATATATATATATATATATATATATATATATATATATATATATATATATATATATGCTTTAAAAATGTATTTTTTTTTAATTAAAAGCTCTACATAATTTTTTTTATTTGTATTTTATTTTTTTCACACATATATTGTGCACTTTTTAATAATACCGTTTCCTGGTCTGATTCAACTCAGACCATTAACCTCTTATGTATTATATATATATATATATATATGTGTGTGTGTGTGTGTGTGTGTGTGTAATATTTAGTAGGTTGAATACAAAGCTCATGATTCCTTGTGATATCGTGTTAGCTGAAAAGTTCCATCTATACAGATTCACTCAGGAGGTTTAAATCAATGTTTTTCAATCACTTCCAAAACTTGACGCACGTTTGGGATTGCCGCATCAGGCTGATAACGTCAATAAGTCACCTTCCTGGCCAATAAACCCTGGTGAAATTTGAACCCGAGTCTCCTGGTTGGAAAACTAGCGTTCTAATCACAGTGACACCCATTGGGGATCAAAATCACGACTCAGAATTAATATTCAACCTGCCCATGTTTCGTTAAAAACAACTGACAAGGTACTGCGATTACTTTCCTTGTTGGTTACCAGGTCATTCAATATAATTGTTGTGCATTTGGGCAACAATCCTTCTTTTATACATACACACACACACACACACACACAGACATATATATATATATATATATATATATATATATATATATATACAGGGTGTTTCAAAAAGAATACGCCAAAATCATCACATGATGTGTCAAAAACGAAAAAAATCACAAACCTCTAGTATGAACATATGTGTTGTATATACATTCAAGTTACATTTCATGTTTTATAAGTGCTCAATGTGGCCACCACCGGCAGTGCGGACAACATCAAGCCAATATGAGAATTCCTCCCAAACGCGCCTCAGCATGTCACGGTCCACCGTGTTGATTGCAGCTGTTATTCGATCTTTCAAGTCATCGATACTTTCTGGAACATAATCTTGGTCTTTAACATACCCCCCACAAGAAAAAGTCACACCCAGTGAGGTCCAGGGATATGGCAGGCCAAGCACAGAGAGCAAGGTCTTTAGCACCTCTCCTCTCAATCCATCGCTGAGGCACGTTTTCATTCAAATGAGCTCTAACCCCGAGATGCCAATGGGGTGGTGCTCCATCTTGCTGAAAAATGAAGTCATTCGAATCTGCCTGCACCGTGAACATGGCGTTTGTTTTCGCGAACTCAAGCACGCAAAACGCCTCTGCTGAGGAGTCGCCATTTTGAATGATCTTCCCACAATTCAGCTGCACCAGAAGTTATACTAACGACACCGGTGAATCTGACACCCAATCAAACTTTGATAACTACTCTGTCAAATAACCACTGATTGAGTCCACTACAATGCTATAGACCTGAAAAAACAGCGTAATGATTTTGGCGTATTTTTTTTGAAACACCCTGTATATTGTGTATATTTACACAGCAATTTTTCATTAATGCATGTTTCATTAAACAACATAGAAATCTCCACAAATATTCTTATATGCCTATAATTTATAACAGAACCCATTGGTTTATACCAACGGCATCCCATACTTAATACTTCTCGTTTTCACTCTCATGTGGTCATCTGTGATGTCACGAGCTGCGACGCGATTTTCTCTACCGCGTCTCGTATACACAAGTTTCTCGTTGCTTTGAAATTTTTCATGCAACAAAAACAGACTATCATTATTGTTTCGTCCGTGTATTGTTTGATATATTGAAAAATAATTGTCATCTTTGATAATGGCTCATGTAAGCCGAAAGCTTAGATTGGATTCAAACATGTATCAATATGGTGATTTCCTTTCGTCTTTCAATGATAATGTTATTAAGCTTATCAGACATTATGAAAGGAACTTAAAATAAATAAACAAAACTTGTTTGTATTATTTAATGAAACATGCATTAACATATATATATATATATATATATATATATATAATACAGGTAATAAATCCGTCGGATCCTAATAAATAATACTAATAAATAATAAATCCAAGTCGATCCTAATAATATAAAATATTAAAACTGATCCACAAAAATAGCTCAATGTATTTTTATAACAGAGCTTATATTAAAGATGAAAGCAGCAGTCCGAACAATGTAAATAGTTACAATACCTCATCTCAGAAATGCAGACAGATATTCAAAATTTAAATTTAAAATTTAAAATGAAATTTTACACAATTTAAAAATCGAAACAAAAAATGTTTACAGTGAAGAATAAAGGAGAAGAGAGTATACAAATATACGGAAATCTTTAAAAAGAAACACCTCACCCAGACCCCAGAACTTATTGAGAAGTGTAAAGAGTAAAACTGAAATTTGAATTTGAGATAGCGAAAAATGCCTTACACAATCAAAGCAAAGTATTAACAAGAAAAAATTTTTAAAAAACAAAGAAAAGAGGGCTTAACTTATGTGACATTGTATCTCCGAAATGGCAGTGAATGCTAGACAATCTCCTCATAGATAAAGAAGAGACTTGAAGCAACAGAAATGTGGTTCTGCAGAAGGATGATGAGGATACTATGGACTGAACGTGTTAATAATAACGTTGTTTTAAAGAAAATGGAAACAAAACGGATACTTATACAAAACATTAGGAAGAGGCAGTTGAAATCTTTGACACTTACAAAACATATGGAAGACAAGATGAACAGAGGAAAACTGCGTATCACCTACCCAATGAGTTTATGTAAGTGAATGGCAGAACAAAGTTTAGGAGAGATAGCAAAAAACAATTTACCAAGGACAGGAAATTGTGGAGATCCATGATCACCAACGAAGAAGATTTTGCAGTCCATTTTCCACCTTTTTATTTTGAGACAGTATATCTGGATATCTCTTTTTTAAAAAAACATTCACCCCGAGCAAGCCAATAATGCCACTAAGACACAAATTCCTTGAGTCTTAGTGGTATTATCATTATACTGAGAGTGAAAGAAAATTAAAAAACGTTAGTGAGAAGAAAGTAAAATGAAAGGTCATGTTTTAAGAAGATAGAATTTTGTGATTGGCGCTGCATTTAAATTTTTGAAGATCCTTAGGAGTGACAGTGAAATCGGAAAAGAGAGATCCACAGGCGAAAAGTGCGAGAAAAGAATAGAACATGCGGTTGCATCTCGCTACTTCAACAGTAAAATGTTGAGACCTAGTTGACAATCTAGTAGGTACTTATCAGCACGCCCACGTCGTTAAGGGGATGTGGAAATCGTTCAAAATTGTTCATGCCCCACTAGGCACATCTCGCCTCAGATGGTAAGTAATGACCCGGGCCCTCTCCTGAGGGAGAGCTACGATCTGGCCCGGATGGCCCTCTAGGGCTTGAACTAATCTAGTACGTAGCTTAATTTCGTGCGGTCGGGGTATTGAGGAAAACCTGTTAGAACATTTGCCTTGAAAATATTTCTAGAAAAGATAAAGCAAACTACATCAAGGCGGTGGAAAAGTGACTGATATCGAGATGCCAGATCAGGACAGATAACATTGCAGATCCTAATTCATTTGGAAATGAAATGAAATAATGATGTTTAATTAAAACGAAAAAAAAAACCGGACATGTTATAGAAAGACATTTTGATAAAAATAAAGTTAAAAAAAATAACATTACTGTTATGGTCCGGTTCCTTGTACCACGGTGATAGTCCAAGATAGAACCAATAAAGAAGAACTCGAACACAGGTATGGAATAACACAGATATATTACAAACAGGAATATATACAGAGTAGTAGAAGTGTTAGTATGAACAATCAGGTTTAGTAGAAAGAACAATGTAGTCTCAACCAGTATCACTATTCCAATGTCTTGTAGTAATTGTCTGAACGCGACTCTGTTTCGGACTGCCTCTGACTTGACTCTTGACTTGACTTGAACTAGTGACTCCACTTGAACTACTGACTGAGGCGCAGTATTTATTAAGTATGGAATAGTTCATTATTATTATTATGGGTAAGATCCCATAATAATTACCATTAAGTGGTAATATGGAATCACGGTTAACAAAAACGTGTTTCGATATTACCACTTTACGGTAATGTCATTGCTTTATTCCCTTTTCGTTAATTCCATTTTTTGTTTTATCGACATCCGCTTTAACCGCTTCCATGGAATATAGGAGAATTGGTGAATATAACTTGATATTAATTCCATTCTAATTTTATCCGTCTTTTTTGCTAGTTTCCAGAGAAAAAAAAATTAATTGTCTGGCCCTAACCCTGCCAACACGACAAGTTTTCATTAAAAAAGCACACACAAAAAAAAAAGCCGAACAGAGGCTACGCACAAATATTTGTTTCAAACTGGACAAAGTTTACTTAGTCGATGATAGAATTTGCTTCACGTACCAAATTTCATTTTCAAGGCAATGTTATGAGATCTTATCATGCGTCACTAATCTTATACACCTGGGCTCTCGTTATGTACACACCCCAGAAAAAAAAAGGTTGGTCGGTTTAGGAAGGACAGAAGGTAGATCAGTAGATATGGTTAGGTGTGGGAGGATTATAAGGCTCAAATATGAAGAGATACATTCACAAACACCTGGAAACATAATACGAAGAAAAAATGTACACTCTATTATAGAGGCATGAATTTGTATCACCACACACACACACACACACACACATATATATATATATATATATATATATATATATATATATATATATATATATATATATATATATTCGTGTGTGTTTGCGTGTGTGTATGTGTGTTTCACTGAACAAGACTGACTAGTTTTTTATTATGTTCTTCTTGTATGCGTACAAGTGTTTTCTTTTCTAGACTTAATGAATGTAACAGTTGTTCAAAAGTGCGTGGGATCTGAGCGCTTTCGTTTAAACTGTTCTTTTCTTTTTATGAGCCGTGTCCTTTCAGGACGTAGGTGATCGTGGCTCTCCACCTTCCTCGATCCCTTGCAGCTCTCAACAAGTTCCTTTCCTCTGCTCCCTCCCCCAGAACACGTTCTATCATCCACTTTCTTAAGCCTGCCAGGTATGTCATGCGTTGTTTTCCCTTGTCTCTCTTAACCTCTATTCGACCCGTGAGTATCAGATTCTCCAGGCCCTCCTTCCTCATTATGTGTGCCAGGAACACCAGCTGCTTCTTCCTGATGTTAAGTATAAGCCACCTCCTTGAATTGCATCCTCTCTAAGACCTCCTCGTTGGTCACACACTCGGTCCGTGATATCCTTAGCATCCTTCTGATTAAACCCCTCACTAAAAATAAGTGCCTTTCTGTAAGATGATTCCCTTTTCCAACCCCTCATTGTGTTCTTTTTATGTGCCATGTCCTTTCAGGACGTAAGTGATTATGGCTCTCCACCTCCCTCTATCCCTTGCAACTCTCAAGTTCCTTCCCTCTGCCACCTCCCCCAGACCCCGTTCTGTCATCCACTTGCTTAAGCCGGCCAGGTATGTCATGCGTTGTTTTCCCTTGTCTCTCTTTCCCTCTATTCGACTTGTGAGTATAAGATTCTCCAGGCCCGCCTTCCTCATTATGTGTCCCAGAAACTTCTGCTGTAGAACCACATCTCCGTCACCTGGAGTCTCTTCTTCATCTTTGAGGAAATCGTACAACATTCGCTGCCGTAAAGAAGGGTAGATGTCACGTAACAACTCAGTACTCTTTTCTTTGTTACCAAAGAAATCGTCCTGTTCTTGCAATA
Organism: Acanthosepion lycidas; assembly: GCA_963932145.1. Taxonomy (NCBI): domain Eukaryota; kingdom Metazoa; phylum Mollusca; class Cephalopoda; order Sepiida; family Sepiidae; genus Acanthosepion; species Acanthosepion lycidas. The sequence goes on from OZ010596.1 coordinate 6,699,090, forward strand.
CTCTGCCCAGCTTTTGGAATGCGTCCTTGGCCATCCCAGTACCTCTACGGATCTCAGTGTCGCACTTACCGTCCTCTGTCAGAACGCTTCCCAGATATTTAAACTTCCGCGTCTTCTTGATTCTAGTGTTCCCGACCTGCAAATCGCCATTTCGGGCTCATCATTTTACTAATGACCATGAATTCTGTTTTCTTGTCGTTTATGCTTAGTCCCTTCTTCACAGGAGATTTTGTCATTTCATTTCCGTGTCTGCTATCAGTACTGTGTCATCTGTGTATCTTATGTTGGTAAGATTGTGGCCGCCAATGCTAAATCCTGGCAGGGTTTCCAATTATCTGAGAATTGCCTCGCTGTATGGGTTGAACAGGTCAGGTGAGAAGACGCATCCTTGCCTTATGCCATTTAGTGATATTTTGGATTGCTATAATATAATAAAAAAGTTATGTTATAAAATTTACGGGCCGGATCTGGAGGTGCAATCCTGAAATTTTGGATTCTCTAGTTTTTAATTACTGCGATTATTTTCAGTAATTTTACGTCAAATTTTTTTGTACGATAACAATTTTTATAACTTGGAAATAAATTTGGGAATAAGTGAAATTAATTGCGGAATCCATCGAAAGTCACCCATGAAATAAAAATAATAGTTTGTACGAAAAGTAAGGATCTACGTACATCAAACTGCCTCTAAATTAAATGTCGGCAGAAGAATTATCGTTAATCTTTTAAAAGGTAAGCTTAAATATTAATGCAATTCTTAAATGCAGTGATCAATTTTGAGTTCTTCTGTAGTTTATTGTTTCCTATCGCATACGGCAGCAATATGCCTTGCAAGAATAAATCTCCGCTGACAGAAAACCAGATTGTAATCAAAAGAGCCAAGGTTACAGCGAGGAAAAGAAAGTTCCATGCAAATGGAAACTTAGATCAAACGGCAGTCAGGAGAGCTTCCAATGCTGAGAATATGAAATGATTAGGGACTAGCAAACTTCTGAAAAAGCAGAATGCCTAATCAAGAGCCCTCCACAGGAGCCAGCTTAATTGCCGCTCAGTAGGGAAACCTTCAATTTAGTTGTATAATATATATATATATATATATATATACTACTGCTACTACTACTACTACTACTACTAATAATAATAATATTAATAATAATATAATAGTGTGCGGATCGTATATATATATATATATATATATATATATATATATATATATATATGTGTGTTTGTACGTGTGTTTGTGTATGTACCTATAATAGGTGAGAGAAATCCGTAAAGATATAACAACAACAACAACAATAATAATAATAATAATTGTACTCACAAGTACAGCTCACATTTTACGAAGGCCTTTATGTAAAGTGTGTGTGCGTATGTGTGTGTGTTTTGTTTCTGATCTTATGTCTCTGGTTGAGACCAGGGAGAAAATATTTATGCAACAGAAATCAAAGGGAATAATAATAATAATAATAATAATAATAATAATAATAATAATAATAATAATATTTGTATATTATTAAACCATTAGAAAAAATAGAATCATAAGAGAAATCGGAATTGTTGAACAGACCAGTCAAAAGCTATACAACTATAAAAATCCCTAAAATAAGTCTACCAGATCATCTTTTAATCAAACCCAGGACCCTAATCACAACTTGAATGCTCGATGTCTTCATGTTCTATATTGTTTATATTTCCACTTCAAGATTCTTGTATTTTGATAGTTTATTATTATTATTATTATTATTATTATTATTGCTTTTCTAATTTCGCTCATCGGCTTTTTATACCTACATTCTGTCAGAAGCATACATTCACAATATATATATATATGTGTGTGTGTGTATGTGTGTGAAAAGTGTGTGTATATAAGTATAAATACAAATATATATATATATATGTGTAATATATTATATATATTATATGAGCGGTACTTATTAGAAAGCGCTCAATATCAGAGATAGAGCAAACATATTTGGTTGGATTGATGGGATTTTGTGACACTTAGCATGAGGTGTCATCACGACGACGATCCCCCTCCCACTTCCATAATAACACCAATGCACGCAACCATACATAAATAAAAATTTTTTTAAAATTAATCAGTTTGTCTGACAATTGCAAAAACGTGAAACCCAGGGTCACAAAATCATATCAACCCAACCAAATATATATATATATATATATATATATATATATATATATATATATATATATATATATATATATATATATATACGAATTGCCTGATAGATCACCATATTAGTCTTCTTCTAGCAATACTGAACATATAAAAATCAGATGCATAGTAACTATAAGGAAGATTAGAAAAAATTATAAAGAAATATACTACTCCAGTTGACGGAAACAAGAAAATTAAATTGACTATCGACTATAAAAAAATATAAAAAATATATAAAAAAAATATATATATATATAAAAAATGAAAACTGTAGACGTCATCGCCAACAACATTAACTCACCTGCAAGATCCAAATTACGATGAACCAACTGTGTTCCTGATCAAACCAAATTCATAAATAATTATATTGGATATACTACAACATGCTTAACAAGAAGACTCTCTTTGACTATAGCTCAATTGGGGTTCATTTAAATACACACGGAGAACTGCCAAACTCCTTCCGCAATATACTCGGTCACAATGTGCTGACTGTGTTTTGAAAATAAAACATTGCTATAATTCTAAATACATACATAAAACAATCCATACATTCAGTTAAAAATAAAAAATAAAATCATCCTTGATAATGGTACAGTTGAAAGCGCTCGGACATACAGAACATTCAGACAATTTCTACAAAATTTATGTCCAGAAAAGTAGAAAATTATAAGAACACAATAAAAATTAAAGACGTTAATAATGAAACTTGTATGTAAGAGTAATTGCTGCCCAAATACACAATATATATATATATGTAGTGTTAATAAGAAGACGTAGACTTTACTTATTCATTTCGATTATAAATTTATTTCGTGAACACCAAGATTTTCAACTCTTCAGATCGATATATATATATATATATATATCCTCCGTAAACTTCTCTCTCTCTCTCTCTCTCTGCATATATATATATATATATATATATATATATATATATATATATATATATATATATACGTATAGAGAGTGGGAGAGGGAGAGGGAGAGAGAGATGAATACAGGTAAATCCACAGAAAATACGATAACTAATGTTTCAAATGAAAAAAATCTTTCTTCAAGATAATTGTCCTTTCGATTAATTTTCATTCAAACAATTCGAAAAGTTGTTTCGAACAATTATTTTCAAACAATGTTCGCATAATCAAAATTTCCTATAATAATCTTTGCCCCGCCTCCAGCTGACGAAAAAAAAAAAAAGAAGATTTTTAACCAACCTTTCAAGCTTTTCTAAAAATGAGTAAAAAATATAATTTAGCAAATTTAGTATCTGTCTATAGTTCTGAGAGGAGGTATTATGTACACTATTTACATTATTCGGACTATTGTCCTCATCTTTGTCGCTATATTTATTAGAACGTTTCGGCCGTTGCACGCTTCAGCCTTCTTTAGGTATGTCGAACTGAACCCTTTATTTCGCTCACTGGGGTAGACTGTACTAGTTCCACGTGCCATGTTTAATGGCTGTCGTGGTTATCAGTTATCTCCTGTTAATTCCTCTCTCCAAGTTCTCCACCGCCTTAGCCAGGGATTGATATAATATAACGAACGTCTTTATGGCACAGTGGATAAAGGCGTTAGTTAGATTCAGTGACAGGACCCAAAGAGTGTGAGTTCAATACCTGGTTAAAGCAGTGTAGAACTTTCAGAGGGAAATTAACAAGAGATAAGTCATAACTGATATCCATTAGACATGACACCCAGCGAGCGAAATAAAGGGCTCATTTCGATATTCCAACCACCTGAAGAAGGCCGGAGCGTACAACGGCCGAAACGTCGTAATAAATATGGCAACAAAGATGAGGATAATAGTCCGAATAATGTAAATAGTTAACAAATTTAATCAAAAAATTCTTTGGTCATTACTTTTAATAATAACATACCGATTTTGAGGATAAAACATCATGGTATGCTAACTTTTGACCGCTCAGTGATATATTAATATCAGCTATATTAATATTATTAATGTAGGTAACTCCATATATATTATTATTATTAAAAAATGTAATAATAAATACATACAAACGTAAATTCATAATATATATATATATATATATATATATATATATATATATATATATATATATATATATACTTACGTGCTAATACTCTTGGGAAAGGTATTAATCTTCTTCTCCCTCTAGCTATGGGTAAATAGCAGGGCAGACTAGGTTCTATAGCCTTAGAAGGCAACTGGACAAGGAGGAGGACAACTATGAATTCAAAACCTGCTGACCGTCGTTTGGGGACCTTGCGGCAGGTAGTGCACCAGGTCTCTGTGTTCGGCCCTCTAAAAAGTCTGGTTGGTTCTGCACAAAGCCTTCACCCCTATACTCAAATCATATGTGCTTGTATCTGGGCTGTCGGTTCCTAGGAACTGAGCTGCTTGATCCTCATACGTCGAATACGACGTGAGAGTCCACCATAAATGTATACACACGCACATAGAAACATATATCCGCATATATATAATTCATGGCATGATTCCACTACCTTTTATTTACCAGATATTACGTAGAAAATAATGGCAAGGGATAAAGCATACAACGGTAAAGGTGAAAGGTGCGAACCATTCCTCTATTATGTTTAAATAAACATACATCAGTACAATATAGATTAACAAACAACTCCAGCAATAAGCAAATAACTAAAGAAGATAAAGTTAAATATTTAAAAGCCCTAGACGGGAGCAAAAATAAAGTAATAAGACCCTAACAGCTGCTACCACACAGGGTCAGGGTGGACCTGGGAACACCAGCAATTAAGAGGTGGTTCCACGCTCCTCAAAACCTCCTGATCAGAGGCCTTGCTGTTGGGCGTAGTTTATCGTCTTACCCAGGACGCGGATGTAGTTTATCGTCACACCCTTGAAGGACTAATGTTGGCAGAATCTTTCTCAGACTAATAGAAAAAAATTCAAATTCCAAAACATTAAAGATTTATAACATAAAATAATCATATAAAGATCAGCTACAGCTGAGTTAGAATTATACAAGATCTATATCACATCATAACAATATATTACTGAATAATTATATAACTTGCAATGATAACACCTACACTGAATCGGGAAAAGAAAAAATGTAACTTCCAAAATAATATGAATTATCCCTTGAACGGTCAATGTTTGACAATAATATTATCTATAAAGCTAACATACGGTCACAGGACAAAGATTTGATATTGGTCCAACTGAAACAGATTGGAAGCAAAGATTATACAACCATAAACTAAGTTTAACTAAGATAAATACAAAAATAATTCTTCTATCTCTAAATATTACTGGCAAATAAAAGATAGTGGAACCGTACCAGATATTAAGTTGGAAATAATGACTAAACCTTACAATGGTCAAGGTGAAAAATTAACCATTCAAAAAAATATAAATAACCCTAATCTGTATATAACAGATAAATCAATTCCAATCCAATAGGCATTGAGTCGTATCAGCTCACATCCATGAACTTGCCTGACTTTTCCGCCAACTGGCTAAATATTCATGAGCACTCTTATGCCAAAATTTTTGAAGGACCAATAATATTTTTGCTCTTGTATATAAATACTTGTCACGAAATAAATTTCTTACTCTTACCTTGATAAAATTTCTCAGAGGACGAAACGCACTGGATAAGATACGTTTTCCTTTTCTCTTTTCACACACACACACACGCACACACACACACACACATATATATATATATATCCGATGTGATGAGAACGAAAGTAATATATAAATTCCAACGTTCACAGCATTAATCTAAAAGAGGGCTCGATACCGATAGTAGAGTGATAATCATTTATTTAAAATACTAATTTACACATATATATATATATGCATAAATAAAAATACCTCCTATTCACTCGTCGAAGTGCAGTTGAAATGCCCTGAAACGAAGTTGCATCTTTGTAGTAAGTAAAATGATTTTGTCTATATGATAAAATTATAATATATATATATATATATGTATATATATATATATATATATATATATATTGTTCCCAACAATAAAACCGTCAAAATGACCAAGAAGGGAATTCTGTGTGGCACCAATCTCTCCGGCCGCTATCTTAAAAACAACTTAAAAGAGGCCGCTTGACCAACACAAGGTCTGACCAAAATTAATGATAAAAAACAAATGAAAACTACAGATAAATTTCATTTTCTTCATAAAGTCATTTACTCCTCTCGTTTATTGCTACTAACAGGTAGAATTTCTTCTCCTGATGATGGTACAAAGGCCGAAACGTTGTTATAAATATGGCGACAAAGATGAGGATAATAGTCCGAATAATGTAAATAGTGTGCATAATACTTCATCTCAGAAATATAGACAGATACTATGTTGTTTTGTTTTCATTGGGCGTAGAGACACTGTGTGTCTATCTCAATGGCGTGTTTATCTATGTACGATTTTTAATTTCTGTATTTGTTCTGCTTTTACTGCTTTTGTGGTCGTCAACCTTATAGAATATGTATTTTTTTTCTAATTTTACATGTTAACGTAAATTACGTGTCTATTAAAATTGGGCTTATTAGTGTACAATAATTGTATGATGAATATTGAAAGTGAGTGTGTATTATTAAGTTATATCATCTGCAAATATCTGAATCTTACATTCTTTAAGTATAGGTTTTTTATGGCTTATCCACCCTTTGAAGGTTATTTAAAGTCTGAAAATATTTTTATAATGTAAGAATTTTTTGGAGATAATTTAGCGATACAAATCTTACTAATTAACCCATAGCTGGGGAAAAAGGTGGTTTTATGCCTATCTTAAGAGTAATCGCACGTTAGTGAATATAACGGAATTGGAACTTGGATCTCCGATTAACAATTCCGCGAGATTATCTATTACACAACGCACACATCCAAACTTACACCACTTGGTATATTCGAAAGCGGTCACCCATCTAGGTACTGACCAAAATTGACGTTTCTTCACTTCGGTTATCGTATGGGAACCAGTGTTTCAAAGTGATAAGCCCGTAAGACTAAATATTGGTTATATGACGAACTGTTTGATTGGTATTTATCGTATGTCGTTTATTTTATTAAAACACATTATTTAAGAATTTTCTCTGTAATAGATTGTGTTCTTTTAAAGTAATGTGGTATTTTAAAACCCAAATTATGGTGCGTTTTGTATCAATTTATATATGTGTGTAAAACAGTGAGTGGAGAGTATGCTCGTGTGCACGCGTGTGCAGAGAAACACTATTCACAAACATGTGGATTACAGACGAATTCGAAAATCACAACTCTATGAACGTCATGTTTTCAGTTCATAATACCTTTGTCAAGAGGAAAGAACAATAACCTCTCAACCACACTCTTTGCAATTTGAGACCGAACCCATAAATTCTTGACAGATTTTCTCTGATCACACCTGCTACAAAAGTCAAGTGTGACAAAATTCATCGAAGTAAACAAATTTTATTTTAGTATTTTTCTTTTGTTTTCTTTTTACGGTCAATCCTTTAAAAATTCTTGATGCAAATTTTTATTGAAGAATTGTTCAATGTGGTGATGGGTGTGTGTTGTCAAATCTTCGTGTTGCTATTCAAATTAAACTAACGCATACAATGCGTATTGAGAGAGGTGAGAGATCTTTTCGTAAGCTGAAGCTAATTTGGGCCCATTTGAGAGCATCCACTAGTGAAACACGATCGTGAGACTTAGTAGTCAAGTATGATTACGTGACTTAGGAGTCAATTTCGAATGTGCGACTTGTGTGACTGTATGACTTAACAGTCAAGGCCAATTGTGTCATTGGATGATTTAGCAGTCAAGCAATATTGTGTGACTTAGCAGTCAATTTCGAATGTGTGACTTAGCAGTCAAGAACGATTGTGTGACTTAGCAGTCAATTTCGAATGTGTGACTTAGCAGTCAAGAACGATTGTGTGACTTAGCAGTCAATTTCGAATGTGTGACTTAGCAGTCAAGAACGATTGTGTGTCTGTATGATTTAACATCGATTGTTTGATTTGATGACTTAGCAGTCAATACAATTGTGTGACTTAGTAGTCAATTTCGAATGTGTGACTTAGCAGTCAAGCACGATCGTGCTACTCTATGACTTAATTGTCAAGCCCGATTGTGTTATCGGATGACTTAGCAGTCAAGCACGATTCGATGATTAGCACTCAATTTCGAATGTGTGAGTTAGCAGTTAACTTCGTATGTGTGACTTAGTAGTCACGTTAGATTGTGTGATTGCATGACTTAACAGTCAAGATCGATTGTGAGATTGGATGACTTAGCAGTCAATACAATTGTGACTTGGCAGTTAATTTCGAATGTCTAAATTAGCACTTACGCATTATTGTGTGACTCTGTGACTTAATATTCAAGATTGATTTTGTGATCGGATGGCATAGCAGTCAAGTAGGATTAGATGATTCGCAGTCAATTTCGAATGTGTGATTTAGTAGTCTCACTCGATTGTGTGACTGTATGACTTAACAGTCAAGCTCGATTGTGTGACTTAGCAGTCCATTTCGAATGTGTGACTTAGCAGTCAAGCACGATTGTGCGACTGTATGAATTAACAGTCAAGGTGGCTTGTGTAATTGGATGACCTAGCAGTCAAGCACGATTGTGTGACTTAGCAGTCAATTTCGAATGTGTGACTTCGCAGTCAAGCATGATTGTGTGACTGTATGACTTAATAGTCAAGCTCGATCGTGCGATTGGATGACTAAGCAGTCAAGCACGATTGTGTGACTTAGCAGTCAATTTTGAATGTGTGTCGTAGCAACCACGCTCGATTGTGTGACTATATGACTTGACAGTCAAGTTCGATTGCGTGATTGCATGACTTAGCAGTGAAGCACGTTTATGTGATTTAGCAGTCAATTTCGAATGTGTGACTTACCAGTCCCGCTCGATTGTGTGACTGTATAAATTAACAGTCAAGCTAGATTGTGTGACTTAGCAGTCAATTTTGAATGTGTGAATTAGCCATCAAGCACGATTGTGTGACTGTATGACTTAACAGTCAAGCTCGATTGTGTGATTGGATGACTTAACTGTCAAGTTTGTGTCATTGTATGAGTTAGCAGTCAAGCACGTTTGTGTTACTTAGCATTCAACTACGATTGTGTGACTTAGGAGTCAAGACTTAGCGCTGTTGAGTTGGACAGAGGAAACTGAAAATGTTTACTTTGAAGACATTTTTGACAAATCTATATCAGTGAAAACAAAGGAAGAATCGGCCCTTTTCGATCTTAACCAAATTCCTTCTTGTGTTTCAGGTTTGCCGCTTGTCTTCTCGCAGGACGATTAAAATAACTTATTAAAATATATCTTCTGGTGGGGCAATTATACAGAGCCGGTGTATCGTGCAATTTCCTGAATATATGATACAGACTCCCGAATACATGATCCAGGGACACTCTCACTCTCAATTTTCCTAAGGTAGTATTCATATAAATAAAATACAAATTTTATCATAACCTAATTATGTACAATAATGGATAATATGCAATATAGGTGCACAATTCGACTTGAAAACTGAAAATAAATACAACGTATCTTAATACAAATTAAAAATATGTCATAATAGATCATTCTATCTTAAATAAATCTATAATGTTTTGCAGCAATTTTTAATATCAACTTGAGATTTTTCTTGTTAAAAAGTTGAAGAATTTTAACACATTCAACATCGACAAAACACAATAGGGAATTTTATATAATGTTTTAGTTTCCGAGAATTTGCATAAGAAAAATAAATTCAGGGATTTGAACAGAAAAAAGACCCCAGAATGACATCAAACTTCGCGAAAAGTTTTCATTCTTCAATTGTCAGTTGTGTTTAGTTTAATTTTTAACGCATATAAATGTAAGTAGAAAAAAAGCAAATGTCGATAAGATAGCAATGGTCTCAAAACGCACTACCCGGTACCCCCAATCAGGCCTGGGTTCTTCAGGGTTAGGATGGGGGTCGATGGTAGTACGAACCAAACCTGTCATTATACGACCATAATTTCTCAATGAAAAATTTAAAAGATTATTAAAAAATATTAAAATACTAAATTAAACATTAACTCAAATATTAAAAAGATTAAATAAAATATTAAAATATTTAAAAGACTAGATCACAAACGGTTTGCACAATCGTCTTAGTTGTTGCACTGAAGCGTTATTGGTTAGACAGCCGACCACTTGTCCTAAACTCAAATCTCATTCCTTCTTTAATATTTTCAAATACTGTTTCTAACATGACAGAAAAATATAAAACAAATAAGAGAGGTGCAAGAACACAATCTTGTTTTGTTCCATTAACCACAATGAAGGAATCTGACAGCTCCCATTTAACTGAGGCCATCATCCCCTGATAGAAAAACCTTATGACATCGAGCATCTTTTCAGGAACACCCAACTTCCTGAGAATGACTCAAAGAGCATTCCTTAAAACAGTATCAAAGTTTTTAGTTAGATCAACGACAGTAATAATGAAATCTTTGTCATACTCTTGTGCTTTTTCCTGTCGTCGCCACAAACAGAAAATCATATCCACAGTGCTTCGACCAGACCGTAAGCCGTACTGAGATTCAGACACGAATCAATTGGCCAGAATAGAGTTGTGTCTGTTCATGATGATCCTGATAAGAATTTTCCCAGCAACACAGAGAAGAGAGATACCACTATTGTTGTCACATTCACATGTATTACCTTTGTGTTTTCCCTCAACAGAAACAGTGGGAGCAACAGTTGGGGGATGGTTCCAGATAGGCTGATAGACAAATTCTGTTTTTTTTTAATACTGATGATCAGACTGAAAGCTTTTGATACACGAGAGAATTTGTTAAGGATCCACTGCATATCCCGAAGGGTGTGGACTACAAAGTGCGTAATCGTCTGCAAACAGCAGGTTGCGAATAGTTTGTACAATCGTAATTGTAATTATTTACATTATTTACATTGTTTGGACTGTTGTCCTCATCTTTATTGCTATATTCACAACGTCTCGGTTGTTGTACGCTCCGGCCTTCTTCAGGTGTTTGTAGTCCTCAAGTACACATGGCCCAGTGGATAAAAGCGTTGGTTGTATCCAATGACTTTGACTTCAATACCTGGCTACTGCAGCGGTGAACAAAAACTTGGAGAGTTGAGCTAAAGAGAGATAACTGAGACACGCGAAAGAGGCATGACACGTAGAACTAGAACAATCTGCCACGGTGGGCAAAATAAAAGGGTTCAATATCTGTCTATATTTCTAAGATGAGGTGTTATATACTCTATTTACATTATTCGGACTATTCACCTCATCTTTCTCGCCATATTTATTACAACGTTTCGGCCGTTGTACGCTTCGGCCTTCTTCAGGTAGTCGGAATGTTGAACTGAACCCTTTATTTCGCTCACTGTTTAATGGATGTCAGTTATCACTTTTCTCCTGTTAATTCCCATCTCCAAGTTCTCCACTGCCTTAACCGGGTATTGAACTCACATTTTTTGGGTGCTGTCACTAGATCTAACTAACGCCTTTATCCTCTGTGTCATGTGTCCTTGGGCGAAATAAAGGGTTCAGTTCGACATTCCAACCACCTGAAGTAGACCGGAGCGTACAACGTCCGAAACTTTGTAATAAATATGGCGACAAAGATGAGGACAATAGTCCGAATAATGTAAATAGTGTAAAAGCGTTCAGTTCGGATTTCCAATCATCTGAAGAAGCCCGGAGCGTACAACGACCGAAACATCGTGAATATGGCAATAAAGATGAGGACAAAGGCCCAAACAATTGTAAATAATGTAAATACTATCAAAGGTCTTAGTTAGATCAACGGAAGTAATAAATATATCCTTGTCATGTTCTCGTGCTTTTTCCTGTCGTTGCGTCAAACAGAATATCATATCCACATTGCTTCAACCAGACTGAAAGCTGCACAAGGCTGAATCGGCGAGAGAAAAGTTGTGTTTGTTCATGATGACTCTTCTAAGAAATATCCCAGCAACAAACAGAAGGGCGATACCTCTATTCGGTGCTCGGTAAAAATGGCAACGGTAAAAATGACAGCGGAAAAAATGGCAACGGTAAAAATGGCAACGGTAAAAATGGCAACGGTAAAAATGGCAGCGGTAAAAATGGCAGCGGTAAAAATGGCAGGGTAAAAATGGCAGCGGTAAAAATGGCAAAAATGGATAAATAGGAAAAAATGGCAATTCGACGACAGAAAATTATGACCGTTCGAGAAAGATGGGTCTAAGCTCCCATCTCTCTAGTTTAAAATAGGGCTAAGTCCCCCACCCCTCAATATTTAAAAATAAATATTTTTAAATAGATATTTACTCTAGTGGGTGGTGGGGGAGCTAAGCTCTTTCTCCTCTTGTTTTAAATAGGGGCTAAGTTCCAGCTCCTAGTATTAAAAACATTTTTTTTTAATTTTCGATGTCGATTTTTAGAAGTTTTATTGTGGTGGGGGGGGGGCTAGTTTCCTACTCCTAATTGCAGTAAAAGCACAAATCGTAGCGTGTTTAAGTGAATTTGATGACTATAATTAATTTTATAATTAATAGCTGACATTAGGATTAGATATGTATATATATATATATATATATATATATATATATATATATATATATATATATATGTATAAATATATATAAAATAAGTGTATTAGTGTATATATATATATATATATATATATATATATATATATATATATATGTATAAATATATATAAAATAAGTGTATTAGTGTATATATATATATATATATATATATA
>OZ010596.1:6717009-6789509 GCA_963932145.1 Acanthosepion lycidas
TTTTCATAGAAAATATTCGTCCTCCGACAGGAATCGAACCTGTATCCTATACGGAACCATCATATTGTCTGACGTAACTTAACCCATTGGTCCACAGAGGATCGTTCGGTTAGTAAGGTCGAGTTTACTGCTTTAAAACTACAATCTTCCATGATTATCTCACGTACATTCATATCTGCTCAATGCGTATCCAACTGTAAACAAATGACGTCACACATTAAACCGAATGGTTCTCTGTGGCCCAATCAGTTAAGGTACGTCAGGCTATATGGTGGTTCCGTATAAGATACAGGTTCCATTCCTGTCGGAGGACGAATATTTTCTATGAAAATTTCTCGAACATTCAGGCTGGTAAATGTTGTTTAATACTGTTTATTATAAACAGAGCATTTACTTAAATATTTGTATCTATAAAAAGAATGTATAAACATAAAAATGTCTTAATGTACATATATATATATATATATATATATATATATATATATATATATACTGGATATCCATGAAGTTCGTGAGCACTTTAAAAAATTCATAACTTTATTTGTATTTACGATAGAAATAATCTGTAAAAAATGTTATAAAGTTTAATGTACTTAGTTTTAAGTATAGCTAAAATAACTAATGTGATTTCAGGCATTACTGTAAATCAGTTGGCAAATGTTTTCCGTGAACTGCAAAATCGTATTACCCTTTGTATTGCTAATGATGGAGGACATGTGGAAATTTAATAAAATTTCAATAAAATCTTTAAAAATATAGATTTACATCATTCTAATCCTTTTTACAAATTATTTCTATCGCAAATACAAATAAAGTAAATAAATTTTTTAAAGTTCCCACGAACTTTATGGACACCCTGTACACACACACACACACACACATATATATATATATATATATATATATATATATATATATATATATATATTAAGATATATATATATATATATATATATATATATATATATATATATTAAGATATATATATATATATATATATATATATATATATATATATATAATTCAGGAGTCATCAGAGGACTAGTATATTAGTATCGGATTTTTTTATATTTAACACTATTTTAATTTGCAATAATAATTTCATTATTTACAATCGTATATATTTCATTCAGGAGGGGGACTAGTGTGTCGAACATAATTTTTTCTTGATGATTTTACTGTCTTAATTTTATTACTGGTGGCCACAATCTTAATAAAATAAGATATGCAGATGACACAATGTCGCTAGCAGGCACCACAAAAACTTCCTATAGAAGGAAGGAGAGCAAGTAGGAAGGAGAGCAAGTAGGAAGGATTAAACATCAAACGTAAGAAGACAGAATTCATCGTTGTTAACAAAAGGATGAGCCCAAAGTGCAAATGTAAATATCTGCGAAGGGTTTTAACAGAAGATGGAAAGAGAAACATTGAGATCCGAAGGCGTATTGGGATAGCCAAAGACACATTCCAAAAACAAAGTAGAGGACAAAAAAATTAGAAAAATTTCGCTTAAAACTAGAAAAACAGTACCAAAGTGTTATATGATATCAGCCCTCTTGTTTGGCAGTGAGTGCTGGATAATATCCTCAAAGATGAAGAGGAGACTTGAAACATAAAAAAAAAATTGTTCTACAGAAGGCTGCTGAGGATAACGTTGACCGAACATCTGATGAAGTTTTAGAGAAAATGGAAACAAAAAGGAAACTTTTACAGGAAGAGACAGTTGAAGTTTCTAAGACACATAATGAGGAAAGAGGGGTTGGAGAATCTAATTCTCACAGGACAGATTAAAGGCAAGAGGGACAAAGGAAAACAATATAGTGAGCTTGAGTAAATAGATGACGAAACATGGTTTAAGAGAAATAACAGAAAGGCAAAATTTATTAAGAGCTAAAGTGACAGGAAGTTGTGAAGAGCCATGATCGCCTACGTCCTGAGGGGACACGGCAAATGCAGATGAAGAAGAAGAAGACTATATTGGCGGCAAGGTCTCATTATTTTACAGTTGAAATTCCTAGATGGAACCGTAAGTTCTATGCTAACAGTTTCTTCTCTCGCATACCTCGCTTGTGAAACTTTCTTCCGGGTTCTTGCTTTCCTCTTTACTAATGGATAAAGTGTCGCCATTTTATCATTTTAATTTCGCGCATGCGTGTTGTTTGTTTTTGCTTTTGTCGACGGCACAGTATAGTAAGGTCAGCTGAGCACCGTCTGTGAGAAAAAGAGCACCATGACGCAATTCACGCCGCCAGAAATTTGGAACATATCAGAGTGTTTGGGTGTCAGTCTGAGAACGGTGCAGAGGATTCGGAAAGAGTTGGATGAGTCTAACGGTGATTACAAAATTGTTTAGAGCAATCACTAGTAATGGCGACATTATTACGCCATTCATCTTCCGACACGACCTCAGACTCAGCACGCAAACCTACATCAAGTACCTTGAGGGGGTAGTGCTGCCCTGGGTCAAGAGCATGGCTGCTGGAAAACCCTATGTCGGGCAACAGGTCTCTGTTATATGCCGCACAAGCAGGAGACCACAATGATGGTTGTCAGACAATTTCTGCAACCACATTACCACTTACATCTGGGCACCTAACTCCCCAGACTGCAACCCTCTTAATTATTAACTGTGGGGCTCTGTTTAGCGACAGACCAACAAAACTCCTTGTAATACTAAAGATGAACTGAAATCAAGGATTATGGCAACATTCACAAGCTTAAACAAGGGGACCATCCAGATGAATTCCAGAAGTTTCCAAAGTCGTCTGGAATCTGTAGTTATAGCCAATGGCGATTTTATTGAATAAATTTACTCTTTAATATTTCAAGATATTTTTGTGTAATTTTGGTAAATATATCGATTAATATGAGATACCAGTGTTATTTTCATTTTTGCGTCATTTAGACGACAATTTATCCATCGCATCCAATGTGTAGAAATTCTTTTTATAAAATACAAAAAGTCAATAATGACAATAAGCAATAAAATATGATTTTAACAATAAAATTTAATAAAAATTATATGACGCATAAAAGTTTCGTTCTTACCGTAGATCTTTGCAATGTAACCATGAGCTGATCTTTCAAGATTATTTATTTGAATATTATTTATTCAAAGAATTTACTTTCCAATGATAATAATAATAATAATAATAATAATAATAATAATAATAATAATAATAATAATAATACAAAGACCGTGAAATCTAAATATCAAAAATGTGGCACATGAAAATATCAACAACCCCTGTTGTAGTTAGTACCCTTGGATTGATTGGAAAAGATTCCAGTAGACTCATTGAAGAAAGCCAATGCCTTAAAGAATACAAAAAATTGTTCTCACGAGTACAGCCTACACCTTTCAAAGGGATTTATTTATGAAAAATATGTGGGTTTTTTTCCTGTCAGTGGAAAAAGTCATGATGCCATTTCTGATCTTAGGTCTCTGGGCAGGACCCGGAAAGAAATGAGTAAACGCCAGAGATCAAAGGAAATAAAAATAATAATAATAATAATTTACTTGCTGTACAAGTGAAAATTTCACGGTTTTCCTATTTGAATTTTTTTAATGAATCTTAATTCTTAAGTCAAAGATTCAATAAGCGCATGGAGAAATGAAATGGAAAACCTTTTGAATTTTGAATCTCTTCTTGAAATAATGTCCTGCATATTGTAATATTTGGTTAAAGATGTGAAGCTCAAATATTTAAAGATGAAATAGGAGAATTTCCACGGTAATTTTATAGTCGCAAAAGGGGGTTCTGCGACTATAAAATTATTGTGGAAATTCTCCTATTTCATCTTTAAATATTTGAGCTTCACATCTTTAACCAAATATTACAATATGCAGGACATTATTTCAAGAAGAGATTCAAAATTCAAAAGGTTTTCCATTTCATTGAAGCAGACGTTAACCAGATGAGAGTGCAATCGACTCCTCTATTTTCCTTTTTCTTTTTTCACTCTTTCTTTCTAATCAATTCCTTTCCCTAAAACCAAACAACAATTTTAACATATCTTTTCTTCCGTCGATCCTTCAATCAAACAGAAAAGGTCTATTGTTTATCTGAGGCAATAGCCGTATAATATTTTGGTATCATTTACAAATATTTGTCTTCGGTTAAAATTGCACTTTGGTCGTGCATGACGTCATGATGTATATTTTTCCTTACTTCTGGTAACTGAAAGTTAACCTACGATTATAAAAAAGGAACTGATATATATATATATATATATATATATATATATATATATATATATATATATATATATATATATGAGTGTTGTGTGTGTGTGTGTCTATACAGAAATATAGGATTGGTGTATACAGAATAAGTTCCAATAACCAAAAATACTACTTTTAAAAGAGTGTTAAATACAGAGTAGACAAAATATAATATTGAAAATTATAAACTAATTTAAAAAAAAAATTTTAAACTCTTTATTGTACATTCAACATCATCACTTGATAAGACAGCAGAAGTGTTGAAACAAAATGATATTTATGTTATAATTTTAGAATAAATTATATATATATAGCTATATCTATCTGTCTCTCTCTCTCTTTCTTTCTCTCTCTCTCTCTCTCTCTATATATATATATATATATAATACTGGAACATGGGAGTCGCAACGCTAGTTCTAATATTTCAAGTGAGAATATTTTGTATGAATTTTGAGATGTGTTACCACATCACAAAATTCATACATCCACAAATTCTTTTGTTGGAAGTGTTTTCCAAGTAATGTGACATGAACTAAGTATATAGTTCAATTAACCTACGTTACACTTGGATATATATATATATATATATATATATATATATATATATATATATATATATATATATATATATATATATATATATATATATGAGCTAAGTACATAGTTCAATTAATAGGGTGATATGTCAGTAGTTTTTTCGTACTGAAATTGATCCGCAGTAAGAAATACAGCGAAAAACTACTAAGATATACCAGTCTATTAATTGAACTATATACTTAGTTCATATATATATATATATATATATATATATATATATATATATATATATATATATATATATATATATATACAAGTGTAAGGTAGGTCAATTAGAATGCCCAAACATTACATTTTTAAAAAGTGCTCAAAACATGGTAGAGCTTAATAATTTATTATTTATTAGCAAATATAACAAAAACATGTTATAAAAAATATATATAACTGGAGAGTAAATATCGTTTTTGTTATAATTCTTAATAAATATTATAGATATACAGTGTAATCCGGATATAAGATACCCGGATATAAGAGAAACCCGGATATAAGAGACTTACTCACCGGTCCCAACAACTCTCTTATATCCGGGTTACACTGTATATTTATATATATATATATATATATATATATATATATATATATATATATATGCAATTAATTGAGACGTTTTATTAGATTCAGCCGTTTTATTCTTCATTTTAAGTTTTCAATGTTAACGTTTTTATTTTCACACACACACACACACACACACACATATAGACACATATCTATGTGAAACGGTGCTTCCTTCTGAAAAGAGGGAACAGGTTCGAATGCTGCTGGAAGGCACATATTCTTTGTTAAGTATTCTCGTGCAAGTAAACTGGTAGATGAATTAAATGCTGTTTAAAATAAACGGAGCT
The DNA here is from genome assembly GCA_963932145.1 of Acanthosepion lycidas. Lineage (NCBI taxonomy): Eukaryota > Metazoa > Mollusca > Cephalopoda > Sepiida > Sepiidae > Acanthosepion > Acanthosepion lycidas. The sequence continues at coordinate 6,722,674 of OZ010596.1, forward strand.
TCTATTCAAACACGGGTATCCACTAAAATAACGTTTGAAGTAATATATATTTATGTGTGAGTGTGTGTATCTGTGAATGTGTGTATGTGTGTGAGCATTTATAAATTAGTTCACAGTGCGTATTGTTGCTATTAAAATAGTACTCGAGTTAAAATTACAGAGCTAAAATTTATACTACTCATAAATATGCCTTTTGTCCCTCACCGTTTGGTACAATTCCTTGATATCATCGAGCGTGGATTGAAAATTCCGTACCTGACGATTGCCACTTGCATGAAACTTAGTTATACCAAGCTGTGAAGAAAAGATGTATATGCATTATATATATATATATATATATATATATATATATATATATATATAGTATTAAATTGTCAGGGTGTTAGGTGCAAAAATTGCAGCTTCTTTTTCCATAATTTACTGGTGGAAAGGTATTTTAGGCAGACAGGTTTTTGTCTTAAAATGCTCGAAGTGCTCGATTTCAAAAGATAAGGATAGAGCGTCAATTAATATGAGGAAACTTGTCCATTAACTGAGTGGTGTTATTTCAGTCATGTCGACTTCAAAGTTTTGTGAACCCATTTTTTTTTTATGTGCTCACGAAACAGCGTCATTGGTCATAAATTAGTATAGGAAATTTTACTGCCTTTTTTGCGGAGAAAACGCATCGATTTATATTTTTCTAAAACAGGAGCCACAGTTGCCGAAAATCTGATTTAAATTTCTAAAATAAAAATGCAATATCAATAAAACATTATTTAATTAATTGTTTAAAATTTTTATTGCTTTTATGAATAAGATATATTATAGACATTATTGTCTTAAGAAAAAAAGATTTTCGATGAATAAATAATTTTTATAATAATTTTCATTTTTATGATAATTTATAAAGTTTTCAATATTTTTTAATTCTGTATTAATTTTACGGGGTTAGGTGATTTTGATATTAAGTTAAAACTATATTTACTCATCAAAAACAGAAAAGCTGACTACAATTCAGTGACACCCAGTATTTTAAAAAGAATTTTGAATATTTTTGTGTGTGTATGTTTATACACGCACAAAATATTCAAAATTCTTTTTAAAATATTAATTTTTTAATTATTTTTAAAATAATACAGATTTTTGTAAATACGGACGTGCATAGACAATATTTTCAGAAAAAAAACATCGGTAACGATAGTTAATTTAAGGCCAAAGTACCTAAAATTCAATAAAACATTAGATTAATTTTTAAGATTACTGAGTAGTTTAAAAAATTATGTAAAAAAGCGTTAACGTTAAATCCGTCGAGTAATTTTTACAGATATACCTACCTTAGAAAAAATTAGTTACATATCTGGTTGTCAATAAAGATGTGAGACTCTCAGGTCGTCAAATAAGCTTTCAACACTTTAAAAAAAACACCTACCTCCGGATTAAAAACGCATTTCTGCGATCTTTTAACCTAAAAGTAAGTAATATTTGTTTCAAATAAAAATAAACATTAAATCGGCTGATATTGCTCAAATAATATTCGACGTATGAGGGTCAAGCAGCTCAGTTCCTAGGAACCGAAAGCCAGACACCAGCAAATGTGAGCTGATGAAAGCGGTGAAGGTGTTTGTGCAGAACCATCCATACGAATTAAGGTAAAAATAGCAACGGTAAAAATAGCAACGGTAAAAATGGCAACGGTAAAAATGGCAGCGGTAAAAATGGCCAAAATGGATAAATAAGAAAAAATGGCAAAAGAAAAAAATCTAGATGAATATCTCACAATGAGTTTATTAAAATCTTGGATACAATACATAATGGAAAAAACATGAGAAGTTTGTCAAATTAAAAAGAATATTCAGCTAAAGCTCCCCCCTCCGATGAGATTTTACTTTTTAGGTGATTACGTCTGAACACACTGAAAAACTTGTGAAAAAACAATTATAGGTCCACTTGATGACGGCTTCCGGTATTGAAATCAGAAACCGACATTAAGCGGTGTTTATCGGAAAAAAGTTCCTCGTCAGTTTTGTACACTTAGAGTTGTTTTTTTTTTTTTTTAATTTCACTTGTTTGAAGACGTGGTAATCAGTAATGCAGTCGAATAAAAAAACAATATATTTGATACATTATTACTATGACGTTTTATATATTTAAATTTTGTTACATTTCTATTTATAAAAAAAAACTATTAGACTATTTAAAAAATAGATTAAAGTATTTAAAAATGTTTTCAATATAAACTATTTAAAAAGTATTTTCACACAAAAAGAAAACATTTAAAGAGAGGGTCATACATAAACACAAACGCACGCACACACACACACACACACACACACACATATATATATATATGCATAAACACAGACACGTACATATATATATATATACACACACACACAGAGGCACTCATACACACATACACACACACAGCTATATATATATATATATATATATATATATATATATATATATATATGAGTGCAGCCTAATGCCATATATGTGTGTGTGTGTGTTTGTGTATGTGCATGCATGCGTGTATATAAATATATATGTGTGTATGTGCCCGTGTCTGTGTGTGTACATGTATGTAAATTGGAAATACTTCAAAGCATTTTATTCATGTATTTTATTATGATTATGATTGAACTCTATCAAGGTTGACAATGAAGGTAACAATTCTGAGTTGCCACTGCCTCGGCATGAAATGTCATAATGAGCGAACGGTTTTCCACGTGTTCATTGTGACATGTCAGTGACCAGACATCTTCTCAAGACATCTGTTGCTGAGACGAAGCACAGCCAGTTAACTGAAGATTCCTCTCAGCGGGCATTGTTATCGTTAATCGTTTGTGGATTTAAAATCTGTATAAAAAGGGCGAAAAATGAAAAACGAAGAATGAAAAAAAATATTATTAATAATAATAATAATAATAATAATAATAATAATAATAATAATAATAATACCATAGATGTAAGGTTTTGAATTAAACAAATAAACCAGTACGTCTTTGGCTAGGATGTGGGTTTTAGCTGCATGGTGTCGCCCATTACTGGTAAGACAATAGGGTTGAAAAGTGTCGGCCCCAGCGTGGAGGGAGTCGGTGTGTAAAAACAGAAGCTGTGGACAGTTATGTTTGTAATTTGAGCGGGGTCAGGTAGGAAAATTCTAACCTGGAATTCTGAATTCTGATTTGGGATATACAGGGAACGCCATCAACACATTGTGTATCATACTTACACGCATTTATGTGCACGATTATATCTAAAAATTAAAAAGAATCTCAGCAAGCCACTGTTGACAGACTGCATAAATAAAATATATATATATATATATAAAAGTCGACATTGAAGTCAACACTCAGAGGCGACAGACTGTTTCATGCTATATATTGAGAACTTTATCCCATAATTACAGCACACCTTAAAACTATATTTCTTCATATATATATATATATATATATATATATATATATATATATATATATATATATATATATATATATATATATATAATTTATACAGACATATATATATATATATATATAATTTATACACACATATATATATATATAATTTAACAGACTAAATAATATATATATATATATATATATATATATATATATATAATTTAGTTCTCGAAAATATATTTCTGTTGAGCACTGTTGAGTGATAAGCTAATTCTATAAACAACAGCCACCTGCATTAATGCAAAGCTCTTCAGTAAAATGAATTGGAGCACTCCGGCTGATTGGTATTTGTTTACATTCGTAAAAACAATATGCTAGATTTAGCTGTTTCTCTCAGTCGAATGAAGATAGCTCAGTAGTAGGGTTTCGACCCGGGCTTGCGGCATTCAGATGACTAGTTGCTCTGAGGAGCTGTGATACTGCGAAAGAATACTCTCTGCGAATTATATATATTTAAAGTAATAAGAAAGAACATTGATATTTATAATTCACAGGTATTCGCTTTTATTTTCATTTTTAAATACGATTTTTATTTTTAGTACGATCCGTAGAGCTTAAGGAGGCACGGTGGAGTAATAGATAGCGGCTGGGATTGAGGAATCAGAGAGCCGAGTTCGAATTCCAGTCTAATCCATTATATTTACTTCGGCGCTTAACCTTTGGAAAGGTATGAATCCTCTTCTGCTCCCCCAGCAAGTAGCAGAAATGCCCGGGCAGAAATGCCTCGGATGGAAAACAGTGTACCGCAGAAAGAAATGGCAACCTACCGCGGGAAAAAATCTGCCTCGTCAATCATGTATCGAAAGATACATGATCGCCTAAGTGTGTGTCACGCATGGCACATAACTGGCTGAGAGATTAATATTGTAATTATTTTTATTAAATATGATTTCTTTGCGAAACAGAACACCCAAAATGGAAAACTCCAAATCTAGATTATTTTTAAAAATTAAATCTACAATACACAGTTTCGTTCCATTATCAAGCGATTTTAAGATTTCGATAATATTAAGTAAATCAATTTCTTAGAAAGCTATTCTTAAAATCGTTAAAGCGATATCAAGTTCTGCGAGGATGAAACCAGGAAGCTGTCCAAACATTTGCTGGAATACAGAAGAATAACACAGCTCATACATGGTTGTATAACCCTATGTCCAAATCCCTAAATATTGCCTTTGAAATTCGCTCATAAAAATAGCGACTTTTGTTCCGGCCCGACATTTAACGATCGCCTTCATTAGACTTTAAACGAACAGAAGATAAAAGTTTTGCTGATGACTGATATTTCTACACCTAATTTTAAAATGCTATATCCCTTCAGAGCGTAAGCGATCATGGCTCTCCACAGTTTCATTTCGTCTCTTGTGAAATATAGGAAAATGGTATTCCTTTACCTTCTCCACGTTTTTAAATTCAAAATACCCATTCTTCTTGACTGGCTGACATCAAAGGGCTCTTCTTTTTTCTTCTATATGCCATGTCCTTTCATGACTCTCCACAACATCCTACCTCGTGTGGTTCTTAGCAGTTTTTCTCCATTTGCTAAAGCACCGCCCTAGTTCCGCCGTCCATTCACACACAAGCTCGTCATGTATGTGAATTGCTGCCTTTTCACCTATCTCTCTTACCCTCAATATGCCCTTGGAGGGTTAAGTTTTCCAAGTTTTCTTCCTCATTGTGTGTCCAAGTAATGTCAGTTTTCGCTTCCCGATTTTGAGTATAAATATTCTTTCTGTTGCCATTTTCTTTTAAGACCAATTTGTTGTTTACGCGCTCCGACATGGAATTCTCAGTATCCTGTAGAATCCCATTTCTGCTGCGTCCATGTTTTGCCTCATCTGTGAGGAGATTGTCCAAAATAAACGGCCATATAAGAAGATGAATATCACATGGCAACCCAGAACTCTTTTCTTCCATTTCTCAGCATCTTTGTTTACCTTTTGAAAAGCTTCTTTCGCGCGCCTAATTTCGGTTTTCGGTGTCACCTTAACCATCTTCGCTTAAAAGCGCTTCCCAGATATTCAAACTCCTCCAAATGTTTGATGTTTATATCTCCAATTCGTAATTCGCATCAGAGGCTACTCTTGTATTTATTAAGAACAAATTCATGCCTTTTCCGAAGGCATTATTGTTAAAAGAAACGTAGCTGACTAGGGTGTCATTTGAACTCGGATAAACGTCGCGCTACCATCACGTTACTTACATTAGCTTACTTTGAATCTTTTTGATTGGAGGTAAGTAAAAAAAAACATCAATATAAATCGGAAACATAATATAGATAAATAAATAAATTTACCTTAAAGTAATAAACAGATTTTCGTCTCGTTCCAGAAATCAAAATTGTTTAAATCGTCTTTTGATAAAAGCAAAACAATTAAAAGGAGCTTCCCCGCCATGGCTGGCGCGACGTCACCCTGGAGAGCCGTGCCGTTGTTTCAACAACTTTTGTCTCCATCTCTCCGTCCCTTCGGTAGGGAAGCTTGGCTATTCGCTTCTTTCCACCGCCTGTCCACCCCGATTATTTTATTCGCGGTAAAGCGACTCCTGCGGGTAGACTTCACTTTCAATAAAGCTTCCTTCCCACCCACTAAGCAATAAACAATCGTATTCAGCCATTAACTTTTATCTGTTATATATATATATATATATATATATATATATATATATATATATATATATATATATATATATATATATATATATATATATATATATATATATATATATATATATTAATTAGTCAAAATGATTTACGGCCATTTTGTCTGGGATTTTTATGATTTTTCTATTGTCATTTTTATGGCGAGCTGATTCTATGTCTTTCAACCTTGTGTTTTTTTTTTGTTTTTTTGTTTTTTTTTGACAATGGGTCCAAGAAAAATGTCTCAGAATTATTAATAATGTAAATGACAATTTGAATAATCCACTCCAATGATAATCATCAGACCACCCATCTGCATTTGCGTGCGTTTTCAACTTTATTATTATTATTTCCTTTGATTTCTGATGTGTACTGATTTCTTCCCGGGTCCCGCCCAGGGACGTAAGGTTAGAAATGGCATCATGACATTTTCCACTAAAAAAAAAAAATTACATAGAAAAAGCCCTTCGTAAGGTGTGGGCTGTACTCGGGAGAACATTTTTTTTTTGTATTTCCAACCAATCCGAGGGCTCCAACTACAACTGAGATTGTTGATTTTCTCATCGATTTCTCGGTGTGTACTCATTTCTTTCAAGGTCCCGCTCAGTGACCTAAGGTTGGAAATGGCATCATGGCATTTTCCACTGAGCAATTAAAAAAAAAAATTAAAACCACACATATCTTACATTGATAAAGCCCTTCATAAAGTATGGGATGTACACGTGAGAACAATTTAAAAAAAATTTTTTTTTCTGTTTAACTTTTAGTGAGTAGCAGATTGAGAAATGATCCCAAATGGATTTTTTTTCTTCTTTTTCTTGTTTCTATCCTTTTGTTTAATGCATTCCTCCATAGCTTTTCCGCCAAACTGTAGTAGTGGGGGGAGGTGATGATCTACCCTGTAAAACTTTATTATTATTATTATTACTATTATTATTATTATTATTATTATTGGCTATTTTATAGTTGCGGGCTCGGTGTAGAATCACTGTATTACGTGACCGAAAGTGGGGGGGGGGATATTACAAATTAAGATTCCATGAATCAAGGAAGAAAATGAAGCGTGTCATTGAAATGTGAGACACTGAACGGAAATAGAAAAAAATATTAGCAGCAATAAAAATTTTGTCGGCATTAAATAACCCATTGAGGTTGATATGCCGTAAAACAAATCAAACCAAACCAAATCTTAATAATATTTTCCTTTTTCTCATATTCTCTCTCATTCACTAAAAATAGTTAGCCATTAGCTAGAGGAAGTCACCATTGTCACTTGCCTAAGTTCACTAGCATCAAACAGGTGACAGTTTCAAAAATTACTCTTTTTGAGTCTACTTATCATCTCTCAGTTGAGTCTCTGTTTTTGGACAGAGTGCGCCGAGTAGTTTCTCTGTCAAAGGACAGAGGGGCAACTGAGCAAAATAATACTGAAGAGGTGCCCAACCCTGGGAAACAGCTACCCGAGGCCGCGCCCTCCCATTGCACCAGAGGGAGGGATCGGTGCTCGCACTGAGGCCAGCGCAACCGGCGATTGCGGACGCTGAGGGGAATTTTTGTTCCTGCCCCGGGCGTACGCGCTCGGGTTCCCACCTAAAAATAGACCTTATGTCACGCAGTGGGGGGACAGAGTAAATACCTTATTTCTGTCGCATCCTTTATTAAAAGAAAACGAACAATGATTCATATTCCAAAAAAAGTTCTAACACTTTATATTTATAGAAGTGTTCACGAAATAAGCCTTAGAAAAGAGGGTCTGTAATAATGACATTAATTATGCCACTTAGATAATATACAATTTAATAAAGAGGCTACTGATAGTTTTTTTTTCTTAAAGGAGGAAATATGTATAAAATGATAACATTTGAAATACACTGAAATATATTTATGTAATGACAGCGAAATTTCAGAACTCACTCGAATGAATACGCATAGATGTTTTAAAAATGCATACACACATTAGAATTCCCGTCCATATAGACACATAATAGTCATTCATACATATATACATGTGAATATACAATATTCATGTGAATATACAAGTTTCTTTATATATAAACCCACGAAATTTTGCTTATTTTTTTTCTAACCAAGCGTAAAATATCATGGCTCGAAGTTGTATGATATGTTTTACGCTTGGGTTTGTTTGTGGGTGGTGCGTGCGGGTGTGTGAGTATATGTGTGTGCATGTGCCGTGTGTATGTGTATGTGTGAGCGGATTATTCTAAATATTTCATAGATTTTGCCTATGGCATCAGAAAAGGACAAAAATATTTATGTCATTACGTAATAGGATTGTACTTCTAAAATATCAAAAAGTTTGTTCGTCTGCATTTTCTTGTTTATATTCTAAATTCCCTGAATATTAAATTAAATAAATATAATTCTAATCACCATTGAATAAAAATGACTTCTACGTCACCAAAAAAATAATTTCCCAACTATGGAGAGGGCTCATCTGGTTATGTATGTCAGTTAATCCTATAGGCCTGCCCTGATGGCCATAGGACTACAGTTTCACCGTGGTTTCAGGAGCAACTAGATTTTGACGGGGTGAAATTGCCAACCATAGCTAGATAGCCGAGTCTGCCTTGCTATTTAATGCATTAGCTGGAGGTGGAGGGCGGAGAAGAAATAGATTCATATCTTACCAAGTGTATTTCAGCGGGAGAGAACGCAGCGAGGGTCAGCTGGAATTTGAACTCAACACGCCAATCCTACTTTCGGCGCCAATAACCTCTACGCTACACGCATGTTCCAAAAAGAGATAGATAGATAGATAGATAGATAGATAGATAGATAGATAGATAGATAGATAGATAGATAGATAGATATGAAGCGAATGAGATAGATGGATAGATATCAATAGACCTATATATATATATATATATCAATAAACCTAGATAGATAGATAGATAGATAGATAGATATGAACAAATTGAGATAGATATTAACAGTGAGATAGATAATGAACAGATTTAGATAGATAGATAGATAGATATGAACAGATGCACATACAAGCACACACTTTATCTCTTTTTCTCTATCTGTCTGTCTGTCTGTCTGTCTTTCTCGCTCTCTCTCGCTCTCTTTAATGACAACTTATTGAACCAAAGGAGAGCTTGTTACTGATGTCACCAATTAGTTAAAAATGTTATCTATATAGCATGTTTCTTCCAGGCGTGGACGCTTCTGGCTCTCCATAGTTTAGTTTATTTTGTTGCTCTCAACAATACTTTCTCTTTTATGGCCCGTCTTTCTCTCTCTGGTAATTGTTCCATTATCAACTCGTATGAACTTTTCATATGGATTTTTCGGTACTTTCGCCGATTGTAAAAGTTCCCGCTCGATTAAATTTAAAAAAAAAAAGTCCTCCGTGTCAGAGCGATTGTATAGCAACTCAGACTATACTGTGGTGTCCGCTATATATAAGAGACGCATGTTCGAACCCTGCCGAAGATCACGTCTCAAGACTCAAAAACCCAGACATCAATTACACTGTTTAAAAAGTATAAATATCTCCTCAAAAACGTGTATCCACGTTTATATTAATGTGAATCATATACAGATATATAAATAGAGCAAGAGAAAGTGGGAAAGGGTGAGTGGGGGGGGGCTATTATGACAGTGTTATGGCGACCGACTGGAATTTGAAGATGATATTAGTAAAAGTTTTTTGTCCTGTCCTCCTCGCATACCATCACACCTTTACGTTAAAAAAGAACAGGAGAAAATAGACTTTTAAGGGGAAAAAAGGTGAAACACTTTGAATGAAAGAATATTTAACGATAAGCTTGTATTAAGTCGTTAGTATCCAATGGCTCCTGTCATCAGCCCTTCATAACAGTGAGGACCAAAGATCATCGTGGCTGCGATATTCAATCGACTTCACAGGAGGGATATGCAATAAATTCAGGACCAAAAGAGACAGAGATTAGACGACCACTTTTATGTGGTTACATTATTGAAAACCCTCTTTTCCACGCTTTTTCTAACTAGTTTTTTTAAGTTTTTTTTAAGTATTTCACCCTAAGCAAGGCAGGTATATCACTAGCACGCAAGGGGTTACAGAGAGCGAGAGCAAGAGTAAAGAGGGGTGTTTGAGGAAAGGATATAGAAAAGGACAGGGATCAGGATCAAGGTATCAGATGTCGATTGACATTACATTTGATTATTTGAAGATTGTAGCTATCAGAAGCAAGTAGGTGGAAGGGAGTTCCACTGTCGGGAAGTGCGAGAGAAGAAGCTGTTGGAGTAGAAGCGGCGGTTACATTTAAACGTTTCAAGAAAGTGAAAGGGTGGGAACGAAATGCCAACCTAGTAGCACGCTTAAATTCATGCAGTTGGGACAGCAGTGAAAATAGCCCGCCAGAAAATATTCGTAGAAAAGACAGAGGGAAGCCACATCACGTCTGTGAGAAAGTGACTGTAGACGAGATGCCAGATCAGGACCTATCACATTGCATATCCGTCTCTGGATTTTGTCGAGGACCTCAAGATGAACAGCGGGGCACCAGACCATATATGGCAACAATATTCAATGCAAGGTCGAATGGTAGATTTGTAGATTTGAAGGATGGACTCAGGCGAGAAAAACCTTCTGGCGCGACACAGAGAACCAACATTTCTTGCGGTAGATACTGCAATCGATTCAATGTAGTTGTTCCACCTCAGGTCAGTGGAAAATGTGAGACCAAGAAGGCGCAGAGAGATGCTCTCTGGGAGCTGGACATCAGCCATGCTGATAGGAGACAAGGAGGGTTCTCTATGGTGGATAAATGTCATTGAGAATGTTATACCCTGTCTACTTGGCTGATGGCTTCAGTTTTTGTTTTTTTGTTTTTTTGCTGCAAAGGGAATTGTATTTATTGACTATTTTCGAAAGGTCCACACCATCAATGGAGAGTACTATGCAAACTTAAGGAAATTGAGGCAATTAAAAAAAAGGTTATAAAGCCCAAGCCACTAGGAAAACTGACGAAAGAGCTCTTGTTTCATCACGGCAGTGTGTCAGCACACAAATCCTTGGTTTCAATGGCTACTATGCGTGATATTGCTTTGAAATGGATGATATTATCCCCGTTGTTCCTATTTGTCTCCAGCTGACTATTATTAGTTCCCCAACATAAAAAATATCTTGGCTGGTAACCAGTACCGGAGTGATGATGACGTCATTTCTGCGTTTATTTAGATTTTTGGCCAACAGGATTGTCATATAGGAAGAAAATACGTAACTACCGAGGTTCGAACGTGACACTCTGGACTTATGAATATATGTTTTCTGCCAGGTGTAAAAAATAGCATTGTCAGGCTACTGACTGTAGTGACTATTGAGTGGAACTATCCAGTTGAAGTAGTGTGAATTATTGTGCGTCGATGATTTGGGTTTTGATTTAGGATTTACCGGACGCTAAGCCGAGCCGCACTACTAACAAGGTATTCACTGAAATGGTTAATTATCTTTGGTTGACATTTACATCTTGTTCTTGTTAAGTATTTATTTCCGGTTGTAATTAAATAGATTTATCTTAACATTGAAGTCTTGATTTATACATAATTATTAATGGCCTCCGTACATCACAAAATGGATGAAAGCTTCTTCATCAAAGGGATCCAAAAACTGCAACATTGATGGAAGAAGTGTGTAGACCGCAAGGACGGAGGACTATGCCGAAATATAAAGATCATTTGGTCACATTTCGTGAAAGTATCTTGGTCAGCCCATGAACTTTTCAGCCGGCCCTCGTGCGCTACAGACAATTTTATATTAGCAAAAATAGACAAAATTCGACTTTTGAAAATACTCCGCAAAAAATTCTTATAGGAACTCTGTGCTAAAAATAAAATACCATTCTCGATATTTACATAGAGCTAAAGGCCAAAGTATTTGACATTCCTTTGTAAAAAACAAAAAGAATAACAATGCTTGCGCCTTAAATGTTAACGGTTTGAGTCCTGCGTACCTGAACAATTGTAACGCTTTGAGCCTTGCGTTCCTGAAAATTTTAACCCATTCAGTCCTGCGTTTCTGAACAATTTTAAACCTTTGAGCCTTCCGTTCCTGAACAATGTCAACCATTTGAGTCCTGTATTCCTGAATAATTTTCAACCTTTGAGACCAACGTTCCTGAACAATTTTAACCCTTTGAGTCCGGCTTTCCGGAACAATTTCAACCATTTGAGTCCTGTGTTCCTGAACAATTTTCACCCTTTGAGACCAACGTTCCTGAACAATTTTAACCCTTTGAGCCCTGCGTTCCTGAACAATTTTAACCGTTTGAGTCCGGCTTTCCGGAATAATTTTAAAAACATTGAGTCCGGCGTTCCAGAACAATTTTCACCCTTGAAGTCCGGCGTGCGTGAACAATTTTAAACCTTTGAGCCTTCCGTTCCTGAACAATTTCAACCCTTTGAGTCCTGAGTTCCTGAATAATTTTAACCCTTTGACTCCTGCGTTCTGGAACAATTTTCACCCTTTGAGTCCGGCGTTCCCGAACAATTTTAACCTTTTGAGTCCGGCGTTCCTGAACAATTTTAACCCTTTGAGCACTGCGTTCCTGAACAATTTTAACCCTTTGAGTCCGCGTTCCAGAAAAATTTTAACCCTTTGAGTCCGGCGTTCCTGAACAATTTTCACCATTTGAGCCTTCAGTTCCTGAACAATTTTAACCCTTTGATACCGGTGTTTCTGAACAATTTAAACTCCTGAGTTTTGCGTTCCGGAACAATTTTAACCCATTGAGTCCGGCGTTCCAGAACAATTTTCACCCTTGAAGTCCGGCGTGCGTGAACAATTTTAAACCTTTGAGCCTTCCGTTCCTGAACAATTTCAACCCTTTGAGTCCTGAGTTCCTGAATAATTTTAACCCTTTGACTCCTGCGTTCTGGAACAATTTTCACCCTTTGAGTCCGGCGTTCCTGAACAATTTTCACCATTTGAGCCTTCAGTTCCTGAACAATTTTAACCCTTTGATACCGGTGTTCCTGAACAATTTAAACCCCTGAGTTTTGCGTTCCGGAACAATTTTAACCCTTTGAGTCCGGCGTTCCTGAACAAATTAACCTTTTGAGTCCGGCGTTCCTGAACAATTTTCAACCTTTAACTCCTGCGTTCGCGAAGAATTTTAAACCTTTCAGCCTTCCGTTCCTGAACAATTTCAACCCTTTGAGTCCTGTGTTCCAGAAAAATTTTAAACCTTTGAGCCTTGCGCTTCTGAACAATTTTCACCCTTTAAGTCCGGCGTTCCTGAACAATTTAAACCTTTGAGTCCGTTGTTCCGGAACAATTTTAACCGTTTGAGTCCGGCGTTCCTGAACAATTTTAACCGTTTGAGTCCGGCGTTCCTGAAAAATTTTAACCCTTTGAGTCCGGCGTTCCTGAACAATTTAAACCCTTGAATCCTGCGTTCCTGAACAATTTTAACCCTTTGAGTTCTGCGTTCATGAACAATTTTAACCTTTTGAGTCCGGCGTTCCAGAACAATTTTAACCCTTTGAGTCCGGCGTTCCAGAACAATTTTCAACTTTTAAGTCCGGCGTTCCTGAATAATTTTAACCCATTGAGTCCGGTGTTCCTGAACAATGTTCACCCTTTAAGTCCGGCGTGCGTGAACAATTTTAAACGTTTGAGCCTTACGTTCCTGAACAATTTCAACCCTTTGAGTCCTCTGTTCCAGAAAAATTTTCACCCTTTGAGGCTTACGCTTCTGAACAATTTTAACCCTTTGACTACTGCGTTCCGGAATATTTTTAACCCTTTGAGTCCGGCGTTCCAGAACAATTTTCACCTTCGAGTCCGGCGTTCCTGAACAATTTTCACACTTTGAGACCGGCGTGCTTGTAAAATTTTAGCCTTTTGAGTCCAGCGTTCCTGAACATTTTTAAACGTTTGAGTCCGAATTTTCTGAAAAATTTAAACCCTTGAATCCTGCGTTCCTGAATATTTTAACCCTTTGAGACCGGTGACCCTGAACAGTTTAAACCCTTGAATCCTGCGTTCCTGAACAATTTTAACCCTTTCGAGACCGGTGTTTCTGAACAATTTAAACCGTTGAATCCTGCGTTCCTGAAAAAATTTAACCTTTGAGTCCTGCGTTCCTGAAAAATTTTTGCCCTTTCAGCCTTGTTCTTCTGAACAATTTTAACCTTTTGAGTCCGGCGTTCCTGAAACAATTTTGACCCTTTGAGTCCTTCGTTCCTGAACAATTTTAACCATTTGAGTCCGGCGTTCCTGAAAAATTTTAACGCTTTGCGTACTGCGTTCCTGAACAATTTTAATCCTTTGAGTCCGGCCTTCCCGAACAATTTTAAACCTTTGAGCCTTCCGTTTCTCAACAATTTCAACACTTTGAATCCTGTGTTCCTGAACAATTTTAACCCTTTGAGCCCAACGTTCCTGAACAATTTTAGCCCTTTGAGTCCGGCGTTCCTGAACAATTTTAACCCTTTGAGTCCGGCGTTCCTGAACAATTGTAACCCTTTCAGTCCAGCGTTCCTGAACAATTTTCACCCTTTAAGTCCGGCGTTCGTGAACAATTTTCAACCTTTGAGCCTTCCGTTCCTGAACAATTTCAACCCTTTGAGTCCTGCGTTCCGGGACAATTTTCACCCTTTGAGCCCGGCGTTCCTGAACAATTTTTAACCCTTTGAGTCCGGTGTCCCTGAACAATTTAAACCCTTGAATCCTGCGTTCCTGAAAAAATTTAACCTTTGAGTCCTGCGTTCCTGAAAAATTTTTAAACCTTTGAGCCTTGCGCTTCTGAACAATTTTCACCCTTTGAGTCCGGCGTTCCTGAACAATTTTTGCCCTTTCAGCCTTGTTCTTCTGAACAATTTTAACCCTTTGAGTCCGGCGTTCCTGAAACAATTTTGACCCTTTGAGTCCTTCGTTCCTGAACAATTTTAACCATTTGAGTCCGGCGTTCCTGAAAAATTTTAACGCTTTGCGTACTGCGTTCCTGAACAATTTTAATCCTTTGAGTCCGGCCTTCCCGAACAATTTTAAACCTTTAAGCCTTCCGTTTCTCAACAATTTCAACACTTTGAATCCTGTGTTCCTGAACAATTTTAACCCTTTGAGCCCAACGTTCCTGAACAATTTTCAACCTTTGAGCCTTCCGTTCCTGAACAATTTCAACCCTTTGAGTCCTGTGTTCCGGGACAATTTTCACCCTTTGAGTCCGGCGTTCCTGAACAATTTTTAACCCTTTGAGTCCGGTGTCCCTGAACAATTTAAACCCTTGAATCCTGCGTTCTGGAACAATTTTCACCCTTTGAGTCCGGCGTTCCTGAACAATTTTCACCATTTGAGCCTTCAGTTCCTGAACAATTTTAACCCTTTGATACCGGTGTTCCTGAACAATTTAAACCCCTGAGTTTTGCGTTCCGGAACAATTTTAACCCTTTGAGTCCGGCGTTCCAGAAAAATTTTAAACCTTTGAGCCTTGCGCTTCTAAACAATTTTAACCCTTTGAGTCCGGCGTTCCGGAACAATTTTAACCCTTTGAGTCCGGCGTTACTGAACAATTTTAACCGTTTGAGTCCGGCGTTCCTGAACAATTTTAACCCTTTAAGTCCGGCGTTCCTGAACAATTTTCGCAAATAACTAGTATGTAATGTTTCATGGTAGATTTAAAACAATTACAAGAGTTTACCTACTGTTCTTGCAGGACTGGGCATTGTCATTTTCTCTACCACTGTTAAACCGGTGGCTGGGCCTTACGTCATTTTTCTCTACCACCGGTAAAGTATTGGTTAGGGCTCAAAGGGATAATAATATTTGCATAAGAGAAATATGGTAGAATAATTGAATTTCACAAATTACTCTTACAGTTTCAAAATTTATCCTGTTTAGTTCTTAGAATCAAAATTACAATGAGAGAATGAGAAAAATCAAAAAGATAGTTTTTTTCATATTGTCAATTAACGTCAATCATTCCCCCCCCCGTTTTTCTTTCCTTTTTTCCTCTTGTAACTTGGTTCCTTTATTTTCTTTATTTAGCCATTTTGAATTTAAGTCATGAAAAAGACAATCCAAAACTTTGTAATGATCTTTTTTAAGCATTGTAATTGTGTATTTGTTTCTTTGCTGTTTCTCTCATCTTCTTCTTTCTCATGATAAACTCATTGAAAAGAATAAGAAACTAAAAAAGAAATTGTCAGCCATTATTTTTCATTCCTGAATTTGTCTTTCTTTTTTATTATTGCAGAAGAAAATTGAATTTGCTAAAACAGGGCTGCTTAAACCAAAAAATGGAATCTGGATCCAAATTGAACACCGTTGAGAGTTAAAGAATATTTGTAATTAATCAGGGATTTAATTCCAAAAGACTAATTAAGACTCAATTCTTGTTGGTTCCAGTTTCTTTTTTGGTCTTGACAATCTCAGTTTATATATTTATGTATTCCATACTTAAGCAATAAAAAATGTCAAACCCAAACTTCAGTAGAATGTCTGTGTTGTTTGTTATTCTCCTCTAAATTCTCTGATGTCAGGCATGGGCAAACTTTTGCGAGCTGCAGGCTCATCATAATGCAAGTCACACAACTAAAATGATTCAAGGTAATTTTTTGTAGTAGGTATGTTAACTAATTTCACCACAGAAGACCATATGCATAAGCATATACCTTAGAAATGGCAGGAATTTGTTATTTTTTAAAAAATGATACTTTTAAATTAAAACCAAAATACAGCATAAAATACAAGCGAAATATTTTTTTAAATATCGAACTCAGAGCAAATGATGTTTGTGCTATAATACCCCCCCCACACACACGCACACCAAATTCCTTTCCGATCATGTCTAGAGCGTTATAAGGTAGAAATATCACTACAATAACAGTGTATTTTGCTTAGTAAGAGATCAGTCAGCAACCCTTTCACAAAAAATGTATCAACAAGCTAGACATTGCTAATTAGGTAAACACGTCGTATTTTTTATATTATGTCTGGAAATATTTAATACGACTCATGACGGATGACCTCATATTTGAAATTGTTTTAGCCCTTCCCTCCCCACTCTGTCAACAAAGGTCTTTCGTGTGTAGATTGATAATTCTCTCTCCACCTACCTAAGGCACGCTTGACGCATTAAACACTCTGCCCCCACCTTAAATGTGTCACTTGCTCGTTAACCACCCCAAAGGATGAATGACGGTTCAGCTTGTGCATGAATGGATTCTGGATGAGTACAAAAAAGATGGAAAATGTTGACGGCGAAAACCAAAAGCACATTAAAATGGCGAAAGATGCTTTCGAAAAGCCAAGCAAAGTATTAAGAAACAGAAAATAATAGTTAACGCAAAGAAAAGAATGCAAAACTGCTATATATACACCTCAATAGCAGTTATGGTTGGGAGGTCTCCTCACAGATGAAGAAAGATGAGGCAGTAGAAATGTGGTTCTACAGAAGGATATTGAGATTATCATGGAATGAACATGTGAGCAACGATTTTTAGAAAATAGAAACCAAAAATTGCTTATATTTAAAATCTCAAAATGACAGTTGAAATTTCTAGGAAACATAATGAGGAAAGACGGCTTGGAAAATTTAATACTCACAGGACATACAGAACGCAAGAGGGTGAAAGGAAACGATCGAGCAACTGACCAAACCAACTTGTGTAAGATGGCAACACAGGGATTGGGAGTGATGCTGCAAAGATTCACAGGATATACTGAAGGGTCAATGGAAAGCAGCGAGCAACCTACCAAAAAAGCAGGTGTAGATAGATGGCAGCTTAAAGACTGGGAGTGATGATGCAATAAGAAAATGTTACTAAGGGTTAAAAAGGATAGGAAATTGTGGTGAGCCCACGTCCTGAAGGGAACTGCACCAAAAGATGGCGTGGCATAGGTTAATGTGCACCATCCTGACATCTCCTCCAAGATACCACGAAAAAGTGCGGTCTAAGATATGTCGATGATATTCAATTGCAATAAATTGCCATACTAGGTTTCGATGCTGAAATGTCCTTCTGAAATCCTCCCTCAATCAAAGCAGTGACTCCTTGATAATGAAAAACAAACCCTAGAACACTTTCCCACTATTTCAAAACTATAAATGAGTAAAACATTCTGTAGTATAGTTATTCCAAACATCGCTTGAGGATGAGACTGCCACCCGGTAAGGTAGGGTTTAATATTGAAATTAAACTTAAATACTGCTGACCAGTTTCGAAACAGTAATTTCTGTGTCGCGATGGAATCATATTTTTTTTAATTATATATATATGCTTGTGTGTTTGTATGTATATATGTATATCCATGCTTTCCAGTCAACTTCAAAAATTTAAAAGCAATGTCAATCACTATCTACTGTCCTCCCAATTACTCTTTCCTCTTCCCGTTCATTATTAATGTTTCTGTTTCTAATTCTTCCATACCTTGTAATCCCTTGTGTCTTAATGGCTTTACTGCCTTGCATCTCGTGATACTGAATAATATATATATATATATATATATATATATATATATATATATATATATATATATATATATATATATATATATATATATATATATATGTCTGTATGTGTTTATGTGTGTGCAGCAACCCTAAAATAAAGATAAGTCCTTTCCATGACAAGAAGTCTGCGTCAACAACCTTGAAATCTATCAAATCAAGTATCTTTTTCTCAGATTTAATAGTGTCCTTCAGCGTGATATTTATATTTTAACTCAACCATCAATTTGCGAGATCGTTTGAAATATATATATATATATATATATATATATATATATATATATATATATATATATATTACACAAATTTTACCGCGTCTACAATTAAGTGTAAAGTACACAGTGAGTTGGTCATAATTCCACTGGGATCTGACTCTATGGTGATATGGCTCCGACAGACACGATATTCTTGTTTTAACGATAACATCGTAACGAGATAACGTTTGACTCTGAACCTTGACTGTTGTTTATCTTTACACATTCTGATTCTAAAAACCAAGGAGAAAAGATAAGTAACAATAAAGAAAATAAAAAAGACTCGGTAGGAATAACTTCTTCGACAAAAAAAAAATGAGATAACATAGAATTGTTTGATTTATTGTAAAAACATTGTAATAACTGTTGAAACAGTGGCCGTGTCTCGTTATGGTGGACAAAGAAAAATAGTTAATTGCTCACACAATTTTTGTGTTCTATCAGATAAGGTTGTTTTTTTTTACAGTAAGAAGATAACATACTTTTTTTTCGCTTAAGTTCCCCGTCAAGAGATTTCATTATATAAGATGAATATACATTGAGCATTCCTGAATACGCAGGTAGATAGACTGTTTAATGTAAAAATAGAAATATAAGGGCGTCTATTTCGAATACGATTATCCACTATAATAACGTTTAAAGTAATAAAAATTTCGTATTAAAAATACATCCATTAATTCTTTATATTTTTTAATCAATTTCTCCTCAAGCAAGGTAGTAAAGCCACTGAGACACAAGGGGTTACTGGGTGTGAAAGAGTAGATAACAGTAACATTCCTAAGGAACAAGAACAAAGGAAGAGTAACAAGAAGGCCAATGGAAAGTGATTGACATTGCAGATTGAAGTTGGTTGGGAAGCATGGAACTGGAAGGGAGTTCCACAACCGAGAAGTGTGAGAAAATAAACTGCTAGCATAGAACTTACGGTTGCATCTAACTAATTCAGCTATAAATTGATGAGGCCTCAACGCCAGTCTAGTACTGCGCTTAAATTTAAAAAGTCTAGGCAATATAGCAAAGAGATCATTCAAAGAATTACTCTGAAATCATTTATCAAAAACGTCACAGAAAGAAAACTTTACGGCGGTAGGAAAGAAAATGAAGCCGAGACGTCAGAACAGGGCCAACAATATTGCTGATTCTTCTTCTTTGGATTTTATCAAGGAGAACAATGTAATTAGCGAGATCACTGCACCAAATGTAGCAGCAATGAAAAAATCCACTAATTCTTTATATATATATATATATATATATATATATATATATATATATATATATATATATATATATATGTATGTATGTATGTATTTATGTATATACAATAAAAAAAACTCAAACACTAATATTCCATGGAATATTAGTGTTTAAGCCTTTTTTATTATATGGACATTGAGTTCTGACTGGATTCTATCCTCTTGGAAATTTATACTTATATATATAATAATTTATACATTATATATATATATATATATATATATATATATATATATATATATATATATATATATATATATATATATATATAATAGCCTAAATCGTGTAAAACCAAAATTTTCCATTTCTTAGATTTTCTTAGTTTATGCCGTTGTATCTTCGAAATGATTAAAGATATCTTACTGGAATTCTCCGATGTTTTTAAAACCCTATTGGACTCTACTTTGGACAGAATGTTTCATCCTAGACGCAATCGCCAGGCCGCCTGGCGATTGCGTCCAGCATCAAACAGCTTGTTGCCTCTGAGTGTTGACTTCAATGTTCACTTTCATATATATATATATATATATATATATATATATATATATGTAATTATGTGTTTGGCCAATCCGTATGGATAATTCGAAAGAGGATATGATCCAAAGAGCTCAATTTAAAAGCAGACCAAATATTGATTATTATTAAGAAACAGAGAACTTTAAGGTTTCATGATGATTGTAATTTATTTCAGTTAGGATTGAAATTCCCCATGATCCGGCGTACACTTGACTGACCCCTGCCAATCAAGCAGTCGGTAATTGGATTCGGTGTCACAAGAGAGCTTGGTATATTCATAACATGTAAACACCAGCTACAAACACCAAGGAGAGGAAATATACCGCTACGGCTAACGATAGAACATCAGCGTTATTTCGAAGAAAAAAACACTTGTATGTGTTCACAAAAAGTGCTCAGTGGCACAGTGACGATTCCACCTTGGCAAATCAGTGTAACGCAAAATTAAAAAGTCCTCGACAATACCGAGTTATGCTCTTTACCAGATCATATAGGGCGTCCATAAAGTTCGTGTGCACTTTAAAAAATTTATAACTTTATTTATATTTGCGATAGAAATAACATGTAAAAAATGTTATAAAGTTTAATGTACCTATTAGGTTGGTGCAAAAATAATGACGTAATAATGTTTTTTGACGTTAAAAAATACGTCAAAAAAGACATTATTACGTCATTATTTTTGCACCAACCTAATAGTTTTAAGTATAGCTAAAATAACTAATGTGATTTCAGGCATTACTGTAAATCAGTTGGCAAATGTTTTCCGTGAACTGCAAAATCGTATTAGACTTTGTATTGCTAATGATGGAGGACATGTGGAAACTTAAATAAACTGGACTACTGATACGCCACAGTTTACTTCAGATTCTCTCTGATACCAGAATGTTCTTCTGCATAATCCATCACTTTCAACTTAAAACATACTTTATAACTATTTCTTTTACTCATGATTAGGCGTTTGAAATTTTTTAAATTTGTAAACTAGCGGTACCAGTAAAATCGTGGTGAATCGAGTTTTTGTAATTCGGTAAATGACTACTCCGCACTGAATAACTGTAAGCGAAATTGTGATTGGTTGTAATTTCGTGGTATTTACTTATCGAGTAATATTATATTGTTGGAAGAGGCGATTACGTAAAATCAAAATATCGCTTCTGCTCGAAAATTTAGAAAAATGTGATAGACAAAATCTTATACAGTTTTTAAGATGTTGTAAAATAAAGATATATATAAAAACTACTAGAATTCAGTACTTAACTAAATCGTCCTGCCAAATGTTATAATCATTTGTATGAAATATCAGCCCTCTAAAGTCTAATATACACTTTGTAAGCTTTGGGATTAGTAAACCTAAGTATTTTAACATCACAGATTTGGTAGAAAATAATTCAGAAAAATATTTTTCAGAAACTATTTATATTTTTTGTGGTTATTTTCAAGAACTTCTTTTTCTATTTTTTTTTTTTTTTTTTTGGGAGAACATGATTCCCAAAAACTTCCTGTTGGTTTCTGAAAACTTCCTGTTGTTTGTCTTTTTACTCTATGACCTAATCGCTGTTCTGCCAACCATTTGCTCGTTAGGTCTACTATGAACTGCTTTCACCTGTCCTTCTTGCCTCCAAAATTCCATGTGTGTGTCAGACTTTCCAAGCCCTCTTTCCTCATTACGTTCCCTAGAAATTTTGACTGTCTCTTACTGATGCTACGCATAAATATCCCTTTTGTTTCTCTAAAACTTCGTCGTTGCTCGGGTATTCACTCTACGGTATTCTCAGCATCCTTCTATATAACAACATTTCTGTTGTCTCAAGTCTCTCCTCCATCTGTGATAAGATGGCCCAACTATATAGGATGACTGATATTACAGAGTACAGTTCAGAACTCTTTTCTTTTCTTGCAATGAAATTTTCCTGTTTCTTAATACTTTACTTAACTTTTGGAAGGCACCTTTCGCTATCCAAATGCCAAAATTCGGCAACGCCTTTTCCATCCTGTTAAAACATTTCCTAGATATTGAAATGTTTGCACTTGTTTAACTTTTGTATCTCCAATTTATAATTCGCATCTTCGACTATTCCTTTTGCTGACAACCATACACTCTATCTTACAATAGTCCTTCTTCTAGCTTTCCTTTACTACCTTCAGTAGGAATTCCCGTGGTTTCCTTTCTATGAATGCTATCAAAACCGTGTCATGTGTATATCTAATGTTGTTAAGATTGTGGCAGCCAATAATGAATCCTAGTTGGACAAATACTTCATGCAAACTGTCTAAATGAGGATAGAAAATTAATTCTACACAAAAATAGAAAAAAGCGTAAGACAAGGATGCCTCTTCTCGCCGGACTTAACATCTTCGGGAACTATAAAAATGAGATTAATTACACAGGTTCGTCAATAAGTACGTAGTTCTTTTTAGCGATCATAACTCTCCACAACTTCCTTTCCTTTGTGGCTTTAAGTAAGTTATTTTCTCCATCATCCCTCCCAGTTTCTAGTCTCCCATCCATTTTCACGGGCCCGTTAGGTCGTACACTGCCTCCTCTATCATGTGAGTGTCAAATTCTCTAAGCCTTCTTAGGGCTGATAATTGAAAGTCGGGAAGCCGGGTCCCAATTCCGGTTGGGCTCATTATATTCACTTATCTTTCCCAATGTCATTTATCGACTGTTGTTCACGGCAACTTTATCCCAAACGACTAACTGTACAATTTGATTGGCATCTTGGTAATGGTTAAGGAACTCCTCTAGAAGACTTTTACTACTTTGGAACGAGTTAACAAAAAAAAAAAAAAAATCTTAACCATTCTAATCCTTAGCACTTTAGTCCCCAGATACATTAAATAAAATAGAATACGCTTTCCCAGACAAGTACACGAAATGGTTTAATTCTATTTATTTATTTGTCTCACACATTACGAAATTCACAAAGCAACGAGTACATGATACATTCAAACTTTGCTACAAAACGTAGACATATCTGTTTAAAGCTATCCCATCATTCTATTAAAAGAAAAGCTGCTATGGTCGCCATATTAACCTTTTTTATTTGTAATACTTTTGGTATGCGTTAAAATAGGGGATTACGGATGCAAAGGGTTATGGTGAGTGATTGATTTGAAATTTCCGCCCCCCATTTTAGGTGGCGACAGACTACTTAATTGATTCCACTCAACTTACGATGCAATTTCGTTAGACCTCGTCTTTAAGCCGCCATTTTATGCACGATTTGCTTTGATTTCTTTTCTTTCGAACTGTAAAGAAAAAAAAAAACAAAAAAAAAAAACGTTGACGTCGATCGAAGTCACGCGAAAAATTCATCAGAAGTTTCAGACAGAAAAGAAAATCTGATAAAATCTAAATTTGAAAGAAAAAATATCTATATTATCTATTTGAAAGGTGGGGCGAATGAGAGAAATATAAAATCATGTTGAGTCAGCTGAGTCGCGTAGACTAATGTCACAACTGGGAGGGGCAGGCCAACCTGGTTGGGGGCCCCTTTGCAGTGCTTTGTGGCTCTTACTATGTAATCAGCAGGGCCGGTGCGTACTACCTCCCACCGGATTCTGGACCGAGGATTGATTGCGTGTTCGGACAGTGCATTGTGACCCTTGCTATCTTATCAACATTTGCTTTCTTCTACATACGTTTATATACTTTACAAATTAAACTAAGACCAACTGGCTATTAAAGGATGAAAAATGTTCGCGGATTTTGACGGAAGTCTGGGATTTTGTTTTTTTCGTCGAAACCCGTGAATTGGCCAAAAGGTTGATAAACCGTAAAAAATAAATCAATTAATTATTTAATCAACCCAGAAATTTCACTCGTCTCTTTCTGATTGGAAGTATAACTTTCTTTGTAGTTAGCATTTTCCTTAAAATCTTTTCGTAACTTTCAGACTTTGTTCATATTATTCCTAGCATCCATCGGTAAAGCCACACCCATGTCCCTTTAAGTCACTTCTTCATCTGTAAGTCCATTACTCTCTGCTAAATCGGTGATTGGATATTACATACCAATTCAAAAGACTTTCTTTATTTTTAAGGACATTTTCCTATTTTTTTTAGTTTTGGAAAGACATATTTTGTTATTCTTATGCTCCTTGGATTTCTGTCAGCGATAGTTCATTTTTGGTTTCCTTTGTTTTACGTCATATCAACCTCAATGGGTTGTTTAAGGCCGACATTTTTCCTGGTAATATTTTGTTTTGTCAAAAATCTATTTCTGGCAATATTTTTTCCTCAAAAATAAATTGTAATAATTATTTTAAATTTAATTTTTTTTTTTTCAAAAATGTATTACTGGTAATATTTTTTTCTTCTTTTTTCAAAAATATATTGCAGGTAATAGTTTTTTTTCTTCAAAAATTTATTTCTGCTAATAATTTTTTTATGAAGTATTTCTGGTATTAAAACCTATTTTTACACTTTCATAATGCTTTTTACCTCAGTTTCGGGGTTAACTATTTGCCCATAGCTGGGACCCTAACAGGTGCTACCACCCCGGGTCAGCAATTAAGAGGTGTTTCTCAAAACCTCCGGATCAGAGGCCTTGTTGTTGGACGTAGTTTATCGTCTTACCCTGGACGCGGATGTAGTTTATTGTCATACCCAAGACGGAGTCAATTTTTGTACTTGCTTGAGTTTAACATCCCTAATATGTAGTGCATGTGTAAAACTGCCTCTTTTGCTGACAACCATGCATTCTGTTCACTTTTAGTTAATGGTTAGTCCTTTCTTTATTGCTTTGCCTTATTCTTCCGATAAGGAATTACTGATGAGTATATCTTTATGGCACAAGAAACTACATCAATCCGAGGAATAGGTTTATATACAAAGGAATTTGCCTCATGGGTTTTTAGAGATATTTCTAGAAGTCCGGACAAAATTATACTAAGACTGCTATGTCATCTCAAACTCAAAATTCGGGTTTGATTCCTTACGAACTTCTCGATTCACATATTTCCTTGAAACAAATTACCTTTTTTAATTATTTCCTTTTTTCCTGATTTAATTCAATATACCTGTTAAGGAGTTTTCCGTTACTGAAAGTGTGAATTACAGAATGTATTCGGTTGTCCGGAAAGTTGATGCCGATTTTTAAGCGAAATTAAAACACAAACAAAATTATGTCATTAAATATTTATTCAACTAAATATGAACCATTTTGTTGCACAACCTTTCTCTATTTTTCCTTCGACTTAAAGATTCCATCTTCCCAGAATTTGGGTGGTTTCTCGGCAAAGAATTCATTAAGTTGGTATTTTATTTTGTCATCCAAAGAATTTAAATTTTTACCATTGAAATTATTTTGCAAGGATCTAAATAAATGAAAATCCGAAGAAGCAATTTCTGGTGAATATGATAGGGTAACATTTTCCAGTCAAGTTGCAACAATTTTTTTGCCGGGTCGCCAAAGAAACGTGGGTCTGGCATTATCCTGATGCAAAGCAACAACTTTCCTGTTCGCTAATTCTGGGCGTTTTCTTGAATTGCTGTCTTTAATTCGTCCAATAGCGAACAGTACTTTTCAGAATCAATTGACTGGTTACTTGACAGAATCTTGCAGTATAGGATTCTTTTCCGATCTTACCAGAAGCACAGCATGACTTTCTTAGGATGAAGACCTACTTTCGAGGTGGCTGAAGTTGGCTCATGTCGCTTACCCAAGGATCTTTTTCGCTGAACATTGTTGTAAACCATCTATTTCTTATCACCCGTCTCAGTTTGTTCAAAAAGGGTGCATTTTCATTGCGTTTATACAACAAATCACAAATGAAAATCGATCCGAAATATTCTTTTCCCTCAGGTCATGTGGTACCACAAAATCGTAGCGATTTGAGTACCCAAGCTTCACTAAGTGCTTATAGATGGTGGAATTTGATAAAATTAGTATTTCTGATAATTCCTGCGTTGTGTAATGCGGGTTATTCTCAATCAATGTCTTGATTTGGTCGTCATCTGTACTGGGGGATGGGGTCTGCCTGAGCATTCTTCATCAATAAGGCTACAATCACCAACGCTTGCCTTTACGGTAAAAAAAGCATCAAGTGTCTAAAATGCTCCTTATAATCTTCTATTTTCATATGGATGCAAAATTGATACGAATTAAGTAATTTTAAACTTCCTTTCTCAAGAAATAGTTTGAAGTGTGCTCTAATCGGAAAGGCAAGAATATTATATCTGTCAATAAATTTGAAGTGTTCAAACGTATGGAGAATGAACGTCTAAAAATCGGCATGAATCTTCGGAACAACTCAATAGTTCGTGAGATATCGATTTTCCTGGTTGGTTTTTGTTAGCTTAATTTATTGATTAAAACAAATTATAATGCTGAAATAAATGAATATAGTGCGATCTTCAAATGGGGTGGGGCAACTGAGGAAACCTGTAATGTCAAGTGGGGGGGGAATGTTACATGCAAAAATAAAACAAAATGAAACTTTATCACACATTTACGTCCATTAAAAATATTAGAAAATCGAATCAGTGAAAAGGTGTGCGTTGTGGTGTAGTGGATATCGGCTCGGAATGAGTAACTGAAGAGCCGAGTTCAATTTCCCGTCGGATTCGGTACATTCACTTAAGAGAAAATACACTTGGGAAAGATATGAATCCATCACGTTTCCCTTTCCTCCCCCGGTTATGGAGCAAGAGAGATTAGGTCCTATAGACTTGATTGGTAGCCAGTCAACCCAAGAAAAAAACGGCAATTGATTGCGGGAAAATTTTCTGCCAGTCGTGAATGGAATGATACCAAGCGTTTATCGCGTATGGCACTTAACTGAAAAGGCATATAAAGTATTAAAACTCGTAAACCGATTGTCCATCTTGTAAAAGGACAATAAATAAAAAAAGTAGCATCTTTTTCTTAGAGTTTTCCATCAAAAATATTCAAGGTAAGATGATAGCATTTTAACCGGAACTCTTTTCTTATTTTGTTTTGTTTAATGATGTGTAGTCGCTTGTCCTTGAAAATCACGAAGATAGTTTCGCAGTCGTAATTTGCTAACCTAAGCCTCGCCTAATAAAAGGACCACAAGTAATGAGCACACGGTGAGGATCAAACTCATATTCATTAGCAATAATTAACCAGACTAACTAGTTAACCATTACGCGCACTTTTGCAATTCGATGTTAACGTACGGCACATGCCCCACCGGTGGGGCATAGTAATATTTTGGTGGGACATGCGTAGAATATGCACCCTTCGGCTTACTATACCAACGTGAACTTAAATTTCATTTCGCATTATTATTTCCTGATTAAAAAGATCAAATTATATTACAGAATAAACTTTCATTCAAATATTTTATATTTCTGCCTTTCTGTTCTTTATTATACGTTTTGAAATTATATAGATTTAACTGTCTTTTTGTTTTTTAAATTGTTCTCTTTAATGGACGCCACGGTCTTTGGAGACTTGTTTAGAGACCAAATTAATGGCCTTTTAAGGTTCCTTCAAGTGAATTGCAGTAAAATTTTGAATATGTAAGTATTAAATATTATATGGGGCAGCAAAATTTTACAAATACCAAAGTTGGTCATGGCCCAAAATCGATTGGGAACCACTGTTTCGAACTGTCCCAAATGATAACCCAGTTACAATTTGATATTGGATAAAAGTGAAGGAAATCTTTTAAGAAATAAATACGAATGCACATTGAGAGTGAATAAACTCAAACTATTCAAATAATTGTCGTCACGCTTCGCGATAAAAATGTTTATTTTGATGATACATGTAAAGACGCTTCCCGTGTCGTACGACACATGAGGCCATGATGTTTGTCTCCATTTCACGAACGATCCATAGGAAACACAATCAGCGTTTGTATGCAACGGTGATTTTTTTACGTGGCCGGGGGTACGAGACTGACGCTCAGGATGAACTAACTTACAGGACTCTCCAACTACCCTTTCCTTTTTACTCGTAGCTGTATGCTCATGCATTTCTCAACGCGAAATGAACGAAAACTGTTACGCTCTACGCAGCTCCTTGATCTGAAATAGCTGAATGACTAAAACGTTTTGCTAAATTTGTCGCGTTACCCGGAAGTCTCGCCGAAAGTTTTTTTTTTTTAATTTTTTTTATTCCCGATGTCGGTGTTTAGTGATGAAAAGAAACTGAGCCGTGAAAGAAATATTACAATTACGGTATATCACATTAAAAAATTGGGACGGATGAGGGTGGGGTAATATTTAGCAAGCTGATCTGGTTGGCCATTATTACTGTGTACTGAGTTCGATCCTCACTGGATCCCCTAAGGTTGCGCGAAAATTAATTTATGGTTAAAAAAAAACAAAAAAACACCTCGTTGTGGTCTAATGATTATGATGGCTGTTCTTATAGGTCATTTCTCTTAAGACTGAACTTCGACATATTGCTTTTTCATGGCCTTGTGTCAAAACTAAAGTTAGTAAATAAAAAACACCTCATCGTGATCTAATGATTAGGATAGATTCCTCGGCGATCATTACTTATAAATTTGATCCCAGCTACATGCCTCTTATTCGTGGCCTTGTACCAAACTTCAACTAAACATAAGATGTTTTCAAGTAATTAATATTTGATCAGTAAATAATAAATGTTTTAAACGAATTTATAAATATTCATAGAAATAAAAACATTTTTACATGTAAAGAGTGGTCAATATCGGGTAGAGAGTGTAGATATAAACATTTTAATGATGGTCACGTGATCACTTAAAACGTCTTCTCATCGAGTTGCTATACTCCACTCCATACACAGCCTTGCCTAGGGGTGTTATGATTTTCACTCTCGTTAAGTGTGCATGGATCTTCAAGATTGGGGGAAACCAGAAGAAGTTTGTGGTTGCCCGCATTGGCAGTGGGGGGTCAACATCAGTTGAAGGTTGGCTTTACAGCGGCCAACGGGTGCTCGCGGGCAATTCAGGCGGTACCAGAAGGGCCACGTATCACTGGAGCCAAGGGGAGGGATTCTGTAGGGCTGAGAGAGAGAGAACCTGTATTCCACGTTGTTAAGATGGCTGCATCATGGGGACAGATGCTGACTAGAAGCTCTGTTTTTCAGTGATTCGGCTGAGTGTAAACAGCTTTGCCTTGACTTGACCCTCTTTATCATTGGTTCACAACTGTGGAGTGGATGATGAGGGTCAGTTTCCGGCCTCAACTTCTCGAGTTACGGCGTGAAACTGATAGTCAACATGCAATGTTGATCCCTGTGTGCACGCGGTTTATATCTATTAATATTTAAAGTAATAAATAAAATTAAGTTTAATAAAATTAAGTTTTTACTTATCTGTGGCTACTTTGATTTTCGTGGGTGCTACATCCACCCGTCACCCATCTCTTGGTTAATGGCAATGACGTACAAACGTCTGTAATGGGTATACAGCAAAGCTCATTTAATAAGTCTTCCTCAGACAATTATGTATTATGATTGTTTTCGGGATCAAACTGTTCCTACCTCATCGAACTGGAAGCTAATTCTATTTATAATTAACTAGCAGCACCCAAGAAAATTTTACGGCTTTGTTATTTGAATAATTCATAAGATAATGATTAATTATGCCCATGGGGAGTTCTACAACAATAAAAGACTCGTAGAAATTCCTCTGTTGTATTGTTAATTATTTGATCTTTACAACTTGAACAAAATATCACAATAACAATTACAAATATGGATACAGGTCGTTATTTAAAGAAGAGGGTAGAAATGAAAATATTTCAAATACGCAAGTTTTTCTAGTTTCACTGAAGCAGACGTTAAACACGTTATTGCTTCGTTCTTTCTTTTTCTTTTAATTTCTGAAACAAAACAGCGTCTCAGATATGTCTTTTTCGTCTCTCCTTGTGATAAAAACCGGGTTTCTTTTCTTTTCTTTTTCTTTTCGCCCAATACAAGGCTTTTGGTTGATTATTGGTGAATTTTGTTTAGCGGCATATTAACTTCTATGGGTTATTTTATTACGAAATCTGAATATTTTGTGCACAATTTTATACTGTCAATTAGAAATATTTTGTACATAATTTTATATTTTCAGGCCAAACGTATGTTTTTTAGATATTGTCATGGGTCCTTACCTATAACTACAGAATGAACTCTTCCTAACACTATGTATACTACGCCTCTCAAGAGAGAGGGTCGAATCAAGCCGAGCTTCTCGATTTGACGTTCGAACTCTCTGCCTCTGAGCAGAGAGGAACCCGGACGAGGCTATGCCGAAGGGCAGAGTCTCGTTCGGGGAGGTTGACCAACCCGATCCCGTTTATACGGTTTCTACGGGCATTTTTTGGCCGAGCCTACGGGCTCTGGAAACCTACGTTAAACTCGGCCTTGTGCCACATGCAACCCTCGTGGGGGGTGGCTAGATACCGAATCAAGCCGAGCTTCTCGGCTTGACGCTCGAACTCTCTGCCTCTGAGCAGAAAGGAACCCGGACGAGGGTCCGCCGAAGGGCAGAGTCTCGTTCAGGGAGGTTGACCAACCCGATCCCATTTATATGGGTTCTACGGGTATTTTTTAGCCGAGCCTACGGGCTCGGGAAACCGACGTTAAACTCGGCCTTGTGCCACATGCAACCCTCGTGGGAGGGTGGCTAGATACCGAATCAAGCCGAGCTTCTCGACTTGACGGTCGAACTCTCTGCCTCTGAGCAGAAAGGAACCCGGACGAGGCTCCGCCGAAGGGCAGAGTCTCTTTCGGGGAGGTTGACCAACCCGATCCCGTTTATACAGGTTCTACGGGCATTTTTGGTCGAGCCTACGGGTTCGGGAAACCACGTTAAACTCGGCCTTGTGCCACATGCAACCCTCGTGGGGGGGGGATAGATACCGAATCGAGTCGAGCCGATAGTAGTTCACTCCAAACCAGACTGAGTCATACTAACACCTTCCACATCTTGTATTATTATTTCGTGTGCGAGGAAAGTTGGTTGTCCACCGCGAGGAAAGTTGGCGTCCACCGCGAGGAAAGTTGGCTTTCTGTGCCGCGCCAGGAAATTTTTCTCCCCGGAATCGATATTTCAAATATACAAATCAACCATTCAGCCTTCCATGGTGTATTGCTGCCATATATGGTCTGGTGCACCTTCTGTTTACCTCGGAGTTCTTGGCAAGATCCAGAGGCGGATATGTAATATAATTAGCCCTGATCTGGCATCTCGTCTACAGTTGCTCTCTCACAGACGCGCCGTCGCTTCTCTCTGTCTTTTTTACAAATACTTTCATGGTAACTGCTCTGATAAGCTGCTTTCACTGGTTCCCAGACTTCATGAATTCAAGCGCCCTACGAGGCGGCATCCCGCTCTCACTCTTTCACTATAGAAACTTTTAAATGTAGCCGTCTCTTTTACTCCAATAGCTTCATACCTCTCACCTCTCGCCTGTGGAACATCCTTCGCTATTACTGTTTCCCTGAGAGCTATAATCTCCAACTATTCAAATGTAATATCAATCGACATCTCCAGTTGCCTTGATCTATCCACTATCCTTCTCCTTTCTTCTATCACTCCTATCTGCCCCTTACTCCAAATCTTCTGCAACCCCCTGCATCCTAGTGGCTTCCCGCCTTGCTTGGGGCGTAATGCTTAAAAAAAATACCTTCGTTATACCTGTTGTGTTCGTGCTGTTCTTCCTTGGTCCTAACCTGGACCATAACAGATATATAGTTCATAGATCATAAAATATATTGTTGGTAATTTTATTATAAAAATGTATTTTTATATTATTTGAGGTTGCATTGATTGTCATTTTGTTATAAAAATATATCCTTGCTCAAATTATTATAAAAATATACTGTTGATTTTGGTTTGGGGTCGCTATTTATCCATATCTGGAACTCTAAAAGATGCTACCACCTCGGATCAGGGTGAACTGTGAACAACAGCAATTAAGACGTGAAAAAACAAGGCCCAAGAGCTACTCAAGATCGAGGGTTGCAATATCGCGTTTAAGGACCGTAAAAGAAGGCAAGATGTGCAGCTTGTGATGTTATCTAGGAAAGACAGACTTGAAGGGATTAAGAGTGTAGTGATCGAGAAAGCATCAACTCGGGAGCCGAATAGACAAAGTAAAGGTTCACTATTTACATTATTCGGACTATTGTCCTCATCCTTGTCGCCATATTTATTACAACGTTTCGGCCGTTGTACGCTCCGGCCTTCTTCAGGTGGTTGGAATGTCGAACAAAACCCTTTATTTCGCTCACTGGGGTAGACTGTTTTAGTTCCACGTGCCATGTTTAATGGATCTCAGTTATCAGTTATCTCCTGATTGTAATAAATATGGCGACAAAGATGAGGACAATAGTCCGTATAATGTAAATAATGTACATAATACCTCATCTCAGAAATATAGACAGATAATGAAAGGCCAAAACGTTGTATTAAATATGGCGACAAAAATGAGGACAATAGTCCGAATAATGTAAATAGTGTGCATAATACCTCATCTCAGAAATATAGACAGATACTGAAAGGCCGAAACGTTGTAATAAATATGGCGACAAAGATGAGGACAATAGTCCGTATAATGTAAATAATGTACATAGTACCTCATCTCAGAAATATACAGATACTGAAAGGCCGAAACGTTTAATGAGCGTAATAGAAAGCAAGATATGCAGTTTATGATGTAAAACAGACAGACTTAAAGGGATTATGTGTAGTGATCGAGAAAGCATCCACTTGGGAGCCGATTAGACAAAGTAAATGTCCTCGGGAAGAAGGCGTCCGAGTGGAACACTTCTTGCTAATAGAATACGAAGGGAATGGGGATGATTGACCCTCAGGTACACGCCATTTTTGGGTCCCAGACGTAAAGGTCGGGACTTGTCAGAACATGAGCCATTGAAATAGCGATAGAGAAGCGACAGGCTTGCGACGCTTCGTCTGCGGGAAAACGGCCGCGTATAAGCTTTTGATCTCGACCAATGGAAGATTGGGCATCTCCAGCCCAGATATGACAGCAGACCTCCACTTCTGATCTGATCTGGCTCAAGTAATGATAAAATATAGAAAGGAGAGAAAGATACTTATTGTGACAGTATAAGAAACCGACCATTTTTCTTGCATCTTTAACAATAGAACATATGTATAAATTCCACTTGACGGTGGTTCGCCAGCGGTCCTCTGGTGGCAGCCACTAGCGGGCCTCTAGCGGTCCGCCAATGGTGACATTTCACAGACGAATACGCCGGCAGCCCTACAGCAACAGAGGATGTGGCAACATAGCTTCAAAATTCAAACATACTATTATTCATTCAACTGACTCACGTGCAAGAGCAGGATAGAATTTTTGCTTTGCAAACAAAATCACCTCCAGAATGTTAAAGTTTAAATGTTGCATCTTATTTCTTTTCTGTCAGCGTCATTTATGGTACCCTACACCAGAGGTCGGCAAACTACGGCACGCGTGCCACAAGTGGCACACAAAGCAATTCGCAATGGTACGCAGCCGTAAATGACATCACGAAGTCCGATCCAATAACTACTACAACGTAAAGAAAATATTTATCTGATTCAATCGTATTATACAGGGTGTTTCAAAAAGAATACGCCAAAATCATTACACTGTTTTTTCAGGTCTATAGCATTGTAGTGGACTGAATCAGTGGTTATTTGATAGAGTAGTTATCAAAGTTTGATTGGGTGTCAGTTTCACCGCTTCTGGTGCAGCTGAATTGTGGGAAGATCAATCAAAATGGCGACTCCTCAGCAGAAGGCATTATGCGTGCTTGAGTTCGCGAAACCAAACGCAATTGTCACGGTACAGCGTGCTTTCAGAACAGAATTCGGCATTGATCCGCCCCATCGTGAGAGCATTCGACGGTGGGTTAAACAGTTTAAAGAGAGTGGGTGCCTGTGCAAAGGAAAGAGTCCTGGAAGACCACGTGTTACAGAAGAGCAAGTGGAGAGGATTCATGATGCATTTGAGAGAATCCCACGTAAGTCCGTACGTCGAGCAAGTATTCAGCTTGCCATCCCTCATACCTCTGTCTGGCATGTGTTAAAGAGACGATTACACATGAAACCATACAAACTAAGCCTCGTCCAAGCACTTACTAATTATGACAAGGCGATGCGGAGGACATTCTGTGAGTCAATGCTGGAGATGGAGGAAGGTGATGAAACTCTCTTTTCACGTTTAGTTTTTAGTGACGAAGCGAATTTCCATTTGAGAGGCACAGTCAATCGTCACAATGTGTGCATTTGGGGAACAGAGCACCCAAAACTGGCTATTCACTTTATTGCAAGCAGATTCGAATGACTTCATTTTTCAGCAAGATGGAGCACCACTCCATTGGCATCTCGGGGTTAGAGCTTATCTGATTGAAAACATGCCTCAGCGATGGATTGGGAGGAGAGGTGATAAAGACCTTGCACTCTATGTTTGGCCTGCCAGATCCCCGGACCTCACTGGGTATGACTTTTTCTTGTGGGGGGTATGTTAAAGACCAAGTTTATGTTCCAGCACTTCCATCAAGTATCGATGACTTGAAAGATCGAATAACTGCTGTGATCAACACGGCGGACCGTGACATGCTGAGGCGTGTTTGGGAGGAATTCTCATATCGGCTTGATGTTGTCCGCGCTGCCGGTGGTGGTCACATTGAGCACTTATAAAACATGAAATAAAACTTGAATGTATATAAAACACGTGTGTTCATGCTAGAGGTTTGTAAATTTTTTCGTTTTTGACACATCACAGGATGATTTTGGCGTATTCTTTTTGAAACACCCTGTATATTAAAGTATATATACTATATATTACTATATAAAATATATTGTAGAACAGGTATATTGACCTTGACTTGTATAAAAAATATGTATGCTGTTGGCACACTGAATGATTTTAAAACCCTAAGTCGGCACATAGTTAGCAAAAGGTTGCTGATCCCTGCCCTACACAACGCAATCGAATAAGGCCCTTTCATACCCCCCCCAAGATTGTTATTCCCGGAACATATTCTATTCAGTAATTATTTATCCAAGAATCCTTATTGCTGTTGTTTTTAACATATTTCAGCTGATAAGTTCTTCAGTCTTTCTCAGGTGTGTGCGGCATCTGGCTATCTTTCAGTTTTCATTGGTATTTTTCATCTTTTCATCGAATAAAAGAGTTTACAGATCCGGAATGAAAACTATCAGGTGACAAAGATCGTTTTGTCAAGAAGAGGGATAGTTATGCGCCTAGCAATAATCCCATGACGACAGACAAAAGAAATGAAATGACGCTGCCGACATAAAAAAAAAAAAAAAAGGATTCCAATGAATCAGATCAGCGGTCGTGAAAAGTCGATATTTGATCGGGTGTCACATATATTGTGACAAAATGATTCATATAGAATTTAATTCCTTATCGGATTATTTTACGGAATTCATTTCACTGAAAAGAAAACCTTAGATAATAAAAGCTCATAGATTGTTAATCACAATCTCAATCTGTCTTTTATCTAAACTCCTTCAAATTATATATATATATATATATTGGAACGGCAGGATGAATAGATATAAATGCAGGTAATCCTAAAATAATGAATTACTTCGATTATTTTGAAAATTGGAAGAAAGCCAGAATAATAAAAAAATTAAAATAGTCCACAGATGTCTGTCTCATGTGAAACACAATGTATATATATGTATGTATGTGTGTGTGTGTGCTTGTGTGTGTGTGCTTGTGTGTGTGTGTGTGTGTGTGTGTGTGCATACAAAAGCACAAAGTGTTGAGAAAACAAACAGAAAGCCTGCCCGGTGACAAAAGGAAATATTTATAAAAAGAAATGAGTTTCTTTGGTTATCTTGAAAATTGTGGAAGAAAAACACAATAATAAAAAGTTTTAAAATCGTCATATATATATATATATATGTCTTTCTCATGCTAATATATGAAACACAATGCATATATATATATATATATATATATATATATATATTATAAATTAACTAGTTTAAAATATGTTTTTTTCGCTACACAGTCATAACCATGCTTCAAAAATGGGAGCTAAAAGCTTCAAATTTAATTTTGTAATTAAATTAAAAACATTAGTTCCATTTCATCCTCAAATATCAATAAGAACACAGGATTATATATCTTACTGTTCTGTATATATATATATATATATATATATATATATATATATACAAAAGCACAGTGTTGGTGCACCAGAGGTGACAAAAAGAAGCCTTAATGAAAAGAAAAAAATTAATTTAAAAATTGAATTTTAAAATTAATTACTTTGCTGTATTTCAAAAATTATTTAAATTGACTAGAATCAGTTTTTTTTCTTTTAAATAGCTTATTAGCCCATTTTTTTAGTTGTCTTTCATCACAATGTAATTCTCTTTATTAAAAAAATCTTCTGTAAAATAATAATAATTTTCTGAAACCATATTTGCGGAATATTAGCTGATTTAAAGTAAGATTAATCTTAAGCTTAAAATATCGCGAAAATGCATGTTTCACACTGCTGTAGCTATTTATTTAAGCTGTTGTCATGTTTGACAGATTGATGTTTATCTAATGTTGTTTTATGGAGGCGTAGAGTAGTAAAAAATAATTGAAGATCGCGTGAGAGCCTTTTATATATGATTTTTAAGTACTCAGTAATCTTAAAAATTTATGAAAATATTTTCTGTAATCTAATGTTTTATTGGGTTTTAAACACTTTCTGGCTTTAAATTTTCTATAGTTATCGCTCTCATTTTCTAATAATGTCTTGTATATGCCACCATATTTACAAAAATCGGAACGTTTCTACACATACAAAATATTCAAATTTTTTTTTTAAATATTGCTGTTTGACGATTTGTACTAAGCTTTTCCATTTATGATTGCTAAATACAGTTTTTACTTATTAATAATAATGTCATCTAAAAGGGTAAAATTAATACAGAATTTTAACAGATTTCAAACTTAATATATTATTATAATTAAAACTTAAAAAAATGAAAACAATTCTGGTAAAAATTTATTATTCATCGAAACAAATGTGTCCTTAATAAATCATATATAAAAGCAATTAAAAGCTTTCATAATTAAATAATATCATCGTTTTCTTGCATTTTTTTTATTTTACGATTTAGAGCAGATTTTCGGTAAATGGTGTTTCTGTTTGAGATTAACAAATTGATTATTTGAATTCCCCAAGGAGTCCTGCTTTTAACTAATATAAATATGAAGATGGTGTGATTTTAATTTCTTGAAATTTAATAAAATTAAGTGGGGGTAACAAATATATAAAATATTTTTACCCATGATTTTCAAAAGAAAAGTTTCAAAAATAATTTCATTCATTTGAGAATAAGTCTTAAAAATTTCATTAAAATCCGACAATTATCAATTATTTGATTTTTGCAAGAATTTCCATTTTTGGTCCACCGCTGACAAAAAAAAAGTTTTTAACCAAAATTTCGAACTTGCTAGAAAGGATTAAAACTTTAATAAAACAATAAAAATACTTTGGCCTTTTCTCTTAATAATAAAAAACATTTTGACGATAAAATTTTGTTTTTATTAAGTTTAGGGCTTCTTTAATAATGGTATGTTCTTTTTTTGGCGAATTTTTGGAGGTACCTATGTAGGTAAATGAAAAAGAAATGCTATATGAAAGGTTTAAAATAAAATTTTAAAATAAAAAATCTTTCTTGAAGCTTTTATATTAGGTTTAATTTCAAGCTAATAGATTAAAATTTAATATTTCCAATGCGCAAAATATTTTGATGTGTTTCAAGCAGAATGTAAATTGATTCAATAAGTTTTTTTATTATGTATAAAAACGCTAAAATCGTACATATTGAAAAATCTGTCAACATAACGGAATTCTCTTTATAAAAAATACTTCAAAAATAAAATATGCTTTTATTTGAGGAAGATTACCTGATTTAAATTTTAATTAATCTGAATTTTAAACAAATATTACTTACTTTTAGTTTAAAATATCGCAAAAATGAATTTTTAACACGGAGGTGGGTGTTTTGATAAGGTGTTGACAACTCACACTATAGACTTATGTTTGAAAATTTCTTCTCGTTGGGGAACAATTACTTGATGAATTTAACATGAACGCCTTGTTTATAGATTTTTTTTAACTTCCCAGTAAAATT
This sequence comes from Acanthosepion lycidas, assembly GCA_963932145.1. Lineage (NCBI taxonomy): Eukaryota > Metazoa > Mollusca > Cephalopoda > Sepiida > Sepiidae > Acanthosepion > Acanthosepion lycidas. The sequence continues at coordinate 6,761,332 of OZ010596.1, forward strand.
TTAAAATTGAGAAAATATTCTAAGCAATCTACTATTTTATTGAATTTTAGGTACTTTGGCTTTCTAGACGCCTGTTGAGGAAATGTTACAAAATTACCAATTTTAAATTTACTATAGTAACGGCTTTTATTTTGTAATAATGTCACGTTTAGACATCCGTATTTACAAAAATTCACACGTTTATACACACATAAAGTAAATTTAAAATTATTCTTTAAAGTATTGGAAGTCGATGAATTGTAGTAAGCTTTTCCATTTGTGACTAGTAAATACAGTTTTAATTTAATTATATCATTTAACCGCTATAAATTAATGCAGAATTTTAAAAGATTTAAAACTTTCATAAATAATTCTAATTAAAATAGTTAAGGAATTAAAACAATTCCTGTAAAAATTCATTTTTCATCAAAAAGTTTTTTTCTTAAGAAAATAGTGTGTATAATATATTTCATACATAAAACAATTAAAATATTCTCCAAAGGTTCCTCGCGCCAAAACAAGGAAAAAGTCCATATAGATATATGTGCAAAAATCCTTCGTTTTTGTGTTATTAAGTTTAAAGAAAGTTTACGGTAGGTGGTACTGTGTTACCATGCAGACTAGGTTACATTTGTCATTCGTGTACATTTGTGGCTAGTCTGTCTTCAATGTTTAACGTGTCTAATAGTGAGTTAACTGAGAAGTGTTCTGTTTAACGATAACAGAATAATCATATCGTGAGCAGGCAGATATGATTTTTACATACGGCCGCTCGAATGTTAATGGGCGCGAGGCCGCACAGCTGCATCAGACTGCGATACCGAAGGCAGCCGAGTCATCCAACATTTGCTACTGTTTATCGTCGCGTTGCTTAGACAGGATCGGTGGTACCTGAAACTATGGATCGAGGAAGATCGAGATCCGCTTGTACACCTGACCACGAAGAACAGATTGTACCGGCTGTCGGAGACGGTCCAGGTATCAGCAGACTTCAAGTGTCCCTAACATGTCGTACATCACATAGTACCACAGAGAGGGTACTTCAAGAACAGGTTCTGTATCCATATCATTTCTAACGTGTGCCGGGCCTTTCACCCTCTGATCACTCCCCAAAGAAGAACTTTTGCCGATGCCATATTGTACAAACTGTCGATCTGTGGTTTGTCCCTTCAGTCTTGTTTACGGATGAGGCAACATTTGGAAGAGATGGAATAACGATTTTACCAACCAACATTTATGGGTGGATCGGAATCCCCATGGTACAATTCAGGCTCGTTTACGATTAATGTGTGGGGTAGAATTGTAGATGACTATGTAGTAGGTCCATATCTTTTCCCAGCACGTCTTACAGGAGCTAGCTACAAGGTCTTTTTTTCGAACACACTTCCCGACCTGCTAGAGGATGTACCCCTGCTAATACGAAGACGATGTATAGGTAAGGTGATTAAATGATTTTTAAGGAAATTTAAAAATCTTACATTTAATTGGTTAATCAAGGCACACCCACAAGTCTAATTTTAACTCTGACCTTATGGCTTTCACCTCCTTTAACTTTCGGAAAAGACGTAACAATTCGTTTTTAAATTTCCTTAAAAATCATTTAATCACCAGTTACTTACCATCGGCTGAAGAAGTACAATCAAAGTATTGAAACATGAACGGTTTTGTGTAGCGATTTCAATATGTTTTATTATAATCTTTTATAATATATATATATATATATATATATATATATATATATATATATATATTATAAAAAGAGATGCTTTTTCATTTGTTTGATGCTTTTTCATTTGTTTGATGCTTTTTCATTTGTTTGCATAATTAATGTGTGAATGTAGATTAAAGCAATCTCTATCTCTCTCTTTCTCTCTCTCTCTCTTTCTCTCTCTTTCTCTCTCTCTCTCTCTCTCTCTGTGATACCGCGGGCGTTTGCCAATTCGTTTTAGCGTCTTGGGAGTTTGATAACTAAAGTGCTGGGCACATATACAAGCACAACAGCTTCTTCCGGCTGGGAGTGAACCCGAAAAGCGGACAGACGACGCCAACAACTGTTTGAAGTTTGTTTTAATATTTTATTTTTAACATTTTATCTTCACATTTCCGTCATTATTTGAACGCTTCTCTTTTTTTTTTTTTTTCTTTTTTTTTTTTTTTTTTTTCGTCTCGTTGCTGTTATCTCAAAGTTTTTGTAGATCTATTCTACAGGCTTCTTCCAGTGAGGGGATTCCTTTTTCTCACAGGCTTCACCTTAAGAGGGCTAAAAAATAGATCGTTTGAAGCGTTGTGAAACAACGGATAAAATATACGAAAGCTTCCAAATGATAATTGGATATGTTTTCATGATTATTTTTCTCGACAGAAAAAAAAAGTTGCCCATCAAAAGAGTGAAATTAATAGCAGATAAAAATGAATGAGGCCCTAAATGTCGACACTCACCAAAATGCCCATATCTAAATACAAACGATTATCTATTAATATGGTGATTACGTTTCCATGGATCCATCGTAAAGTAAAAAAAAAATATCCTTAGTTGAAAATGAGACTATATATAGAGTGGACATAGCTGTCAATCATGTATGGGCACGGGCGGTTTTCGGCTTAAGTGTGAACTTTCAAAGGAAAATTAACAGGAGATAACTGATAACTGGCATCCATTAAAACATGGCATGTAGAACTAGAACAGTCTACCCCAGTGGGCGAAATAAAGGGTTCAGTTCAACATTCCAACCACCTGAAGAAGGCTGGAGCGTACAACGGCCGAAACGTTGCAATAAATATGGCGACAAAGATGAAGGCAATAGTCCGAATAATGTAAATAGATAGTGTAAATAATACGTCATCTCAGAAATCTAGACAAATTCTATTCTCTATCCGAAGCACACTTCTCCCAAAAATATGGCAAACTTTAAAAATATATATATAATGGTCGGATGGAAAGTTCAGAGGATAACCGAGATATTAATGTAAGTATTGGTAGACCACTTGGTATGTATATATATATATATATATATATATATATATATATATATATATATATATATATATATATATATAATTTTTCATATAGACAAAACAATTTACTCACAAAATTATAAAAATTGTAATAAATAATTATTGCTCTACTATCGGTATTGAGCTTTCTTTTGAATTAATGTTGTGAACGTTAGAATTTATATATTATTTTCGTTCTCATTACATTCGGATATATATATATATATATATATATATATATATATATATATATATATATATATATATATATATATATTAAAAAGGAGAGAAGTGAGGTGCCGCAAACGTTTTTGGTTTTAATGTGGATTTTTTAGAAAAAAATATTATGCTTTATTTTCCATAATTTTACTACACGTGTTTCTGGTCTAGCGACCGTCTTCAGGTAAAAGGCGGAGATTTCCACATATTATTAAAAATAATTAATTCTTTCCTTATGTTTTTAAGAACATAAGGAATGGGAGAAAAGTTATATAGATTGTTCTACCGAGGCTGTGACTGTTCGCAGCTCCTGCCGAACTCCCTGCTTAAGGCAGGGAGGAACCCGGACGATGCCTTGCAGGGGCGCTAAACATATTCGAACTCGTTTATGCGGGTTCTACGGGGATTTTGGGGCCGAACCTACGGGCTCGGATGACCCACGTTAAACTCGGCCTTGTCCAACATGTGCCCTCGTGGGGGGTACTAAATATAACAGTGATGTAGACTGAACGTTGGTCAACCGACACACATTCCCAGGTCGTGTCGCACTATCTGTTGTATTTACTGATCAATACGCTATTTATCTGCAACCTCTTGTCTTGTTATTTCTTAATCATTACTTGGTCATAACAAATTATATTTGTCGAATATTCAGGTGTGTGGCGGCCAGTAATGAATTTTGGTATGATTTATAAATATCTGACTGTATAGGTGAGTCCGGTGAGAAGACGCGTTGTTGTCTTACAATTCTTTCTATTGTTTTGTATAGTTACTGAATTCAATTTGATTTTAGCAAAATTCTAAAAAAATAAAACAGCTTTTAAAATGATAAAAATTACTAATGGAGTATACCGTAATAAAGGTATCAAGGGAATAAACTCTCCATACATGATTGACAGCTATGTCCACTCTGCGAATACCGTTTTTGCGGGTAGGTTTGTTAAACTTCGCCAAGGATAAATCCAATTTTATTTCTCTATTGATAGCTGTGAAGAAACTTTAATTTACTAGGACTATTGTCCGTATCTTTGTTCTTAAATTCACGGCATTTCGGGCAATGAATTCTTCCGCTTTTTTGAAGTGTCGGTTCCGGTTGTTGATCTTATGAGAATTCGAACTGAGTCCTGTCTTCAAACCACAGAGGTAGATTCTCTCATGGTGCTGTCCAGATTAAAGATTATATTCATTTCCTACATACAACGCCTGAAAGCACGCGCGATACACTGCCGTCGTCAGCGACCAAACAGGGGAGGTAACACAGTTTTGGTGTGCTAAGGCGTTACTACCACCACTGGCGTCACCAGCAGCTTTTGCCACTGGGCAGGGTATTGTATTTGTGTGTGTGCAAGTGTCTGTGTGTGCGCGCGTGTAGACGTGTCAGACTCTGCGATTTTTTGCAACTACAAGTCGGATTTTCAACGTTGTGTTAAAAGCGTTTGCTTTTGATCGTTAAACAAAACACAACGCGCTCGTAGCAACCGTTCTCAATGACGTAGAATGGAAGGTAAACAGATGTGTTTCACGAGAGAAGGAGCATTGTGTTGCGAGTAAGGTCTTAATTAAATTTGTTTATTTGGGATCTGAGTAGATCCTAGCCGATGGCGGCTGAGCTGTGGCCAGGAGACGATGTGAAGCACTTTTCAGGCACCGGCCAGTGATGCCCACCTTCAAAACGAAGAAAGCGATTGACCATCCAGAGAATCCACGTCACCCGACTGATATGATAAAACTTTCTTGTTACAACGACCTTGTGATGTCGTTTAGTTGTCTCTTTTACTGTATCAAAAGTAGATGACGTTTTCATAAGCCAACCCAAGGATTGAAGACAGGAGTACGATTAACTTGAGCTACGTTACCAATGATTCTACCATATCCACAAGACCCCTTTCTTCAAAAGGAGTGTTTAGCGATAGAAACTCGTAAACTTAACTTCACTTTACTTCTTTGCTTCTTTAACTGAAGTAAAGAATAAGATAAGACATTTTAACTTTTGGGTAATTAATTGGTGTATATATAAATATGAACGTACATGCATTTATATATATATATATATATATATATATATATACACGCACACACACACACATATATATATACACACACACACACACACACACACACACACACACACATATATATATATATATATATATATATATATATATATATATATATATATATATATTGTGTATTTAGACAGCAATCCTTCATTTATGCATGTTTCATTAAAAACGATAGACAAGGTACTACGGTTAAGCTTTTTATTTAATTTTTCTTGTGTTCGAACAAGAGCTTTCTTTTGTGGACAAAGAGTGTGTAAAAACTGTCCAAATGTTTTATAGTTCCGAGCGCTTTCGGCTATACTTTTAGACCTTATCAAGGATGATTTTATAATTCAGTTTAATTGAGTTTGTGCGTTATGTGTATGCTTTTAGTGTGTTATAGAGGTGTTTTATTTTCCGAAAACGGTTAGCACATTGTGTTCTAGTTCGCAGTTAATATTGTTAAGAGCTGCCTTTTTATTTTTTTTATTATTAAGGCTTCCATTAATTTTAATCTTTTTCATACAGGTGGATGATGTTATCATGATTGTATTTTCTACTGGTATGTTTCGGATGGAGACTGGTAAGTTTGTGTGTGTATTTAAATGGGTTCTAATGAAGCTCTGGTCAGAGAGGTGTAAGGTAAGGCGTCTGGATAGGCATGTAGTTGTGTGACCGATGTAGTTATTTATGAGTTCGGTTTGATCAGGAACACTAGAACATTTGGACAGTTTCTCTGATACTCTGTTAATCTGTGTCCAAAAAAGAAAGCTCTTGTGCGCACACAAGAAAAATTGAATAAAAAGCTTAACCGTAGTACCTTGTCTGTCGGTTTTAATGAAACTGCAAATATATATATATATATATATATATATATATATATATATATAACTTGAATTTAGTGCCAGCAGATCATTATTTAAACATATATTGTTAAATATAAGAGGCAATGAACGTCTATTACGCCTGATCATGAGCCGTTCTAATGTTTGCTTTAATTTCGGGTGAAAAGAAAGGCAAAAATTGTCTAATATTTGGATAATTTTAAGCTGTTTCTTGATGCATCTTCAGAGCCATCTTCAGAGTTGTTACATGGACATTTTAACATAGGCACCTTCATGAAAATCGATAGCATGACAAGAACAGCCTGAAAATTAATGAAAAAAAATTTCCTCGTGTTAAATGTATATTTCATTATTGAGAAGAAACACTAAGGTATTTTTTGAATATTTTTTGAAATTTTTTACTCATTCTTAGCATGTCCAAATTTTTAGTTACAAATCCTGTTTACGAAATAACGAAAAAGAACTCGATATAAACCATTTTTTTTTTAATTTTGAAAATAAGTTAAATCCTTCGTTTAAAAATCGTTTAAAAATTAATTATACAGTGTAACCCGAATATAAGAGAGTTGTCGGGACCGGAGAAGAAGTCCCTTATATCCGGGTTTCTCTTATATCAGGGTTTGGTCTATTTTGTTTAGGTAAGTTTGGGAACACTTCATATAACGCTTTTTGCGTACAGAACACTAGTTTATTTAACAGTTATAGACATAAAAACACAGACAAATATACATTTTCAATCAGTTTTCAAAATAATTCAATCAAAAATTACTTTTTCTTAAAAAGTCAGTCATTTTTTATTGTACAGAAATCTCTTTGTTAACATCATGAACACTTTCATACAGTCCGTAAATCATTTTCAATGCGCCATCAGGATTACTGCTTTTTGCTTCAAAGTAGGCTGTCAGAGTTTCAAGCGCATTCAATGCAGCCAGAGAATTTGGCACTGGTTTATCACTTTCAGAAACTTCAGAACTTACGCTTTCAGCATCATCATCTTCGTCAAAATCTTGATCCTCCGATTTTATACCACGTGTGATATCCGTGTCAGTCAGTTCTTCATAACATTGTGCACGGTCGTCGAAGCTGATAAATTCGTCAAAATCTGTTTGCTCCATGCCCGATGGTGGAGAAACTTGATCATTTTCGTCGAGTATTTCTTCCACTTCAGCCTGTGATTCAATGACAAAGCCGACCTTTTTAAAACAATTTTGAATTGTTGACGATTTGACCATGAAAAGTGCTCCTTCATCATGTGCATGGCCTTCAAAACAGTTATCTGCTTGGCCACCTCGGACAGCGGCGCTGGCGGTGTAGCATCGATCGCTGCGATTTGCATTCGAACAAGTTCCCGACGATAATACGCTTTGAATGAACGAATGATACCTTGACCCAAAGGTTGAATGAAACTGGTGGTGTTTGGTGGCATGAACGACAATTTGATGTTTAACAGATTTGTACCCGGCAGTAAGTTATGACAAGTTGCATTGTCCAAAAACAGAATAATCTTTCGATTTTGAGCAATCATTTTTCGATCAAGGGTTTTCATAACGTCAGTAAACAGCTGACTAGTCATCCAGGCTTTACGATTAGCGAAGAAAACGGCAGGGTTTTGACATTTTTAAAGCAGCGTGGTTGCCGACTTATCAACAACTACAGCTTGCTTTTTACTACCGTCCATGTTTGTGAACTGAAGCATCGTGAGTCTGTCTTTGGGAACTTTTGTCCCATTTGACTGTTCGTCGCCGGCAAATCGCAAAGATCCAGACGGCATGGCTTTGTAGAAAATTCCCGTTTCATCACAGTTCCAAACATCTTTTGGATCATATCCACGAAAAAGTTGCGGCAAAACGTTTGTCACTCATTCGTTGGCAGAACCGTGATCTGCTGACGTTGATTCGCCGTGAAATTTTTTGAACGAAACGTTATTGGCCTGCTTCCAGCGCATGAGCCAGACATTGCTCAGTTCAAAATCAACTTCAAGATTTACGGTAGTTGTGATGCTTTCTGCCTGATGACGTGATCGGTGACGGTAGCTCCATGAGCACATGCTTGCGTAAACCATTGTGTAAGCGCTTCGTTAACGTCCTTGTGCACGGATTGGCGCTTTCGTTTGCGATTAGTGTTTCCGTTCATTTGCATGCAAGATCTGAGATCGTCTTCTTTCTTGAGAATTTTTGCTGCTGTTGAATAACCTATTCCGTACTTTTTGGCTGCAGCGGCCAGTTTGAGTTTCTTCACTTTGACATCGTCGATGAGCTCCAACTGTTCAGAAATGCTCAGAGTTTTTCGTTGAGACACCGACGCCGACATCACTAATCGCAATGATCGCAAGCAAACGGTTTTCAGTGGCAAAATTAACAAACAGACAAACTTCTGACTCATCAACAGAACAGTGGGTAAAGTGAAAGTGCTGTCCAGTAAATGCAACGACAAGCAAAGTCGGCAAAAAAGCGGGTGGTGCTACCCTTAGACACACAAAGCAAAATCATAAGGTAGAGACAGACACAGATTGGACACACCGTGTCTCTAGACTAGTCAAGATTAAGTCATTGAACTTCACTCTCTCTCTAACTGACCTCTGTTTGACCGATTTACGACATTACACTGTCACTCAAAACGAACTCTCTTATATCGAGGAGGACGGGACCAGAGAAAATCTCTCTTATATCCGTGTTTCTCTTATATCCGGGTCTAATTTATATACATTAACACAGACTCTAATTTTGGACCATTGAAAATCTCTCTTATATCCGGGTTTCTCTTATATTTCGGTCTCTTATATCCGGGTTACACTGTACGTATTTCCAAATTTATTCGAAAAAATTTAGAAAATTTGAAGTTTAAAATAATTTGAAAAAAAACTTTTACTTACTTTCTTCGTAGAAAAATGTTTTTTAAGATAAAAGAGAGCCGATCTCAACATCGCGCGAATTGACAGGTGCGAAGTGATGACGTCTTTAAATTATTGACAGCTGACGTGAGATTCGAGTTCTCATACGGAAGGACAGAATGGACATATTATTTTTTTAAGCGGAACTGCTTAAGTACTACCTTGTAATAATTAAAGTAAAAAAACTTTCACCATTCCGTTTTTTTGTTTTTTTAAGTACTGTACCATAAGTTTGTTTATACTATCTGGAGAATTATAAATACTATTAAAAAAAATTTAAGATACAAGTGCTGCACTGCTGACGTTTTGTTTTTATTGCACGCACGATACTTCCGGCTTCCGTAGATTTCATTGGTGAAAATTATTGACACAAAATAATTTTTTTAATATACGTGCTCTCGTTAGTTTATAATAAGCTTTGGAAATTATAATCTGTAAATATATATTTACTTAATAACAGCATTCGTTAAGTTCTACAAACTTTTCCCTAATTTTAGAAGAATTAGCAACATAATGTAAAAATAAAAAAAATATTTCAGAAATAACAAATAATTGTTTTAAAAATTCATTTTTCATCGAAATATCTTTTTGCTTTCAGACAATATTGTCCATGTTCATTGAAATAAATGAAAGCTATTAAAAGCTTTTGAAATTAAATAATATTTTTGTTTTATTGAGTTTTGTATGTTACACTTCAGAGACGATTTTCAGGTAGGGGGGTTCCAACAAAAAAAAAAAAAAAAAAAAAAAAAAAACATGATTTGGTTTCCTCAAAGCATTGTGCTTTTAACTAATATAATCATTAATCTCCTCGAAATTGAAATTATGGAGTTTTCGTACAATTAGTTAGAGGGGGTAATACATATGAAAAAAAAATATTTCTGCCATGACTTTACTAAAAATAAAAGATATTTATAATAAGTTCCATCATTTGTGAATAGTTTCTGAAAGTTTCACTAAAATCCGACAATTATTTTTATTTTTGCGAGATTTTCCAAATTAATGTGTCACATACAGGAAAAAAAAACGCGCTAAAATTTTATATGTTATTTTATTGGTTTGGTTGATAAAAAGAGAAACAAGGTTTTTTTAATCAAAATTTACAATGTTCTAAAAAGAAGGAAAAATTTTAAAAAATAATTAAAAAATACTTTGATCTTTCCTCTCAATAATAACATAAGCATTTAGACGCTAAAATTTTGTTTTCATCGACTTTGGCGTCTTTTTCATCATGCTATGCTCTGTTTTTAGCGATCTCATGAAGTTACCTATTTAACAAAGATATTCGCCATCGAAGATGATCTTTTGCTATGCAACAATAACGGTCATGGAATAGCAGACGCAGGTCGTAAATTCAAGATGCGGTTCTACATTGGTATAACCACACTGAAGATGGCTTAGATCAAGGACTAACTTAAAAAATAATAAAATGTTGGACCATTTTTGTCTTTATTTTCACCCGAAATTAAAGCAAACATACGAAATTTAGAACGGCTCCTGATCAGACATAATAGACATTCATTGTCTGTTATATTTCATAATACACGTTTAAATATATAGACACAAGTAGATATGTATGATCTGATAGATAGATAGATAGATAGATAATGAACAACATATATATATATATATATATATATATATATATATATATAGATAGATAGATAGATAGATAATGAACAACATATATATATATATATATATATATATATATATAGATAGATAGATAGATAGATAGATAGATAGATAGATAATGAACAACATATATAGATTTCCCGTATATATATATTTTTTCCCGTATATTTTTCTTCATAGATAGATAGATAGATAGATAGATAGATAGATAGATAGATAGATAATGAACAACATAGATAGATAGATAGATAGATAGATAGATAGATAGATAGATAGATAGATAGATAGATAGATAGATACTGAACAGATCGGGATAGATAGATAGATAGATAGATAGATAGATAGATAGATAGATAGATAGATAGATAGATAGATAGATAGATAGATACTGAACAGATCGGGATAGATAGATAGATAGATAGATAGATAGATAGATAGATAGATAGATAGATAGATAGATAGATAGATAGATACTGAACAGATCGGGATAGATAGATAGATAGATAGATAGATAGATAGATAGATAGATAGATAGATAGATACTGAACAGATCGGGATAGATAGATAGATAGATAGATAGATAGATAGATAGATAGATAGATAGATAGATAGATAGATAGATACTGAACAGATCGGGATAGATAGATAGATAGATAGATAGATAGATAGATAGATAGATAGATAGATACTGAACAGATCGGGATAGATAGATAGATAGATAGATAGATAGATAGATAGATAGATAGATAGATAGATACTGAACAGGTCGGGATAGATAGATAGATAGATAGATAGATAGATAGATAGATAGATAGATAGATAGATAGATAGATGTTATTTTTGCTGTGTTTGCTGCCAGGCAGGAGACTGTTCTTTCGGTCAAATCCGCTTCTTATACGCCAATTGCGAACGTAGCCATGTGTGTCTGGCTCCGTTCGTGAAAAACAACAGGCAATCAGACTTCTTTGTTTCTGGAATACAAAAGAGGAACTCCGGGGATCTGCTTGGCAAACAATGACGCCAATTAAAAAAACAAAAAAACAAACTGAAACTGAATATGAAAAGAAGCTTGCAAATAGTTGCTAAGTCAGAGTAATTACAGAATCACTGAACGGAAAAAAAGATTGAAAGAGCAGCTAAAGAAATCAAGTTGTGAACATATTGGCAAAAAAGAGATTAAAGTGAATTGTTGTCGCCATGTCCGACGGTGACAATTTACATAAATTTTATGTCTACACGGTGCATCAAGTATTTGAGAACGCGAGTACGACTGGCCTTAAATGAAAGACAATCTCTAAACTAACATGACGCGGCTTGTGCCAAATTTTAGCATTCTCATTTTTCTTTCAGATTTATCATGAGAATTGAGATGGTAGCTCTCAATGTGAGACAAGATATAAAATAATACGAGAATTGACATGGTGGCTCTCAATGTTAAATGAAAATAATACGAGAATTGATATAATTGCTCTCAATGTGAGACAAAAGATGAAATTATACGAGAATTGACATGGTGGCTCTCAATGTGAGACAAAATATGAAAATAATACGAGAATTGACATGGTACCTCTCAATATGAGACAAAATATAAAAAGAACACCACTGCCGCGTAACGCTCTCCACTAACCATATCAACTCGGAGATGAGTAGCTTCTTGAAAATTGTTGGGTGAACAGGAGGAAATACAGGTGACTCTGTCCGTACCACACGCTTTTACCGACGGTGTTTCATCTCTAATGGTCTTGGAGTTCATGAGCAAAAGACGATTATTCTACTCGACTTAGAGAACTCATTGCTTTGTTTCTGGATTTGATTAACCTAATTTTTAGCGCTTTTGCAGGTTATTTAAAACCAGATTTTAGATTGTAAGACTTTTTGAAAAATTATGATTTACTAAGTCCTACTAATTAACCCATATTTGGGGAGAAGAGAGGGATTCATGCCTTACTCAATGGTATTTGCACGTAAGTGAATATAACGAACGAAATTGGGATTGGAACTTCGACTCGTTATCCATTACACCACCCGCACCTGATATTCCCTTGCGGGTCACCCACCTAGGTACTGACCAGGATCGACGTTACTTAATTTCGGTGATCGTATACGAGAAGCGGTGTTTTAATGTGATATGGCCATAAGTCTGTGTCTGGTGGAATAGGAAAGGTACCATTCACTATAGGGTAATGCAATATTGAAGTACCATCGCTGTAGACGTTTATTATTGGCAAAACAACTTGACCGAGTAAAGGAAGCTGGACGTTCAACGTGTAATCAGAAACTAATGCAAGGTACACCGCGAAACAAGTCCAAGAAAAAAATAAGATCTTTACGTTGGTGGAGGACTGACGGGGTGGGGTGCTTCCACACTCTCCATCCTCAACAGATTTAAAATCTACAGATTTTCATTTCTTTTGACCATTAAAAATTGTAATAAACTGCAAAACGTTCATAAAGAATCTATTTGTGAAAACAGATTTCATTAAATGTTGAATCGAAAATCCGTCCTCCATTGGTCTTCTATGGACCAAAATCACGATAATTTTTTTTTTTTTTTTTGAAAATATAATAAACAAGAACCTCGATAAAGAAATATGGTAGTAATGGATTAACTCGCTTAAATACGTAGTCACGTGACAGGGGTCACGTGGTATGGATATAAAAATCGTGTTCTTTCAAAAATCTTTCAATTTACCACATCTTTCTGTTTTCTGAAGGGCTGCTACCCAGCGTGTAACCGCCATATAAGAAGATCTATATTGCATAACAGTTAAGTTACTTTTTTTGTTTCTAACAAAAATTTCCTGTCTCTTAATACTTTACTTAGCTTTTGAAAGGTATCTTTCGCTATCGCAATGCGTCTTCGGATTTTGGTGTTTCCGTCCCCTGTTAAAACACTTCCTAGATAATCTAAATTGTACTGCTAGTTTGATTTTTTTTTTTTAACTTCGATTTGTAATTTGCAAGTTGGGCTGTTCCTTTTTCATATCAACCGTAGTTTCTATCTTTTTGCAATTGATGCTAAGTCTTTTCTTCTCGCTTTTCTACACTATCTTCTGTAGGAGTTCTTGTATTTTTCCTTTTTGTATCTGCTATCAACACTGTGTCATCTGCATATCTTATGCTGTTTAGACTGATTCTCTCGGAATCGCCTCACTGTAAAAATTGAATAAGTCCGGTAAGAAGATGCATCCTTGTCTTGCACCCTTTCTATTTTTGTATATTTACTGAATTCACTTTATGCCTGTTTGCAGGTGATTTTCTCCTAGTGTAAATTTTGGATTATTCTAATATCCTTCCATAATATGTCAAGATTACCTACCAGTTAGAACAGTTCTTTGTGACACACTTTATCAAATGCATTTGCATAATCTATAAAAATCTAGTTTATTTTCACCTATTACTTCTGCTGATTCCTTAATTAAATTTTATATTGGTAGTACTAAGAATTCTTTTAAGATTAGGTGGTACAGTATATCTTATCCTTTACCAATAGAATTAGAATTTTCTGGCAAGCATACATTATGTTTTCTTGCATTTGATGGTTAGTCCTTTCTTCTAACTTTCCTTCACTATCTTCCGAAGGAGTTCTTTAAGTTTCCTTTCTATGTCTGCAATCAACACTGTGTCATTTGCATATATAATGTTATTAAGATCATGGTGGCCAATAATCAATCCTGGTAGAAATTCTCTCAGAATCGTCTCACTGTATAGATTGAAAAAGTCTGGTGAAAAAATATCTCCTTGTTTCACTTTCTGTCCCTATGCAGGTGATTTTCTCCTAGTGTAAATTTTGGATTATTCTAATATCCTTCCATAATATGTCAAGATTACCTACCAGTTAGAACAGTTCTTTGTGACACACTTTATCAAATGCTTTTGTATAATCAATAAAAATCTAGTTTATTTTTACCTATTATTTCTGCTGCTTCCTTAATTAAATTTTATATCGGTAGTACTAAGAATTCGTTTAAGAATTTGTGGTACCACTATATCTTATCCCTTACCAATTAATATTGGAATTTGCTGGCAAGAATGCATTCTGTTTCCTTGCAATTGATGATTAGTCCTTTCTTCTCATTTTCCTTCAATATCTTCTGAAGGAGTTCTTTAAGTTTCCTTTCCATGTCTGCAATTAACACTGTGTCATCTGCATATATAATGTTATTAAGATCATGGTGGCCAGTAACGAATCCTGGTAGGAATTCTCTCAGAATCGCTTCACTATATAGATTGAAAACGTCTGGTGAAAAGATATCTCCTTGTTTCACTTTATGTTCCTATGCAGGTGATTTTCTCCTAGTATAATTTTGGATTATTCTAATATCCTTCCCAAATATGTCAAGGTTATCAAGCCATTCCAACAGTTCTTTGTGATACACTTTATGAAACACTTTCGCATAATCTATTAAACACAGATTTTGGAGCAAATCTGTCTATATTTCTGAGATGAGGTATAATGTACACTATTTAGATTATTCGGACTATTGTCCTCATCTTTGTCGCCATATTTATTACAAGGTTTCGGCCGTTGTACGCTCCGGCCTTCTTCAGGTGGTTGGAATGTCGAACTGAACCATTTATTTCACTCACTGGGGGTAGACTGTTCTAGTTCCACGTGCCATGTTTTAATGGATCTCAGTTGTCAGTTATCTCCTGTTAATTCCCCTCTCCAAGTTCTCCACTGCCTTAACCAGGTATTGAACTCACACTCTTTGGGTCTTGTCACGGGATCTAACATGCTTGAAGGACACATAGCACAGTGTATAAAGGCGTTAGTTAGATCTAGTGATCCAGTGATCCATATGTTGTGCTGAAGCCATAAAATTGTATTCAAAATATTTAGATTTCGGCATTAAATAACCCATAGAGGTGTTGATATGCCGCTAAAAAAACCAACATCTTAGATGTAATACATGGCCGAAAGTTTGGGGCATGCATTGAGGATCGAACTCACTACTCAGCTATAATTGTTCTAGCAAAACAAGCTTGCTAATCATTACACCGACTCGAGGTTATATAGCGCAGTCGGAAACATTAGAGTTAAAACGTTTTCTATTTTATGTAATGGTTGGATAAATAAAATAAACAAATCGTATTAAGATTCTTTCATTTCTCTTTTTCAATCCCTTCCTTGTTAGTTTTAAATTTTCTGTTCATGCGAATACTTTCAACTTTTCTCAGTCTATTAGCCTTAACTTGTAGTGGAAAACATTAAACCAACCGCCTTTTTTTTCTGTCGCTGATACCCGCAGCTAAACCCCAGTGACCATCAGACAGCGACTGGCGTCTTTTAAAGTTATGCATTAATAACGCCCACCGTGTCGAAAAGCCTCGTTTATGCTGTGTGCAAGTATTCGTTTGGTGTGTTTTCATTCTTTTTTGATGAGAAACTTCAGAAATAGCCGATTATCCCCTTGATCTCAGTGAACATCTGAATACCACACTAGGACCATTCCTGGCATTTCTGGAAGCAAGGGAAGATATCTCATTGTACATCTGAATACCACACTAGGATCTTTCCTGACATTTCTGGAAGCAAGGGGAGATAACTAATTATACATCTGAATACCACGCTAGAACCTTTCATGGGATTTCTGGAAACAATGGAAGATATCTTATACATCTGAATACACCACTAAGGCATTCGTGTTATTTTTTTCCAAGTAATGGAATCTCTCTCATAGAACATCAGAAAACCACACGAGCACATTCATCGCATTTCTGGAAACAATGTAAGATATCTTATAGCAGTGCTATTCAAAGTTTGGTACGCATAATTGTGCTGGTTTGCGAGTCATCCTCTGCCGATACGCGGAGAGTTTCCAGGCTAGAAAGATACAGTCGTCCCATTCCACGCTACAGGAGACTTGCTGGGATGTTTGACTCGTTTTTATTTTTAACATCTTCATTTTAGATTAATATTTATTATGGCTAAATTTTTCAATTACTTATTCATGACAGAAGTCATGTAGGGAGGTCAGCGCAACCGACGGTTGCGGGGGCTGACGGCAATTTTTGTCCTTGTCCCAGACGTACGCGCCTGCGTCCCCACCTAAAAAAAAAACTTGTGTCACATCTCGTCCAAGTGGGGGGAAGGAGTTAATACTGCGTATAAATTACTATAAAGTAATTTGTACACATTATTTATCATCTCTCAGTTGCGTCTCTGTCCTTGGACAGAGTGCACTCAGGGGCTTCTCTGTCAAAGGACAGAGGGGCAACTGAGAAAAATAATACTGAGTGGTTCCCAGCCCTGGGAAACAGCTGCCCGAGGCTGCGCCCTCCCACTGCACAAGATGGAGGGATTGGTTCTCGCACCGAGGCCTGCGCAATCGACGGTTGCGGGGGCTCTGGGGAATTTTTTTCCCTTGCCCGGGTGCAGGGTGTTGGGTTCCCACTTTAAAAAGACCTTGTGTCACATCACGTCCTCGTGGGGGAACGAGTAAACATCCTATAAATTACTATAAAATTGAATTAGAAGCTTTTAAACCCAGACTTCGTTGAAAAATTGCGCTCCAATTTCGCATTTATTCATATTGACCCCATAAAATAGGTTTTACTTAATTAGCTATTATGTTTCTCTAACTCTTCAAATGTTGAATGTATAACTAATTCTAATTTCTATATTCCCATCTTTATACTATATTAATTTTATCTTATAAATTGTCCCCTGTTCTGTCACCCATGAAATATAAATAATTGTCCGGAAAATAAGGATCTACGTACATCAAATCGTCTTTAAATTAAATGGCAGCAGAAGAATTATTGTTGAACTTTTAAACGGTAACCTTAAACGTTAATTCAATACTTAAATGCCGCTCAAGGACGCATGACACAGTGGATAAAGGCGTTGGGTGACAGGACCCAAAGAGTGTGAGTTCAATACCCGGTTAAGGCAGTGGAGAACTTGGAGAGGGGAATAAACAGGAGATAACTGATAATTGACATCCATTAAACATGGCATGGCAAGTGAGCGAAATAAAGGGTTCAGTTCGACTTTCCAACCACTTGAAGAAGGCCGGAGCGTACAACGGCCAAAACGTTGTAATAAATATGGCGACGAAGATGAGGACAATAGTCCAAATAATGTAAATAATGTATATAATGCCACATCTCAGAAATATAGACAGATACAGAATAATATATCTAAAACAAATTTCATTTTTTCTAGATCTTTCTTACCGATTCATGAAGGGAAGGAGAATCAAACCAACCCAACGATTTGACTATTAACCAATGCCATTGTGATTTAATATGATTTTAATATCACTATTAACTCGGAACTCTATTTACTTTTTATTCAAAAGGCCTTTTCCATGTGATAAGTGTGATCACAAATGCGTTGACGACACCAGACAACGTTGTTTAATTCATGGCCCTTTCATGTTCGGGTATAGATGTTTTTAAATCACGAAATGTTTCATCAATGTATTTTCGGGGGTTTTGTTTACAATCTATTTAGTAAATTTCTTCTGATGCAAAATTAGCTCCCTGTTTTGCATTGAAAGTTGAATCAATATAAAAGAAATAGCTAATTTGACATGTCATGCAATGTGCGACCATTGCGTTCATCCATTTACCGAGGATAAAAGCTGTGATGAAGAGGCACATTTAATAACGGATTCACATCGTTTTCTTTCTTTCCTTTTACTAATCATAAAAAGATGTAGAAATGGAAAAGGCAACACTGAATTTCGAAGGCACATTAGAATGGCAAAAAGGTGCCTTCTAAAAACTAAGAAAAGTACTAAGAAACAGGAAAATTTTGTTAGAAACACAAAGAAAATAGTGTTGAACAATGTAATATCACTCCTCCTATATGGCAATGAATACTGGACAATTTCCTTACAGATGAAGAAGAGACTTAAGGCAACTGAAACAAAGAAAATAGTACTGAACTGTTATGTAATATCACCCCTCCTACGTGGCAACAAATATAGATGAAGAGAAAACTGGAGGCAAAAGAAATGTGGTTCTACAGAAGGATGCTGAGAATATCATTGACGGAGCGCGTAAGCAACTAAAAAGTCTTAAGAGAGATGGAAATAAGGGCACTTATATTCAGAATCAGAAAGAGACAGCGGAAATGTCTGGGACAGATAATGAGGACGGAAGGCTTGGAAAATTTGACACTCACAGGACATAGTGAATGCAAAAGTTGTAAAGGAGCAGCGAGTCACCAATCTGACGATCTTATGTAAAAGGATGGCGGGGCGGGGAGTGAGAGTAATGATAAACAAAATCATTACTAAGAGCTAAAAAGGGTAGGAAAATGTAGAGAGCTATGTTCGCCCACGTCCTGAAGGGACGTGGAACACAGAAGAAGATTTTCCTCTTGTTTGTAAATTTTACTCAGCGATTCCATAAAATAGTTCCTGACCAACAATGGAATTTTTACAAACATTATTATGTTTCGTCGTATTATGGAAGCGTCCATTTTCAATAATTTCTCCTCTATGTTCTGCATCAAAGAAAGTAGAAAGAAGAAAAAACAAACTGCATAATTCTTAGAAAATTGATACCTACGAGGGACCACTCTACTTAAGTAGACCGTAAAAATTTGTACCATTCTCAATGAAACTTGGATAAAATTGAAGAATAAAGCCGAAAATGATATACGTCCATTTTAACATTACAAACAATTTATTTCTCTTCCTCTGCATTCCTTTCTATGTATACTTTTCCATTCTTTTCTATTTTCTGCCATCGCCTCTCTTTCCCTCCCTCTCGTTCTGTCTCCCCTCTATTTGTCTGTCTCTACCCTTTCTCTCCCTTTCTCTCTCCCTCTTTCTCCCTTCCTCTCTTTGTCACTCCCATCCCTTTCTCCCTTTCTCTCTGTCTCTCCCCCTCTCGCTTCCCTCTTTGTCTGTCTTTCTCATATAATGTACAAGTAATATTATTCATTTATTTCGTTCTCATTCACA
Source organism: Acanthosepion lycidas (assembly GCA_963932145.1). NCBI lineage: Eukaryota > Metazoa > Mollusca > Cephalopoda > Sepiida > Sepiidae > Acanthosepion > Acanthosepion lycidas. The sequence goes on from OZ010596.1 coordinate 6,780,860, forward strand.
CTATTCTCGTTACTTAATTTACGTAAGTAATGTTAGCATTAACAAGTTTTTCCATTTCACTGAAGCAGACGTTAAATACATGAGAGCGTTATCACAGCGTCTCTGTTATGTCTTTTCCGTCTTTCCTCGCGATCATAACGAAATTGTCCATTATTAACGTGGTATCGGCTGGATGTAACGTACACGACACGCTAACTAACTAAAGAGCAAGCAGAAATATAATTTGATTCTTTCGATGTTTTCAACGATTTATTACTGAAAAGTAAAAAAGACAACGGAAGCGTTTTTACTATTAAAAGTTATTCAGCGAATTTTGATGACTAAAGGCGGGTAATTTTTAAACGTTATCAAAGAGACCAAATATTCGGAGAAATGGATTTACACCTACCACATTCAAGATGTGGATATCAAAGAGCAGGCAATTTACCAACGGGACGTCTAGCTTCAAGTTAATAAACACCTTTAAAATAAAAGAGAAAAAATAACAGAGAAAATAAAAACCATGCCGACTCCTTTCGATTTCAAGTCGGACATTCTGGTCAGCCAACTTTTCTTTTTTGAAGTCAGGAAAATTCATTTATTGAAGAAACGAAATATTCTTTTTTTTCTATTTAAGACGCCATTTTTTTTTTTTTTTTTTTGGAAGGGGGAGTTTCTTTTTCTCAAACAAAAAAAGTGCCGAGACGAAGAAAGGAAAGTAAAAACAAACAATGGAGGTGAAAGCAATGAAAGTAAGGGTCAAAAAGGCTAATCTTGTCTGACCAGTCGACAGTGGGATGGGACGATGGCAGGAGGGACATTTCTGTAATATCGAGGGATTTGTGTTCCTTTAGATTCGGTTTTAAACTGGTGTGGGCGAAGGCAACATCTCACTTTCATATGAAGAATAGGTATTTGTATAAGCCGACGCTCAAACCCGATCAGCAAACGAAACTTCGACGCGGACAAAACATTCCTCCCTGTTTGTACAACATCAGCTTGGACGTGTGAGGCCAGATATTTACAAAGTTTAGTTTTAGTGGATGTGCCGGTGGTGTAATTGAGAACAGCTCCAAGATGGAGAGCAGAGTTCGAATTCCAGTCGAGTTCATTACATTTACTTTCGCGTAAATGCCCTAGGAATAGCTATATAAGTCTAAGTACCTTCCCCAAAAATAATTATACGTAAGGTTTAAAATTTAAAAAAATGAAAAATCTTTCTTGGAGCTTTTATTTTAGTTTTAATTTTAAGCTAATAGATTAAATTTAATATTTCAAATAAGCAAAATACTTTGATGTATTTCTATAACTAATTTAAATTGACCAGAAAGGATTTATTTGTATTTGCTAAAATAGCTGATTAGCGGCCTCTTTTTAGTCTTCTTTCATCTCAACATAATTCTCTTTACTAAAAAATCTTTCAAAACTAAAATGTACTTTTCTGAAACTTCATTTGAGTAATAATTAGCTGATTATTTATTAATTTATTTAAATCTGATTTGAAACAAATATTATTTAATACAGATACCTCCAATAATTCGCTAAAAAAACAGTATAGCATGATGATAAAAGTTTTAACCTCAAAATGTTTATGTTATTATTAAGAGGAAAGAACAAAGTATTTTTCAATTATTTTTACAAAATTTTTCTTCCTTTCTAGCAGCTTCTAAATTTGGTTAAATTATCTGTTTTTTTTGTTTTATTTTTTTAATTTTTTTGTCAAATTTGTAAGACTTGTGGTAATGGACATTTTTAGTGTAGCAGTTTCCATTTAATGCACATTAATTTGGAAATTCTTGCAAAAATAAAATAATTGTCTGATTGTAATGAAACTTTAAAGACTTATTCAAAAATGAATGAATTTATTTTTGAAGTTTTTATTTTTAGAAAATCTTTGTGAAAATATATTTTTTACATCTGTTACTCCCCCATAAATTAATTTTATGAAATTTTCTAGAATTTCAAACCATTCGCAAATTGTTTTATATTACTTATAAGCAGGAGAAAGTAAATCATCAGGGTTTTTTTTTTTTTTTTTTTTTTCACAACTACTCCCAACTTTTTAAAAATCTGCTCCAAATCGTAAACTAAAAACTGCAATAAAACTATCTAATTATCTAATGATTTGTACGAAGCTTTTCAATTTATGATTAGTAAATATAGCTTTCACTTAATAATTATAGAATTTGAAAGAAACAAATTAAGACAGAATTTGAAAAGATTAAAAAATATTAATTTAAGTTAAATTAGGTTAATCTAATTAAGATGCAAAAAATTGAAACAAATCTTTTAAAAATTCATTTCTCATGGAAAATTTTTTTTTTCTTATGACAAGTGTCCTTAATATATCTTATATATAAAAGCAATTAAAAGCTTTTCTAAGTAAATATCTTAATTTAATTGATTTTTTTAATTTTACGTTTCAAAGCAAATTTTAGGTAAATGAGTAAGTTTGAAAAAAAAAAATGATTTACATTCTCCCAGGAGCCTTGCTTTTGACTAATATGAAAAGGAACAAAATTTAATTCCTGGAAATTTCATTAATTAGGTAAATGAGTTAACAGATGTAAAAAAATATTTCTACCAAGATTTCTAAAATAATTTCATTTATTTTTGAATAAGTTCTGAAAGTTACATTAAAATTCGACTATTATTTGACTTTTGTAAGAATTTTCAATTCAATGTATTTTTTACTGCAAAAAAGACGCTAAAATGTCCTCTAGTAATTTTTGCTGTCTCCGTTGACACAAGAAAAACACGATTTCGAACATATTTAAAATATATTTAAAACCTCGAACTAGTCTGCTACTGCGAAAATTTACTGCATTTAACAATAATTGTCAAAACCAGTTCGTTAACCATCACTATTTTGTTTTTGTTTTTTTACAAAGATGTTCGCTCTGTACAAGGTCCAAGATCCAGTTGAGGGAGAGGATTACAGAGAAAGAGACAAATACAATGAGAATGATGGGGCAATGATGGGAGGGTATCTTATGAAAGACGAGCTACGGATCTCATCAAAATCTACTTTATTCATTCTTTTTTTCTGGAAATATTTTATTAGTCCTTTTTTTTCGGATATTTTTCATGGTGCTCGGCAAAAATGGCAGCGGTAAAAATGGCAAAAATGGATAAATAGGAAAAAATGGCAATTCGACAACAGAAAATTATGACCGTTCGAGAAAGATGGGTCTAAGCTCCCATCCCTCTAGTTTAAAATAGGGCTAAGTCCCCCACCCCTCAATATTTTAAAATAAATATTTTTAAATAGATATTTACTCTAGTGGGTGGTTGGGAAGCTAGGCCCCTTCTCCTCTTGTTTTAAATAGGCGCTAATTTCCCGCTCCAAGTATTAAAAACATTTTTTTTTAATTTTCGATGTCGATTTTTAGAAGTTTTATGGGGGGCGCTAGGATCCTACTCCTAATTGCAGTAAAAGCACAAATTGTAGCATGTTTAAGTAAATTTGATGACTATAATTAATTTTATAATTGATAGCTGACATTAGGATTAGATGTGTGTATGTGTGTATATATATATATATATATATATATATATATATATATATATATATATATATATATATATAAGTGTATTAGTGTTTATATATATATATATGTAATAAGTGTATTAGTGTAAAATAAGTGTATTAGTGTATATATATATATATATATATATATATATAAGTATATTAGTGTGTATATATATTTATATATATATAAAATAAGTGTATTAGTGTATATATATATATATATATATATATATATATATATATATATATGTGAAGAAATATAGTCTTAAGGTGTGCTATATTTATGGAATAAAGTGCTCAATATCAGAGATAGAGCGTGTGTAAATATAAAAGTGAACATAGAAGTCAACACTTAGAGGCGACAGTTTGTTTCATGCTATATGCAATCGTCAGGTGGCCTGTCGCCTTTAAGTGTTGATTTCTATGTTCAATTTATGTTATATATATATATATATATATATATATATATATATATATATATATATATATATATATATATATATATATTAGTGTTGGGACGATTAATCGGGGAATCGGAAAAACCGCAAAGGCGAAGGTTAGGAATTCCATTCAAATAAAACGTTTTTGTTTTTTTTAATTGAAATGTTTTTTCTTACAAATAATCAAATAAAACTTTTTTATAATAGGAATGTTTTCTTTGAAAATATTTTTTAAATATTTTATTTATTATTTCTTTTATTATTGGAATGTTTTCTTTTTGTGTGAAAATACTTTTTAAATAGTTTATATTGAAAACATTTTTAAATACTTTAATCTATTTTTTAAATAGTCTAATAGTTTTTTTTTATAAATAGAAATGTAGCAAAATTTAAATATATAAAACGTCATCGTAATAATGTATCCAATATATTGTTTTTTCATTCGACTGCATTACTGATTCCTACGTGTTCAAACAAGTGAAATTAAAAAAAACAAACAACTCTAAGTGTACAAAACTGACGAGGAACTTTTTTCCGATAAACACCGCTTAATGTCGGTTTCTGATTTCAATACCGAAAGCCGTCATCAAGTGGACCTATAATTGTTTTTTCCCAAGTTTTTCAGTGTGATCAGACGTAATCGCCTAAAAAGTAGAGGGAGGGGGGAGCTTTAGCTGAATATTCTTTTTAATTTGACAAACTTCTCATGTTTTTTTCCATTATGTATTGTATCCAAGATTTTAATAAACTCATTGTGAGATATTCATCTAGATTTTTTTCTTTTGCCATTTTTTCTTATTTATCCATTTTGGCCATTTTTACCGTTGCCATTTTTACCTAAATTCATTTTTTATTCATGCTTTTTTCCTGCAAATTTTTTATTCATGCTTTTTTTCAGGAAATTTTTATTCGTGCTTTTTTTCTTGAAATTTTTTATTCGTGCTTATTTCTGGAATTTTTATTCCGACTTATTTCTGGAAATTTTTTATTTATGCTTTTTTTCTGGAAATTTTTTGTTCGTGCTTTTTTCTGGAAATTTTTATTCATGTTCTTTTCTGGAAATTTTTTATTCCTGCTTATTTCTAGAAATTTTTTATTCATACTTATTCTGGAATTTTTTTTCTTGCTATTTTTGAAAATTTGTCATTTCTGCTTTTTTCTGGAAATTTTTATTCGCACTATTTTCTGATAATTTGTTATTCATGTTTTTTTCTGGAACTTTTTATTCATACTCTTTGCTGTAAATTTTTTATTCAGGCATTTTTCTGGAAATTATTCATTCGTGCTTTTTTCTGGAAATTTTTTATTCATACTTTTTTCTGGAAATGTTTTAAAAGAAGTAAGAATAAAACAGAAACTGGTTTTATTCTAACAATTTATATCGTTTCTTTTAGTCCCTCATTAATATCAAATTCTTTTTCTTTTCAACATAAAAGAAAGACAGTAAACACAGAAACTTTTTAAAATAAATTTTATGGAAAAAATTCAAAATTCGGTGATAGATTTTTTTTTAAATACAAAATTCAGCCAATACAATGTGACTATGTCTTTAAACAGTTAACCCCAAGCAAGGCGATAATATCACTAAGACGCAAGGGGCTGCTGGACATAAACGAGAATGAAAAAACTTTAAAATGAATCAGAAGCCTAATCCTAAACAGGGAACAAGGAATAAACCTCTGCACCTATTAAAAGGGGGAGGAGGGGTGTGAAGCGGACGATAAGCAATCCTATCTAGACCTGTTAAATGATAATGGTGTGACATGAATGAAAAGAGGAAGTGAAAATTATATGAAGAAAGAGGATAGAAAACGATTTACTCTTGACTTGAAGAGGTTACGATTGTAGTGTTCAGACATATGTGGATACATAATGAAGAAAGACAGCTTGAAGAATTAAACGCGCACAAGAGAGACAGTGGAAAAGAAAAAATAATTTGCCTAATGAACTTGGATAGCAAAATTGGGAACGGGATTCATTGCGAGAAGATAAACATTGCCTGTTGTCTATAATATGCCCTGTAAGTCCCAATTTCTCCACGCTGTCTTTCCTCATTATTTATACATACAATTTCACAACGGATAAGATGCGGTGCGCCATAATCACACATGCCCTGAAGGGCACATAAGCGAAGGTAGTTATTTCTGTCCAGCGTAACAGTTTTCTCGTGATATAAAGAACATTTTTAGTACAGATAGATAGATAGATAGATAGATAGATAGATAACTGAATGGACAGATATATAATAAACAGAATGAGATAGATAGATAGATAGATAGATAGATAGATAGATAGATAGATAACTGAATGGGACAGATATATAATAAATAGAATGAGATAGATAGATAGATAGATAGATAGATAGTGAACAGAATGAGATAGATAGATAGATAGATAGATAGATAGATAGATAGATAGATAGTGAACAGAATGAGATAGATAGATAGATAGATATATAGATAGATAGATAGATAGATAGATAGATAGATAGATAGATAGATAGATAGATAGATATTTTATTGTATTTGAACGATATGTTATTTATTGAGTTTTGTTTTTTTTTTTCTATGAATTAATTCGATCTTTCTCGGTAAATGGAAGTCGGGCTTGGTGTTATTGTTAACAATTATATTGTTTTCCTTCAATTGTTGTGTCATCTGCAGCAGAGAATATACAGTCGGCTCCTTGACGCTAAAAATCTATCAACATATGATAATGTATTTGTCTTCTTTCTGTATAAAAACACTTATGTGTAATAATGATAACACAGAAACCTCACGAATTGATGTAATAAGTGCGTGTCTGTGTGTGTGTGCGCGCCGATGTGACCGTTTGTATGTCGTCCGCCTATCTCTCCAAACAATTTGGTGCAGTGTAACGTAAATAATATCCATTTTCCTCGTCACCAATTCCATTCAAGTCAATTTAATTCCACCCTTTTTACACCTTTAGGCAGAGCGCGCGTATACAACTCTCCACTGCGCTCCGTATTGGCTTCTGTGTGTGCAACCAGATGAACCATCAAAACATCGTGGACGACATGACGAACTCTGGCGACGGGACGTTATCAGTTCCAAATATTTAGACAGGAAGACAGTGAAATAGCTTGAAGGACGTTTCTTTTTTTTCTTTTTTCTTTTTTTGGAGGGGGTTGAAATTTCAGAGTTGCGTAAATTAACAGGTAAATAAATATGTAAATTCATATGTATATATATATATATATATATATATATATATATATACTATTTCTCATTATTCGGACTATTGTCTTCATCTTTGTCGCCATATTTATTACAACGTTTCGACCGTTGTACACACCGGCCTTCTTCAGGTTGTTAGAATATTGAACTGAACCCTTTATTTCGCTCACTGGGGTAGACTGTTCTAGTTCCACGTGCCATGTTTAATGGATGTAAGTTATCAGTCATCTTCTGTTAATTTCCCTCTGAAAGTTCTCCACTGCCTTAACCGGGTATTGAACTCACACTCTTTGGGTCCTGACACTGGATCTAACCAACGCCTTTATCCACTGTGCCATGTGACGTCGTAATAAATATGGATATAACGAGACTCGTTTCGAAAAAACCTCGAATTTTTGATTTGCCAATAATCAATCAATCTAGCTCACTAGGTGTATCTATACACACACACACACATATATATATATATATATATATATATATATATATATATATATATATATATATATATATATATATATATATATATATATATATATATATATATGTGTGTGTGTGTGTGTAATTTCTATATATATTCATTATATATTACATATTTGCGGTACTTATTTGATGCGCTTAATATCAGTGATAGAGTTAACATACTTAATTGTAATGATGTGCGTTTCATTTAAAATTAATACTTTTATTAATATTGAAGTAATATTGAATGGATTAATATTAACGTCTTTTTATAAAAGTATAAATTCTAAATTCTTATTCCCATTCTATAATAATTTTAAGCTTCTCTCTAAAACGTTTCGCAGCCTTTTTTTGTTCATTCTTCTTCCTTCCACAGATGTTGATAGGGTTACATTGTTGTCAGTGTCCATCTTGAACCATCGCCTTTGTTTGTACCCCCTCCACCACAACCACCTTAGGTCCCTTAAGCTTCTTTATCTATACAACCCCCTCTTCAATCATAGGCCAATTCTTACTTTCTCCTTTTATCCTTTCCTTTTTTCCTGCTTTCCTTCTTTTACCTTTCAAATTTCCCGTGAAGAAATGTTTTATTCATTTTAGTAAATGTATTTGCATTGATAAGTCCAGAGTAAAACTACTTTCCCATGGACGAAATGATTATCTGAATGAGGTAAATTGTTTGGATCTCATTAATTGTAATTCACTCATATATATATATATATAAACATATCTGCTCTGAATTTTACATTGAGCTCTCCGGATATCATCCTCCTTGGGTCTACCCATGCGAATTACCTAGTTTTGCATAAACTATATATATATATATATATATATATATATATATATATATATATAGTTGTATATTTAGGCAGCAATCCTTCCTTTATGCATGTTTCATTAAAATCGACAGACAAGGTACTACGTTTAAGCTTTTATTTAATTTTTCTTGTGTTCTAACAAGAGCTTTCTTTTGTGGACAAAGAGTGTGTAAGAACTGTCCAAATGTTTTATAGTTCCGAGCACTTCCGGCTATACCT
>OZ010596.1:6794509-6864509 GCA_963932145.1 Acanthosepion lycidas
TACCCATAGCTGGGACCCTAACAGGTGCTACTACCTCGGGTCAGGGTGGACATGGGTACGCTAGAAATTAAGAGGTGGCTCCACGCTCCTCAAAACCTCCTGATCAAAAGCCTTACTGCTGAATGTAGTTTATCGTCTTACCCAGGACGCGGGTGTAGTTTATTATCTTACCCAGGACACGTATGTAGTTTATCGTCTTATCCAGGACGCGGGTGTAGAAAATGTTGATTAGAAATTTGTTGACATAGTGATAGTGAATTCAATCCCTGGTAGTGTGCACTTGGAACTCAGTGGAAACGGTCGCGTAATATCTGGGCAGTACTAAATAACAGATATCCCTAGACATGAGCAGTGGAAAAAGAACAGTCTACTCCCATAGATTAAATAAAGTGTTAACTTCAGAATTCCCTGCAGGTTTCCCAAATATACATGTGAGGTCACCCGCGATATAAACCTAAAGCAAGTGGGGAGGGGCCAAAACGTTATGATAACAAAAATGAGGACAATAGTCTGAGTAGAAATAACGTAAATACAGAGCAACCTCGGTCCTCGAACGTCTCACATGTCGAACAAATCGGTTTTCGAACAGAAAATTCGAGATGAAATGCCTCGCTTATCGAACACAATTTCGGTTCCCCAATAATATTGACGAACCGAGCCGAACCAAGTCGAACCAAGCCGACCGAGCCGGACCGAGCCGAACCGAGTTAGCCCGAACGGATTCGTTTCTTAGTCGACCGCCATGTTGTATACATTCAAGTGTTGTGATGTGCTTTTCTTTTCCAATTTTATTGGACTATGCGTTTTTTTTCCTCTTCATTATTCCTCAATCATGGCTCCAAAGAAAGCTAGCAGGGATACTGGTCAAGAAAAAAGAAAAGTTAAGAGAAAAACAATTGTTAATGATATTGTCTCTTCCTATTCAGTTTCATATGGCAAAATCAACGATCTCTACTATTCTTCTAAATAAAAAGACGATCATGTCTTTCCTTCCCCCTTTCCAAACAATAACATATCTTTCCTTCTCTTTCCACTTCCGCCATTAACTCTCCTACTTAGAGGTACGGACGGTAAAATTAAAATGTTCATCTATATTTTATCTGTTTATTGGGTTTATTTATTTTTTTCTTAGATTTAATGATTTTCATTAGTTTTGTGTATAAGCTTGTGCACAAAGTACTGTTATTAAAGTTTAAGCAATCATCTTAGGACCAGGAACGGAATTATCTATTTTACATTGATTCATATTGGAAAAATAGTTTCGGGTTACGAACATTTCGGGTTACGAATGGGCTTCAAAAACGAATTAAATTCGTGAGTCGAGGTTCCACTGTAATAAAGTTTGTAGTTCAGTATTAAAAGTGGAAATGTCTAAAATATTAATCGAAAGCGTGAAACCAAATCGGATAAGCAAACACGATGGGAAATTTCGCAACAAAATGATAAAACACTCAACTCCGCCATATTTAATAAAATTTGCGTAGAAGAATTACTACGTAATGATATACAATATAAATATGATTTTATGAGGGTTCAACAATTCAGCACTTACAATTGAACATAGGATTTGATTTGGTAAAATCTTCTCCAAAACCAACCACACTTTTCAGTACGGTTACCTAAATGCGCGCATTGCTGGATTTCGACCGAGTTTCGCTTACGCCGACATCACACTTGTAAGATTTTATGCGGCATCAGTCAATTTAGGAGGAAATTAAACTTTGTTTCGGTCAATTTTAATAAAAGATACCAGCAGCAACAGAAGGTAAAAACACCACCCCAAAAGCGTCCCCACCCCCAAATAGAGATAGAAAAGGGCACAAAAATCAGGAAAATTATTAAAATTTAATTTAGCATCATGTCAAATTAAACGAAAGAACGAGAGGAAGACTGAATAGCGTCAAAATTCGAATTACGAAGCTTACCTCCCTTAAAAGCCAGCATTTAAAGCCCTGGCTTTTTCTCTTGATAAGACAAATTACCATTGTTGCCACCAGTAGAAAGATCGATATGAACAGACTGAGATAGATAGATAGATAGAGAGAGAGAGAGAGAATGATCAGACTGATATCTATATATATATATATATATATATATATATATATATAAGAGAGAGAGAGAGAGAGACATAGTCTGTAACGGAAAGAAGAGATAAGACATTGTTGTATTAAATGGGTCGGTCGTTTTCCCAGGATAACTGTAAAGCCAGTCCAGATCAATTACAAAACTAATAGGTAAAATAGATATCGTTCTTGCTTATCCTATTGTCGGCCATCTTAATCCTTGACACCAGAAATAAAATACTCTTCTATTCGCTGTCTGTTCTATAAAAAGTCCGCATTGTCGATTCCGTTATGAGCATATTTGAATACCCCCGTTCAGACGTGATGGCACAGACGGCTACCCACCCACAGGACAAGATGCCACACCCCCTCCGTACAATTTCTCTGTTTGTCCGAGCCTTTCGTTCACTCGTTTATACAATTGCCTACCTTGTATCCAGGTGGCGTGTTTTATTCAGAAAGTAATCCGCTTTATTATTCAGCACTTAGAGTTTTCAACGATCAGTAAATTATATTCTATTGTCCGAATGATGTTCGAAGAGCGGATCATTTGCAGAAGCTCAAAGGCTAATCAGATTCCAAAGAACTCCAAATATTTCATCGGTTTTTCATTTTTTTAGTCTTCAAGATTTTTTTTACTTTATTTTTTATATGTGGCGTTGTCAATAGTCGTTGCTTATAACGGCCATCTTAAATTTAAGCTGCGCTAATCGCATCCCGGAAAGGATTCGTAGGCCGGTTCCAAAAGGAAGACAGAAATGTAGAATCCCTTTACGTTTATTTTCTGCATTGAACACGTCAAAAAAATCTTAAATATGCAAGCCAAGCTGGTGAAAGGAAGTTCTACAATTTTCTTTCTTTCTCTTTTTTTCTTTTGGTTAATCACATACATAGAAATTTAACTACAGGAACTCCTAAAAATAACAAGGAATTGACCGTAGCCATGTTGGTTGGTTAGTTGATTTTGTTTAGCGGCATATCAACACCTCTGTGTGTTATTTAATGCCGAAATGTAAATAATTTATACAATTTTATGACTTCAACTAAATATATTTCGAAAGTAACTGTATGCCTTCAACTATAGACAAAATGCATAGCTGGCCATGATACTATAAATATTTTTGTTATTATTTATATAAAAAATGTATTGCTGGTATTTTTGCTATAAAAAAATATTTTTTTACTTTCATAGTGTTTTGTTTGGGAGTTCACTATTTGCCCATAGCTGGGACCCTAACAGGTGCTACTACTCCGGGCCAGGGTAGACCTGGGAACAATAGCAATTAAGAGGTGGCTCCACGCTCCTCAAAAGCTCCAATCTCCCGTTCAGAGGCCTTGCTGCCGGATGTAGTTTATCATCATGCCCATGACTCGCAGTCGTCGGGGTCATCGAGCTAATGCGAACGATCCTTTACGTAGTTGCATAGTATGTACTTCGCCAGGGCTACATCCAGTTTTGGATTCAGTGTTTTCCCTCTCCTAGCCATCAAAGGCTATAGAACCCCAAATGTCCTGCTTTTTACCCATAGATGGGGAGGGAAGAGATGGCTTCATACCTTTCCCAAGGTTATTAGCACGTAAGTGAATGTAATGAACTCGGCTGAAATTCGAACTCCTCAATTCGAGCTACAATCCATTATTCTACCGTATGAAATTTACAACAAAGGTGATATACCGGAAGACCTAAGTAGATCCATTTTCATAGCGTTGCCTGTGAAACCAGGTGCAAACGAATGCGAACTTCATCGGGTAATCAGCCTAATGAGACTCATTACAAAACTTATCATCCGAATTCTGATGAATAGAGTGCGTAGTGGAATTAGACCGGAAATAGGATAAGAACAGTGCGGGTTCGTTAAAGACACTGAAACAAGGAATGCAATATTTATGCCCAGAATGGTATCAAAAAGAGCAGTTCAAATCCTAAAGGATATATACTTGTGATTATCCAACAGTATTAAGCTATGTCACAAAGAAATGTTTGAACTATTATTCAAGTAAGGTTTATTTAGGAGGGCTATTAAAATAATTCAGAATTCCCTCTGCATGAGGATAGAAAATGAATTCTGTAAATACACAAAAATAAAAAAGGATGGAAGACAAGGATGTGTCGTGTCACCTGACTTATTCAACCTTAAATTGAATGCTAAAAATTTAAATTCCTATGAAGATTCATTATTGACGGCCACAATCTTAATAACATTAGATATACAGGTGCTACAGCATTGATAGAAAACACAGAAAGAAAACTACAGAAACTCCTACAGAAGGTAGTAAAAGAAAGCGAGAAGAAAGGACTAATTATCTATTGTAAGAAAACAGAATATATGGTTGTCTGCAAAAGAAACAGTTCAACATGGAGATACCCGAATTAAATGATTCAAAAATTTAAATATCTAGGACGGAAAATGCAACACCAAAATCCGAAGACGCATTGGGGTAGCGAAAAATACTTTCTAAAAGTTAAACATAGTATTAAGATACAGGAAAATTTTATTAGAAACAAGGGAAACAGTACTGAATTGTTATGTCATATCGATACTCTTACATACTTGTATTTAGAATCATAAGGATATAGTTGAAAGAAAGAAGCATAGGCGAATTTGATACTCACAAGTCCTACTGAAAACAAGAGGAACAGAGAAAAACAGCAAGTAACGAGCTTGTGCAAATGGATAGCAGAACATAGTGAACTACATCCTGAAGGGATATGGTACATCAAAAAAAGTATTGTACAAAGTCATACGTGAATAAATATGTGTTAGAAGGACTACTTCGCCTTTCTTCCAAGCTGTAAGTCTCTCTTGAGTGCATGCTTTGTAAATCAGCATTCGAATCCTAGTCCCGAGCACCAAATTCTGTGAGCGATAAGAAATACACGGTTACACTTTTTTTCGTTTCATTTAGCACAGAGAAGAAAGATTGGAGGAAGTAGATTGTGCTGCGTCTAATTTCCAAGTGTGTTGGTACTTTCTTCCTAACTACTTAGAAAAATATCCTAGGAAAGTAAGAAAATTGTGAACTGCTATGTTAGATGTTTCCTTATAGATGAAAAGAACACCTGAAGCTGAATTCTATCAATGAATATGGCGAATACTATGTACAGAATATGTGAGTAACGAGAAAGCTTTAAGGAGGAGATGAAATACTAATGATCAGAAACATACTTATATTTAAAAAATGAAAATTTGGGTCCTCATTATGAGGAAAAGAAACTCAGCTTATAATCCCACGACAATTTTTACTGATTTATAAAGTTATTTTTAGAATTTTAATAAACAAAAACAATATGATATGGAAATCAATTGATGCATTTTTCTCAAGAAGTGCCAACAAAAATGTCAAACACATCATTTATTCAAATATTTATTTGCAAGATTATAAAAGATATGAGAACAATATTTCTTACATGTGGATAGAATTTAATTTCTGAACTCTTACAATAAATTATTCATTTACACATTTATAAAAAATATTTTTATTATTTACTATGAAAATTCTTTTATTTTTACGTTATTATAAAAATATGTGACCAAATTAAAAGGTAATATTTATTATTTACCATGTAATAAAGAAATAAATATGAAAATATTTTTTATTATTTAGCACATTATAAATAAGTATGAACATTTTTTCTATAAAAATAATAAAATAAAAATGTTTGTGATGTATAAAATAAATCAATGTAAATATACAAAGTAAATATAGATAAAAATGTCGGTGAATTTTAAAACTAAAAACTTTAAATAATTGTTACTAATCATAAATAGAACAACTTACTACACTTCAGCGACCCACAGTAATTTAAAAATAATTTTGAATTTGTGTGTGTGCATCGATTTTTGTAAATACGGAAGTCCATGTATGACATTATCAGAAAATAAGAGCGATAACTATAGTAAATTTAAAATCCAAAAGCACCTAAAATTCAATAAAACATTAGGTTACGGAGAATATTACTGTATAGTTAAAAATTATATAAAAAGGCGCTCACGTTATATTCCTCAAGAAATTTTTATTGACATGTCCACTATAAAAAATTAGATAAACTTCTGTCTATCAGTCAAATTGTCAACCTGTAAATATCTTAAACAATCACCTACCGCCGTGTTTAAAAATGCATTTCTGCGATATTTTAAACTAAAACTAAGTAACATTTGTTTCAAATTAGATTAATTAAACTTGAACAATTTAGCAGCTACTAAGTGTTGAGTGGAAGAATATCTGTCCATTATATCAACACATGTAGTCATGTACTTTATTTGCTTCTGCCATCGGTACCTTTGAAGGATTCTCACGCTATTCGAGTTTCTTATTTTTACAATAGCAGTTTTGAAATCTGTTATATATTTATTGACTTTAAACTCACTAATTTCTTGAGATTGCATTTGGTTGTAAATTACTTCAACATTAGTCATAATCTAATAAAAAAACTCTCACTAAAACATGAAATTATCACCATTCAGGTATTGTAAACTTCCAGATGCTTTTGCAGTGATTTGACCTACATTTGATGTTAACTGAATTTCAGTAATTTAGCTTTTTAAATTTTGCACTTTTTCATTAACTTTATTCACAGTCCGTATTTTAAAGTTCCACCTTGTCGAGAATGGATATGGAATGCTGACGCCCATATTCATCTTGAGAATGGATACACGTTGTGAAGATCTTAAGAAAATGTTGGAATAGCCAAAATGTTAGAGAAAAAAATATTCTTGCGTTCCGTGTAATACTTGCTGCATTTCTCTTTATTAAATTAAGTTGATGTGCATAACAGGGAATGAAATGTGCACTACTATAAACCGCTTTTATATTTACTTGAACTTCTCCTTTTTTTTGCTTTTCATGACATTTGCACCATCAAATGTCCGAGCTAGCAGTTTTTGTCCATTACCTTAAAGGAATATATCTGATTATTCTAGAATACGTTTTGATTTTCTGGAATAAAGAATCCCCAAAAGCATTCTAATATTTCTTCATTCAGCACGTTCTGTAGAACTGATATGTCCCAGAAAGGGATATATTTGGACGAAGTAGCTAAGTGGTTTTGGCTACTATAACCAAGTAGAATACGGTAGCAGTAATCGACTGGTACGCGTCGTAGTCACAATTAAGCATTGTAGATTAATGGCGTAGTCCAATGGGCGTCGTTATAGACTTAGCTCTCAAGTGTACGCATATTCCATTATATCAAGGACAATGACCACTTGAGTGTGTTCCGAAACATCTATTGTGTCATCATCCATCACGCCTACAAAGGAAGCTTCCGCAATTTCTGTCCTTATCTCCTCATGGTATATTTGTAGCAGGCTGTCAAATATCTCATTCTGAATGGCCTTAGGAACACATTGAAAAACAATACTAATTTCGAAGTGATTCTTCAAATCTGGATCTAATTTAGATGGAAAATTTATTAAACCTCTAAATATGTCTGGATTTCTTGAATCATATTTTTCATTATGTCCACGTAAGGGAGTTTCAAAGTTTAAAATACAGTATATTATTTTGTATAAAAATCCACGGTTCTTTTTAATCTTCATGTGATGTTCATTGATTTAAAGTTTATACGCTTCACTAAGTTTCTAAATAACTTAATATTTACATTTCCTAAAAGTGAAAGTGAAACCACATTTTCAATATACTTCTTCAACTTCATGTTTATCAGTTTATCAGTTTTTTTTTCTTTCATTTTGTTTATATTTATAAAAGCGTCTTTTGTCCACGTTACATCATCTCCAAACAGCAAACACGAGAAACAAAACAATGCATTTTTCACTTTACAGCCGCAGAGTCAGTATTTCTGTTGGTATTATTCAGAATTAAATCTAATATATCCCTTGTTGTTGCCTATCCCATTTTGTTTAGATGTCTAAGAAAAGCAATGAATAACAACAAAAAATTCAATATAAGCTCTGGTAAAAAATAAAAGCAATAATAATAACAAAAAATTGCCATATGAGCACTGGTAAAAATAGATGCTGAGACATTAGGTTTATAAGTCCCAGAAATTCATACACGCATGTTCTCAAGGACGCATGACCCAATGTAGATTAGATCCAGTGACTAGACCCAAGCAGTTGTACCGGGCCAGAGAAGTAGTGAACTAAAGAGTTGAGTTAAAGGGAAATAACGCGTGGAACTTGACCAATCTACCTTCGGGGTTTGGTTCGAAATTCCAATCACCTGAAGAAGGCGTACAACAGCTGAAACGTCGTGAATATCGCAATGAAGATGAGGATAACAGTCCGAATAATGTAAATGCCTATTCCAAGTTGTAATGTAAATACTTATATTTGAATGTCTTTCTCATGGAGAGACAACTGTGAAAACTTAAGTTGTTGAAGTTCAATTACTGTCACAGAACTTATTTCTTGGAGATTATAGTTAACTTATTAAAAATTTCTATACCTTAAAACATCCGATAAAAACAAAACAATATGAATAGAATAGAAGAATGGAAGAAGCATGAAAATCATCTACAGTTTACCACATTCAAGAATAGGGTACATGGTTTTTTTAAGCACAACTCATACTAAACACGACTTGACACTCGGACAACAGGGTCGGCACTGCGTGAGAGACGGCGCTCTTTCTAACCAGCGTGCACATGCGCACAGCAGCCAAACACTTCATTACTGTAACTCTGAAGGACACAGTTCCATACAAGGATTTTTGCCATTTTTCATGAACAAAGAGCTTACTACTAATATTAAGCTTAAGGATTATATAATGTACAAGTATAAAGAAAGAATTAAAGAAAAACATTCATTATATCGAGTAGAAACGAGGGGTGCTGTAGTTTCGTATTGCCTATACACGAGGTACCACTCCCCCTCAAGCCAATTGATGTAGGGTCTCCGTGTTGAGTGTGGTCCTGTGGGAAGATGAAGGGAGGCATAACGTCGCCTTCATTAGTGATCACTCCAAACATCTTCATAATCATCATCAGACTCATTCAACTCTTTACAAATCCTCTGCACTGTCCTCAGATTGATACTCAAACACACTGAAATATTTGTATTGGAGTTTCCGGCGCGAATACCAAGGAGTACAACATGTCATTTCCTAATTTCTGGTGGGGTGAATTGTGTCGTGGTTCTCTTTTTCTCACAGTGTCCATTTGACCCTACTATACTGTGCAGTCGATAAAATCAAAAACAATGCGCATGCGCGAAATTAAAAATATAAAATGACGGCAATTTAGCAATCGCACTCCATATGTGAAGAAAGTCTCAATTTGACATTAAGAATTGAATTACAATACCCTGAATTTTGAATTTATTTATAACACTGGGATTTTGTCCACTTTTGGGATAGGAGGCTGGGATTTTGTTCACTTTTAGGATAAAAGACTGGGATTTTGTCCACTTTAAGATAAAGGTTAGGATTTTGTCCACTTTTAGGATAGAAGGCTAGGATTTTGTCCACTTTTGGGATAAAAAGGGTGGGATTTTGTCTGCTCTGTGCTAGCTTTGTCGTGCTTTTTTCTTTTTCCTGTGACTTTTTACCGTGACTTTTTCCCTATAACATTTTTTTTTTACCTGGATTCGAATTATTTGATCATTGTTTGCACTCCCTAGAAATGTAACACCTAATTTTTGCGTCAATATTCTCAATGTAAAAGGCGTACGAACCTAGAAAATCAGCATTCAAGATGCCCACTATCATCGCCGCCGAGAAATACTCAA
This sequence comes from Acanthosepion lycidas, assembly GCA_963932145.1. NCBI lineage: Eukaryota > Metazoa > Mollusca > Cephalopoda > Sepiida > Sepiidae > Acanthosepion > Acanthosepion lycidas. The sequence continues at coordinate 6,804,261 of OZ010596.1, forward strand.
CTATTTCAGCCACAAGACACGTTCCAAAAAATAACGAAAATTTAACTATGAAGGCTTTGCAAAACTAACTCACAAGCCGCTGTAGAGAGACAAATGTGTTTGTTTTGTAGTTATATGAATACAGCTAGCTTGTCTAAATCAGTCAATTGTTCGATAAAGAAAACAAAAGCTTGGTGCTTGGCAAAACCTTTTATATCTGTGTATTCATTTCTCTTCTCACACGGTAACCTGTTATATTGACCTTGTGTCAAACTAAGGTAAACTAAAGCGTAATATAAAAAATCTCCCGGATCACGATACCTAAGAAAGCGACAATTGTTGTGTGATGGCTAAAAGGCTTGTCTCATGTAGTGGGTTCAATCCTTACTGGAAGACTCGCTAGTGCGCTATTAAGACGACCTTCAGCTAACCCTAGTTAATAACTAAAAAGACAAAAGGGATATTGTGTCAGGTTGAAAGAATAGTATATTGTTTAATTTCTACATATAAATTTGAAACTATCAGCGTATATTATATCAGTCCGGTGCCCACAATAGAGGTTTCGTTCTGACATCAATCTTTTTCAGTTTGTTCATTATAATTGTACTAACCTACCGATATCGGTGACTTCGGGTTTATCTATTTATCTCTGTTCGTATCAATCTTCCTTTGTTCAATTGTCAATGCGTATATATCTCATAATCTGTTTATACCACGGCATTCATATCAATTTCTGTTCATATCAAATTTTCTTTTATTCATATTTATGTCTGCTAATATCTATTTCGATCTAGTCATGTCTATCTACTGTTCGTATCAGTTTAGTTTATTTTCTATTGTATGTAAATTATCTATCTATCTATCTATCTATCTATCTATCTATCTATCTATCTATCTATCTATCTATCTATCTCAGGCTGTTCCTATCTATTTATCTATTTATCACGGCCTGTTCCTATCTATCTATCTATCTATCTATCTATCTATCTATCTATCTATCTATCTATTACAGCATGTTCCTATGAATCTATCTCAGCCTGTTCATATCTATTTATCTATCTATCTATCTATCTATCTATCTATCTATCTATCTATCTATCTATCACGGCCTGTTCCTATCTATTTATCTATCTATCTATCTATCTATCTCAGCCTGCTCATATCTACCTATCTATCTATCTATCTATCTATCTATCTATCTATTGCGGCATGTTCCTATCAATCTATCGCAGGCTGTTCATATCTATCTATCTATCTATCTATCTATCTATCTATCGCGGCCTGTTCCTATCTATCTATCTATCTATCTATCTATCTATCTATCTATCTATCTCAGCCTGCTCATATCTATCTATCTATCTATCTATCTATCTATCTATCTATCTATCTATCTCAGCCTGCTCATATCTATCTATCTATCTATCTATCTATCTATCTATCTCAGCCTGCTCATATCTATCTATCTATCTATCTATCTATCTATCTATCGCGGCCTGTTCCTATCTATCTATCTATCTATCTATCTATCTATCTATCTATCTATCACGGCCTGTTCCTATCTATTTATCTATCTATCTATCTATCTATCTCAGCCTGCTCATATCTATCTATCTATCTATCTATCTATCTATCTATCTATCTATCTATTGCGGCATGTTCCTATCAATCTATCGCAGGCTGTTCATATCTATCTATCTATCTATCTATCTATCTATCTATCTATCTATCTATCTATCTATTGCGGCATGTTCCTATCAATCTATCTCAGCCTGCTCATATCTATCTATCTATCTATCTATCTATCTATCTATCTATCTATCTATCTATCTATCTATCTCAGCCTGCTCATATCTATCTATCTATCTATCTATCTATCTATCTATCTCAGCCTGCTCATATCTATCTATCTATCTATCTATCTATCTATCTCAGCCTGCTCATATCTATCTATCTATCTATCTATCTATCTATCTATCTATCTATCTATCTATCTATCGCGGCCTGTTCCTATCTATCTATCTATCTATCTATCTATCTATCTATCTATCTCAGGCTGTTCCTATCTATTTATCTATTTATCACGGCCTGTTCCTATCTATCTATCTATCTATCTATCTATCTATTACGGCATGTTCCTATGAATCTATCTCAGCCTGTTCATATCTATTTATCTATCTATCTATCTATCTATCTATCTATCTATCTATCACGGCCTGTTCCTATCTATTTATCTATCTATCTATCTATCTCAGCCTGCTCATATCTATCTATCTATCTATCTATCTATCTATCTATCTATCTATCTATCTATCTATCTATTGCGGCATGTTCCTATCAATCTATCGCAGGCTGTTCATATCTATCTATCTATCTATCTATCTATCTATCTATCTATCGCGGCCTGTTCCTATCTATCTATCTATCTATCTATCTCAGCCTGCTCATATCTATCTATCTATCTATCTATCTATCTATCTATCTATCTCAGCCTGCTCATATCTATCTATCTATCTATCTATCTATCTATCTATCTATCTATCTATCTATCTATCGCGGCCTGTTCCTATCTATCTATCTATCTATCTATCTATCTATCACTCCCATTCTCTACGTAGCTAACATAGTTAATGTGAATTAAGCAGTTCCTTTTGATATTCGATCTAAATTCACTAATTCTGTTTTCATAGCTTAGTATTCTCCAACTTCACCTAACTATGGTGGCATTCTTGTCTTTCCATCGAGCTGTTTGCCTCGCTGGTTTCTCTCATTATTTTAGCCAAGTAATTATGTACGTCTCTACTTGACTGCGTACGTGTGCGTGTATATGTGCGTGTGTAGGTTTGTGCGTGTGCTTATGTTTGTGCTTGTGATATGTGTTTGCGCGCGCCTGTGTGTGTTTCTGTGTGCGTGTGTGCGTTTCTGTGTGCCTGTGTATAAGATCCCAACGACTAATCATCTCACATCCTTGTCTTATTCACATTGGTATTCATTTTCCGCTGCAGCGAATTTTCTAAATCCCATTAATACGTCCTCTGGTTCGTACAAGCCGGTCCTTAACACCCACAAAACCTACCGTTCGACAAAAAGCACCGAGGACAAAAAAAGCCAACGACTTAAATCGCATTTGAACATCTGGAATTGCTAAACTGTCCACGATGTTCCCATCAAATTAAATTTCCTTGATTAAACATGGTTAAATAAAAATGGCTTTTTAATAATCGAAATAATTTTTTTTTCTCAGAATTTTATTGGATCTCTTTATTTACTTGAATTCAAATGGCAAATATTTGAAACAGTGCTTCTTAACCAGGGGTTCTCGCATCAACTAGGTGTGCGATACCGGTTCCTAGCGAATCATTTGGATTGGTTCATCAAGGAAACTTTAGTGTATTATTTGGCGATCTGACATATAAGTTTACATTATAGAAATTTTACCAATTGCTACTATCATAATAGCGTAAATATATATGTAGCCGACCGTGTGGGTTTACGTGTTGTTAAATTAGGAACATGTGTATATATATGTATATATATATGCGTCAACAAATATATGTATTAAACAACAAAATTTATTTTTATTTTTATTTCTTTTATTTATTTCTTTTATTTTTTATTTTTATTCATTCATTCATTTATTTTATTTTTATTTATTTTAATCTTGTTTTTTATTTTATTTATTTATTTACTTTGTTTTTATTTTATTTTTTTTATTTATTTAATTTTTGCTATGAAAGCAATGTGCGTTTTTATAAAGCATTATTTGGTTGTCATTTATGGGAATAAAGATTAACCTTTAGTAATCTGCATTATTAACATTACTTCTCTTCCCACTGGATTCTTTTTCAAGGCTTCTCAATTGCAATATTCTTATTAATAATTTTGATCAAAATTGTTTGCTGTTGCCACCGCAGGATATGACAACACAACAATTAAAAGAATTAAAAGAAACACAATGGTTTTGTTATTTACAGATTAAATGAATATACATTTCATTAATTCTGGAAGAAAGTGCGAGAACTGGTTGATGGTTTGCAAAAAAGTGCGGCGAGGACTGGTTCGTGGTTTGAAAGGGGTGCGAGAATTGCTTGGTAGTTTTAAAGGGGTGCGATAACTGGTTGGTGGTTGGAAAGGGGTGCGAGAAGTGGTTGGTGGTGTGAAAGGGGTGGGAGAACTGGTCGGCGGTGTAAAAGGGGTGCTAGGATTGGTTGGTGGTTGGAAAGGCGTGCGAGAAGTTGTTGGTGGTTTGAAAGGGATAAAAGAACAGGTTGGTTGTTGAAAGGGGAGCAAGAGTTGGTTGTTGGTTTGAAAGGGGTGGGAAAACTGCTTGGTGGTTTGAAAGGAGTGCGAAAACTGGTTTGTGGCTTGAAAGTCGTGGGAGAACTGGTTGGTGGTTTGAAAGGTGTGGGAGAACTGGTTGGTAGTTTGAAAGGGGTGGGACAACTGGCTGATGGTTTGAAAGTGATGGGAGAACTTGTATTGGTTTGAAAGGGGAGGGAGAACTGGTTGGTGGTTTGAAAGGAGTGCAAGAACTGGTTGGTGTTTTGAAAGGGGTGGGAGAACTGGTTGGTGGTTTGAAAGGAGTGCTAGAAATGTTCGGTGGTTTGAAAGGGGTACGAGAATGGATTGGTAGTTTGAAAGCGGTGCGAGAACTGATTGGTGGTATGAAAGGAATGCGAGAACTGGTTGGTAGTTTCAAAGGGGTGTGAGAATGGGTTGGTGGTTTGAAAGGTGTGGGAGAAATGCTTGGGGGTTTGAAAGGGGTGGGAGAATCGGTTGGTGGTTTCAAAGGGGTGCGACAACTGATTGGTAGTTTGAATGGAGTGCGAGAATTGCTTGGTGGTTTGTAAGTGGTGGGAGAATTGGTTGGTGGTTTGAAAGGAGTGCGAGAACTGGTTGGTGGTTTGAAAGGGGTGAGAGAACTGGTTGGTGAGAGAACTGGTTTGTGGCTTGAAAACTGGTTGGTGGTTTGACTGGAGTGCGAGAATTGCTTAGTGAGAGAACTGGTTTGTGGCTTGAATGTGGTGGGAGAATTGGTTGGTGGTTTGAATGGTGTGGGAGAACTGGCTGATGGTTTGAAAGAGTGAGAGAAATGGTTGGTGGTTTGAAAGGAGTGCGAGAACTGGTTGGTGGTTTGAAAGTGGTGGGAGAACTGGTTGATGGTATGAAAGGGATGGGAGAACTGGTTGGTGGTTTGAAATCGGTGGGAGAACTGGTTGATGCTTTGAAAGGAGTGCGAGAACTGGTTGGTGGTTTGAAAGGGTGGGAGAACTGATTTATGGCTTGAAAGTGATGGGAGAACTTGTATTGGTTTGAAAGGGGTGGGAGAACTGGTTGGTGGTTTGAAAGGGGTGGGAGAACTGGTTGGTGGTTTGAAAGGAGTGCTAGAACTGGTTGGTAGTTTCAGAGGGGTGTGAGAATGGGTTGGTGGTTTGAAAGTGTGGGAGAAATGCTTGGGTGTTTGAAAGGTGTGGGAGAATTGATTGGTGGTTTCAAAGGGGTGCGACAACTGATTGGTGGTTTGACTGGAGTGCAAGAATTGCTTGGTGGTTTGTAAGGGGTGGGAGAATTGGTTGGTGGTTTGAAAGGAGTGCGAGAACTAGTTGGTGGTTTGAAAGGGGTGGGAGAACTGGTTGGTGGTTTGAAGGGGGTGGGAGAACTGGCTGGTGGTTTGAAAGTGGTGAGAGAACTGGTTGGTGGTTTGAAGGGGGTGGGAGAACTGGTTGGTGGTTTGAAAGGGGTGGGAGAACTGGTTGGTGGTTTGAAGGGGGTGGGAGAACTGGCTGTTGGTTTGAAAGTGGTGAGAGAACTGGTTGGTGGTTTGAAGGGGGTGGGAGAACTGGATGGTGGTTTGAAAGTGGTGGGAGAACTGGTTGGTGGTTTGAAAGGAGTGCAATAACTGGTTGGTGGTTAGAAAGGTGTGCGGAACTGGTTGGTGGTTTGAAAGTGGTGGGAGAACTTCTTTGTGGTTTGAAAGTGGTGGGAGAACTGGTTAGTGATTTGAAAGTAGTGCGAGAATTGGTTGGTGGATTGAAATGAGTGAGAGAACTGGTTAGTGGCTTGAAAGTGGTGGGAGAACTGGTTGGTGGTTTGAACGTGGTGAGAGAACTGGTTTGTGGCTAGAAAGTGGTGGGAGTACTGGTTAGTGATTTGAAAGGAGTGCGAGAATTGGTTGGTGGTTTGAAATGAGTGGCAGAACTGGTTTGTGGCTTGAAAGTGGTGGGTGAACTTGTATTGGTTTGAAGGCCGTGGGAGAACTGGTTGGTGGTTTGAAAGGGGTGGGAGAACTGATTGGTGGTTTGAAAGAAGTGCCAGAACTGGTTGGTGGTTAGAAAGGTGTGCGGAACTGGTTGGTGGTTTGAAAGTGGTGGGAGAACTGGTTTGTGGTTTGAAAGTGGTGGGAGAACTGGTTAGTTATTTGAAAGGAGTGCGAGAATTGGTTGGTGGTTTGAAATGAGTGGGAGAAGTGGTTTGTGGCTTGAAAGTGGTGGGAGAACTGGTTGGTGGTTTGAAAAGTGTGGGAGAACTGGTCGATTGTTTGAAAGAGTGCGAGAACTGATTGGTGGTATGAAAAGTGGGAGAACTGGTTGGTGGTTTCAAAGGGGTGTGATAATGGGTTGCTGGTTTGAAAGGTGTGGGAGAAATGCTTGGCGGTTTGAAAGGGGTAGGAGAATTGGATGGGGGTTTCAAAGGGGTGCGACAACTGATTGGAGGGTTGAATGGAGCGCGAGAATTGCTTGGTGGTTTGTAAGGGGTGCGAGAATTGGTTGGTGGTTTGAAAGGATTGCGAGAAATAGTTGTTGGTTTGAAAGGGGTGGGAGAAATGGTTGGTGGTTTGAAAGGGGTGGGATAACTTGTTTGTGGTTTCAAAACGGTGGGAGAACTTGTTCGTGGTTTGTAAGAGGTGGGAGAACTGATTGGAGGTTTGAAAGCGGTGGGAGAACTGGTTTGTGGCTTGAAAGTCATGAAAGAACTGGTTGGTGGTTTGAAAGGTGTGGGAGAACTGGTTGATTGTTTGAAAGGTGTGCGAGAAATGGTTGCTGGTTTCAAAGGAGTGCGAGAACAGGTTGGTGGTTCGAAATGGTTGGAGAACTGGTTAGTGCTTTGAAAGCGGTGGGAGAACTGGTTGATGGTTTGAAAGGAGTGCGAGAACTGGTTGGTGGTTTGAAAAAGGTGGGAGAACTGGTTTGTGGCTTGAAAGTGATGGGAGAACTTGTATTGGTTTGAAAGGGGTGGGAGAACTCGTTGGTGGTTTGAAAGGAGTGCGAGAACTTGTTGCTGGTTTGAAAGGGTTGGGAGAACTGGTTTGTGGCTTGAAAGTTGTGGGAGAACTGGTTGATGATTTGAAAAGTTTGCGAGAACTGGTTGGTGGTTTGAAAGTGGTGGGAGAAACTGTTGGTGGTTTGAAAGGGGTGGGAGTACTGGTTGATGGTTTCAAAGGAGTGCGAGAACTGGTTAGTGGTTTGAAAGGTTTAGGAGAACTGCTTTTTGGCTTGAAAGTGGTGGGAGAACTGGTTGATGCCTTGAAAGGAATACGGGAACTTGTTGGTGGTTTGAAAGGAGTGCGAGAAGTGGTTGGTGGTTTGAAAGGTGTCGGAGAACTGGTTTGTGCCATGAAAGTTGTGGTAGAACTGGTTGATGGTTTGAGAGGGGTTGGAGAACTGGTTGGTGGCTGGAAAGGAGTGCGAGAACTGGTTGGTTGTTTGAAAGTGTTGGGAGAACTGTTTGGTGGTTTGAAATGGGTAGGAGAACTGGTTTGTCGCTTGAAAGGGGTGGAAGAACTGGTTAATAGTTTGAAAGGAGTGCGAGAACTGGTTGGTGGTTTGAAAGGGGTGGGAGAACTGGTTGGTGGTTTGAAACGGGTAGGCGAACAGATTTGTGGCCTGAAAGTGCTGGGAGAAATTGTTGGTGGCTTGAAGAGTGTTCGAGAACTGGTTGGTGGTGTGAAAGGGGCGGGAAAACTGTTTTGTGGCTTGAAAGTGGTGGGAGAAATGGTTTGTGGTTTGAAACCGGTGGGAGAACTGGTTGATGGTTTAATAGGAGTGCGAGAACTGGTTGGTGTTTTGAAAGTGGTTGGCGAACTGGTCCGTGGCTTGAAAGGAGTGCGAGAACTGGTTGGTGGTTTGAAAGGGGTGGGAAAACTGGTTCGTGGCTTGAAAGATGTGGGTAAACTGGTTGGTGGTTTGAAAGTGGTGGACGAATTAGTTTGTGGCTTGAAAGTTGTGGGAGAACTGGTTGGTGGTTTGAAACGTGTGGGAGAACTGGTTGATGATTTGAAAGGAATGCGAGAACTGGTTGGTGTTTTGAAAGTGTTGGGCGAACTGGTTTGTGCCTTGAAAAGAGTGCGAGAACTGGTTGGTTTTTTGAAAGGAGTGCGAGAACTGGTTGGTTGTTTGAAAGGGGTGGGAGAACTGGTTGATGGTTTGAAAGGTGTGCGAGAACTGTTTGGTGGTTTGAAATGAGTGGGTGAACTGGTTTGTGGCTTGAAAGTGGTGCGAGAACTTGGTTTGGTTTGAAAGGGGTGGGAGAACTGGTTGGTGGTTTGAAAGGAATGCGAGAACTGGTTGATGGTTTGAAATGGGTGGGAGAACTGGTTGGTGGCTGTAAAGGAGTGCGAGAACTGGTTGGTTGTTTGAAAGGGGTGAGAGAACTGGTTGATGGTTTGAAAGGTGTGCAAGAACTGTTTGATTGTTTGAAATGGGTGGGAGAACTGGTTTGTGGCTTGAAAGTGCTCGGAGAACTGGTTGGTGGCTTGAAAAGAGTGCGAGAACTGGTTGGTGGTGTGAAAGGGGCGGGAAATCTGGTTTGTGGCTTGAAATTTGTTGGAGAACTGGTTGGTGGCTTGAAAAGAGTGCGAGAACTGGTTGGTGGTGTGAAAGTGGCGAAAACTGGTTTGTGGCTTGAAAGGAATGCGGGAACTGGTTGATGGTTTGAAACGGGTGGGAGAACTGGTTGATAGTTTGATAGGAGTGCGAGAACTGGTTGGTGTTTTGAAGGTGGTGGGCGAACTGGTTTGTGACTTGAAAGTTGTGGGAGAACTGGTTGGTGGCTTGAAAGGAGTGCGAGAACTGGTTGGTGGTTTGAAAGGGGTGGGAAATCTCGTTTGTGTCTTGAAAGTGGTGGGAGAACTGGTTGGTGGTTTGAAAGTGGTGGACGAATTAGTTTGTGGCTTGAAAGTTGTGGGAGAAATGGTTGGAGGCTTGAAAGGGGTGCGAGAACAGGTTGGTTGTTTGAAAGGCGTGCGAGAACTGGTTGGTGGTTTATAGAGGTGGGAGAACTGGTTGGTGGCTTCAAATTTGTGCGAGAACTGGTTGGTAGTTTATAGCGGTGGGAGAACTGGTTGGTGGCTTTAAAGTGGTGCGAGAACTGGTTGGTTGTTTGAAAGGGGAGCGAGAATTTTTTGGCGGTTTGAAAGGTGTGCGAGAGGTGGTTAGTGGTTTGAAAGGAATGCCTAAATTGTTGGGTGGTTTGAAAGTGTTGAGAGAATAGCTTTGTGGTTTGAAAATGGTGCGAGTATTTGCTGGTGGTTTGAAAGTGTTGGGAGAACTGGTTGCTGGTTTGAAAATGGGGTTAGAACTGGTTGGCGGTTTCAAAGGGTTGGGAGAACTGGTTTTTGGTTTGAAAGGTGTGCCAGCATTGGTTGTTGGTTTGAACCGAGTGCGAGATCTGGTTGGTGGTTTGAAAGGGGTGGGAGAACTTGTTGCTGATTTGAAAGTGTTGAGAGAATTGGTTTGTGGTTTGAAAATGGTGCGAGAAATTGTTGCAGGTTTGACAGATTTGCGAGGACTGGTTGGTGGTTTGAAAGGTGTGCGAGAACTGGTTGGCGGTTTCAAAGTTGTGGGAGAACAGTTTGTTGGTTTGAAGGGGGTGTCAGCATTGGTTGGTGGTTTGAAACGAGTGCGAGAACTGTTTGGTGGTTTGAAACGGGTGGGAGAACTGGTTGGTGGTTTGAAAGTGGTGTGATTAACGAAAAAGTTTAAGTACTTCTGATTTAAATGACACTGTCCCCCATCAAAATGTTGATTCACTTTCTTAAAATATCTAAACAGTTTTCCTTTGGCTACATCTAAGTCCGACTAGCGATCGCCGCTGTTTTTAGCGATCGATATTATGTTGAAAGAAACACTTGTGAAAAAATCAATAATTTTAATGTAGCATCTTCGAAATTCAGCTAATATTACAACTGATGTCATTTGTCTATGCAAAGATTGCAACGTTTCAGGTGTTTGAGAAAAATAAGAATGAAACCTTTATGCTCAGATTTGAGTTTCTGTAACCGGAGATCTCCGAAGCCTAATCGTTAAAGCAGCGGGCGGAGTTAGGGAGGATCTATCGAAAATATTAGGTTGGTGCAAAAATAATTTCGTTTTCTAAGATATGTTACTATGTGAGAAAATGAAATTATTTTTGGACCAAAATAATAGAATCGTACTGGAAAGTTATTCTTTACTCGTTCGGTACCTATCGCTTTGCTGACGGGAAATGTTGTAAGTATTGTAAGTTTATTAAATACTCATACATAGGAGTTCAAAATAACCGAGAATTAGGAAGGCCGTAGTTAGAGAGAGTATCAAAGGAACAGGAGACTAAGTAGGGGAAAAAAGAAGAGGTTTATTAAATACTCATACATAGGAGTTCAAAATAACCGAGAATTAGGAAGGCCGTAGTTAGAGAGAGTATCAAAGGAACTGGTGACTAAGTAGGGGAAAAAAGATGAGGTTTATTAAATGCTCATACATAGCAGTTCAAAATAGCCGAGAATGAGGAAGGCCGTAGTTAGAGAGAGTATCAAAGGAACAGGAGACTAAGTAGGGGAAAAAAAGATGAGGTTTATTAAATACTCATACATAGGAGTTCAAAATAGCCGAGAATTAAGAAGGCCGTAGATAGAGAGAGTATCAAAAAAACAGGAGACTAAGTAGGGGAAAAAAGATGAGGTTTATTAAATACTCATACATAGGAGTTCAAAATAACCGAGAATTAGGAAGGCCGTAGTTAGAGAGAGTATCAAAGGAACTGGTGACTAAGTCGGGGAAAAAAAGAAGAGGTTTATTAAATACTCATACATAGGAGTTCAAAATAGCCGAAAATTAGGAAGGCCGTAGTTAGAGAGAGTATCAAAGGAACTGGTGACTAAGTAGGGGAAAAAAAGAAGAGGTTTATTAAATACTCATACATAGGATTTCAAAATAACCGAGAATTAGGAAGGCCGTAGTTAGAGAGAGTATCAAAGGAACTGGTGACTAAGTAGGGGAAAAAAAGAAGAGGTTTGTTAAATACTTTATACATAGGAGTTCAAAATAGCCGAGAATTAGGAAGGCCGTAGTTAGAGAGAGTATCAAAGGAACAGGAGACTAAGTAGGGGAAAAAAAGAAGAGGTTTATTAAATACTCATACATAGGAGTTCAAAATAACCGAGAATTAGGATGGCCGTAGTTAGAAAGAGTATCAAAGAAACAGGAGACTAAGTAGGGAAAAAAAAGAAGAGGATTATTAAATACTCATACACAGGAGTTCAAAATAGCCGAGAATTAGGAAGGCCGTAGTTAGAGAGAGTATCAAACGAACAGGAGACTAAGTAGTGGAAAAAAGAAGAGGTTTATTAAATACACATACATAGGAGTTCAAAATAACCGAGAATTAGGATGGCCGTAGTTAGAAAGAGTATCAAACGAACAGGAGACTAAGTAGTGGAAAAAAGAAGAGGTTTATTAAATACTCATACATAGGAGTTCAAAATAACCGAGAATTAGGAAGGCCGTAGTTAGAGAGAGTATCAAAGGAACAGGAGACTAAGTAGGGGAAAAAAGAAGAGGTTTATTAAATACTCATACATAGGAGTTCAAAATAACCGAGAATTAGGAAGGCCGTAGTTAGAGAGAGTATCAAAGGAACTGGTGACTAAGTAGGGGAAAAAAGATGAGGTTTATTAAATGCTCATACATAGCAGTTCAAAATAGCCGAGAATTAGGAAGGCCGTGTTAGAGAGAGTATCAAAGGAACAGGAGACTAAGTAGGGGAAAAAAAGATGAGGTTTATTAAATACTCATACATAGGAGTTCAAAATAGCCGAGAATTAGGAAGGCCGTAGATAGAGAGAGTATCAAAAAAACAGGAGACTAAGTAGGGGAAAAAAGATGAGGTTTATTAAATACTCATACATAGGAGTTCAAAATAACCGAGAATTAGGAAGGCCGTAGTTAGAGAGAGTATCAAAGGAACTGGTGACTAAGTCGGGGAAAAAAAGAAGAGGTTTATTAAATACTCATACATAGGAGTTCAAAATAGCCGAAAATTAGGAAGGCCGTAGTTAGAGAGAGTATCAAAGGAACTGGTGACTAAGTAGGGGAAAAAAAGAAGAGGTTTATTAAATACTCATACATAGGATTTCAAAATAACCGAGAATTAGGAAGGCCGTAGTTAGAGAGAGTATCAAAGGAACTGGTGACTAAGTAGGGGAAAAAAAGAAGAGGTTTGTTAAATACTTTATACATAGGAGTTCAAAATAGCCGAGAATTAGGAAGGCCGTAGTTAGAGAGAGTATCAAAGGAACAGGAGACTAAGTAGGGGAAAAAAAGAAGAGGTTTATTAAATACTCATACATAGGAGTTCAAAATAACCGAGAATTAGGATGGCCGTAGTTAGAAAGAGTATCAAAGAAACAGGAGACTAAGTAGGGAAAAAAAAGAAGAGGATTATTAAATACTCATACACAGGAGTTCAAAATAGCCGAGAATTAGGAAGGCCGTAGTTAGAGAGAGTATCAAACGAACAGGAGACTAAGTAGTGGAAAAAAGAAGAGGTTTATTAAATACTCATACATAGGAGTTCAAAATAACCGAGAATTAGGATGGCCGTAGTTAGAAAGAGTATCAAAGAAACAGGAGACTAAGTAGGGAAAAAAAAGAAGAGGATTATTAAATACTCATACACAGGAGTTCAAAATAGCCGAGAATTAGGAAGGCCGTAGTTAGAGAGAGTATCAAAGGAACAGGAGACTAAGTAGGGGAAAAAAGAAGAGGTTTCTTAAATACTCATACATAGGAGTTCAAAATAACCGAGAATTAGGAAGGCCGTAGTTAGAGAGAGTATCAAAGGAACAGGAGACTAAGTAGGGGAAAAAAGAAGAGGTTTATTAAATACTCATACATAGGAGTTCAAAATAACCGAGAATTAGGAAGGCCGTAGTTAGAAAGAGTATCAAAGGAACAGGAGACTAAGTAGGGGAAAAAAAGATGAGGTTTATTAAATACTCATACATAGGATTTCAAAATAACCGAGAATTAGGGAGGCCGTAGTTAGAAAGAGTATCAAAGGAACTGGTGACTAAGTAGGGGAAAAAAGATGAGGTTTATTAAATACTCATACATAGGAGTTCAAAATAACCGAGAATTAGAAAGGCCGTAGTTAGAAAGAGTATCAAAGGAACTGGTGACTAAGTAGGGGAAAAAAGATGAGGTTTATTAAATGCTCATACATAGGAGTTCAAAATAGCCAAGAATTAGGAAGGCCGTAGTTAGAGAGAGTATCAAAGGAACAGGAGACTAAGTAGGGGAAAAAAGAAGAGGTTTATTAAATGCTCATACATAGGAGTTCAAAATAACCGAGAATTAGGAAGGCCGTAGTTAGAGAGAGTATCAAAGAAACTGGTGACTAAGTAGGGGAAAAAAAGAAGAGGTTTGTTAAATACTTTATACATAGGAGTTCAAAATAGCCGAGAATTAGGAAGGCCGTAGTTAGAGAGAGTATCAAAGGAACTGGTGACTAAGTAGGGGAAAAAGAGAAGAGGTTTATTAAATACTCATACATAGGATTTCAAAATAACCGAGAATTAGGAAGGCCGTAGTTAGAGAGAGTATCAAAGAAACAGGAGACTAAGTAGGGGAAAAAAGATGAGGTTTATTAAATACACATACATAGGATTTCAAAATAACCGAGAATTAGGGTAGCCGTAGTTAGAAAGAGTATCAAAGGAACTGGTGACTAAGTAGGGGAAAAAAGATGAGGTTTATTAAATGCTCATACATAGGAGTTCAAAATAGCCAAGAATTAGGAAGGCCGTAGTTAGAGAGAGTATCAAAGGAACAGGAGACTAAGTAGGGGAAAAAAGAAGAGGTTTATTAAATGCTCATACATAGGAGTTCAAAATAACCGAGAATTAGGAAGGTCGTAGTTAGAGAGAGTATCAAAGGAACTGGTGACTAAGTAGGGGAAAAAAAGAAGAGGTTTGTTAAATACTTTATACATAGGAGTTCAAAATAGCCGAGAATTAGGAAGGCCGTAGTTAGAGAGAGTATCAAAGGAACTGGTGACTAAGTAGGGGAAAAAGATGAGGTTTATTAAATGCTCATACATAGCAGTTCAAAATAACCGAGAATTAGGAAGGCCGTAGTTAGAGAGAGTATCAAAGGAACAGGAGACTAAGTAGGGGAAAAAAGAAGAGGTTTATTAAATACTCATACATAGGAGTTCAAAATAACCGAGAATTAGGAAGGCCGTAGTTAGAGAGAGTATCAAAGGAACTGGTGACTAAGTAGAGGAAAAAAGAAGAGGATTATTAAATACTCATACACAGGAGTTCAAAATAGCCGAGAATTAAGAAGGCCGTAGTTAGAGAGAGTATCAAAGGAACAGGAGACTAAGTAGGGGAAAAAAGGTTTATTAAATACTCATACACAGGAGTTCAAAATAGCCGAGAATTAGGAAGGCCGTAGTTAGAGAGAGTATCAAAGGAACAGGAGACTAAGTAGGGGAAAAAAGAAGAGCTTTATTAAATACTCATACACAGGAGTTCAAAATAGCTGAAAATTAGGAAGGCCGTAGTTAGAGCGAGTATCAAAGGAACAGGAGACTAAGTAGGGGAAAAAAGAAGAGGTTTATTAAATACTCATACATAGGAGTTCAAAATAACCGAGAATTAAGAAGGCCGTAGTTAGAAAGAGTATCAAAGGAACAGGAGACTAAGTAGGGGAAAAAAAGAAGAGGATTATTAAACACTCATACATAGGAGTTCAAAATAGCCGAGATTTAGGAAGGCCGTAGTTAAAGAGAGTATCAAAGGAACAGGAGACTAAGTAGGGGAAAAAGAAGAGGATTATTAAATACTCATACATAGGAGTTCAAAATAGCCGAGAATTAGGAAGGCCGTAGATAGAGAGAGTATCAAAAGAACTGGTGACTAAGTAGGGGAAAAAAGAAGAGGTTTATTAAATACTCATACATAGGAGTTCAAAATAACCGAGAATTAGGAAGGCCGTAGTTAGAGAGAGTATCAAAGGAACTGGTGACTAAGTCGGGGAAAAAAAGAAGAGATTTATTAAATACTCATACATAGGGGTTCAAAATAGCCGAGAATTAGGAAGGCCGTAGTTAAAGAGAG
Organism: Acanthosepion lycidas; assembly: GCA_963932145.1. Taxonomy (NCBI): domain Eukaryota; kingdom Metazoa; phylum Mollusca; class Cephalopoda; order Sepiida; family Sepiidae; genus Acanthosepion; species Acanthosepion lycidas. Next base: position 6,819,616 of record OZ010596.1, read on the forward strand.
TATCAAAGGAACAGGAGACTAAGTAGGGGAAAAAAGAAGAGGATTATTAAATACTCATACATAGGAGTTCAAAATAACCGAGAATTAGGATGGCCGTAGTTAGAAAGAGTATAAAAGGAACAGGAGACTAAGTAGGGGAAAAAAGAAGAGGTTTATTAAATACTCATACATAGGAGTTCAAAATAACCGAGAATTAGGATGGCCGTAGTTAGAAAGAGTATCAAAGGAACAGGAGACTACGTAGGGGAAAAAAAAGAAGAGGATTATTAAATACTCATACATAGGAGTTCAAAATAACCGAGAATTAGAAAGGCCGTAGTTAGAGAGAGTATCAAAGGAACTGGTGACTAAGTAGGGGAAAAAAGAAGAGGTTTATTAAATACTCATACATAGGAGTTCAAAATAACCGAGAATTAGGAAGGCCGTAGTTAGAGAGAGTATCAAATGAACAGGAGACTAAGTAGGGGAAAAAAAAGAAGAGGATTATTGAATACTCATACATAGAAGTTCAAAATAGCCGAGAATTAGGAAGGCCGTAGATAGAGAGAGTATCAAAGGAACTGGTGACTAAGTAGGGGAAAAAAGAAGAGGTTTATTAAATACTCATACATAGGAGTTCAAAATAATCGAGAATTAGGATGGCCGTAGTTAGAAAGAGTATCAAAGGAACAGGAGACTAAGTAGGGGAAAAAAGAAGAGGATTATTAAATACTCATACATAGGAGTTCAAAATAGCCGAGAATTAGGAAGGCCGTAGTTAAAGAGAGTATCAAAGGAACAGGAGACTAAGTAGGGGAAAAAGAAGAGGATTATTAAATACTCATACATAGGAGTTCAAAATAACCGAGAATTAGGATGGCCGTAGTTAGAAAGAGTATCAAAGAAACAGGAGACTAAGTAGGGAAAAAAGAAGAGGTTTATTAAATACTCATACATAGGAGTTCAAAATAACCGAGAATTAGGATGGCCGTAGTTAGAAAGAGTATCAAAGGAACAGGAGACTAAGTAGGGAAAAAAAAGAAGAGGATTATTAAATACTCATATATAGGAGTTCAAAATAACCGAGAATTAGGAAGGCCGTAAATAGAGAGAGTATCAAAGGAACTGGTGACTAAGTAGGGGAAAAAAGAAGAGGTTTATTAAATACTCATACATAGGAGTTCAAAATAACCGAGAATTAGGAAGGCCGTAGTTAGAGAGAGTATCAAAGGAACAGGAGACTAAGTAGGGGAAAAAAAAGAAGAGGATTATTAAATACTCATACATAGGAGTTCAAAATAGCCGAGAATTAGGAAGGCTGTAGATAGAGAGAGTATCAAAGGAACTGGTGACTAAGTAGGGGAAAAAAGAAGAGGTTTATTAAATACTCATACATAGGAGTTCAAAATAACCGAGAATTAGGAAGGCCGTAGTTAGAGAGAGTATCAAAGGAACTGGTGACTAAGTCGGGGAAAAAAAGAAGAGATTTATTAAATACTCATACATAGGAGTTCAAAATAGCCGAGAATTAGGAAGGCCGTATTTAAAGAGAGTATCAAAGGAACAGGAGACTAAGTAGGGGAAAAAAGAAGAGGATTATGAAATACTCATACATAGGAGTTCAAAATAACCGAGAATTAGGATGGCCGTAGTTAGAAAGAGTATCAAAGGAACAGGAGACTAAGTAGGGGAAAAAAGAAGAGGTTTATTAAATACTCATACATAGGAGTTCAAAATAACCGAGAATTAGGATGGCCGTAGTTAGAAAGAGTATCAAAGGAACAGGAGACTAAGTAGGGGAAAAAAAAGAAGAGGATTATTAAATACTCATACATAGGAATTCAAAATAACCGAGAATTAGAAAGGCCGTAGTTAGAGAGAGTATCAAAGGAACTGGTGACTAAGTAGGGGAAAAAAGAAGAGGTTTATTAAATACTCATACATAGGAGTTCAAAATAACCGAGAATTAGGAAGGCCGTAGTTAGAGAGAGTATCAAAGGAACAGGAGACTAAGTAGTGGAAAAAAAAGAAGAGAATTATTAAATACTCATACATATGAGTTCAAAATAACCGAGAATTAGGAAGGCCGTAGATAGAGAGAGTATCAAAGGAACTGGTGACTAAGTAGGGGAAAAAAGAAGAGGTTTATTAAATACTCATACATAGGAGTTCAAAATAATCGAGAATTAGGATGGCCGTAGTTAGAGAGAGTATCAAAGGAACTGGTGACTAAGTCGGGGAAAAAAAGAAGAGATTTATTAAATACTCATTCATAGGAGTTCAAAATAGCCGAGAATTAGGAAGGCCGTAGTTAAAGAGAGTATCAAAGGAACAGGAGACTAAGTAGGGGAAAAAAGAAGAGGATTATTAAATACTCATACATAGGAGTTCAAAATAACCGAGAATTAGGATGGCCGTAGTTAGAAAAAGTATCAAAGGAACAGGAGACTAAGTAGGGGAAAAAAGAAGAGGTTTATTAAATACTCATACATAGGAGTTCAAAATAACCGAGAATTAGGATGGCCGTAGTTAGAAAGTGTATCAAAGGAACAGGAGACTAAGTAGGGGAAAAAAAAGAAGAGGATTATTAAATACTCATACATAGGAGTTCAAAATAACCGAGAATTAGGAAGGCCGTAGTTAGAGAGAGTATCAAAGGAACTGGTGACTAAGTAGGGGAAAAAAGAAGAGGTTTATTAAATACTCATACATAGGAGTTCAAAATAACCGAGAATTAGGAAGGCCGTAGTTAGAGAGAGTATCAAAGGAACAGGAGACTAAGTAAGGGAAAAAAAAGAAGAGGATTATTGAATACTCATACATAGGAGTTCAAAATAGCCGAGAATTAGGAAGGCCGTAGATAGAGAGAGTATCAAAGGAACTGGTGACTAAGTAGGGGAAAAAAGAAGAGGTTTATTAAATACTCATACATAGGAGTTCAAAATAATCGAGAATTAGGATGGCCGTAGTTAGAGAGAGTATCAAAGGAACTGGTGACTAAGTAGGGGAAAAAAGAAGAGGTTTATTAAATACTCATACATAGGAGTTCAAAATAACCGAGAATTAGGAAGACCGTAGTTAGAGAGAGTATCAAAGGAACAGGAGACTAAGTAGGGGAAAAAAAAGATGAGGATTATTAAATACTCATACATAGGAGTTCAAAATAACCGAGAATTAGGATGGCCGTAGTTAGAAAGAGTATCAAAGAAACAGGAGACTAAGTAGGGGAAAAAAGAAGAGGTTTATTAAATACTCATACATAGGAGTTCAAAATAACCGAGAATTAGGAAGGCCGTAGTTAGAGAGAGTATCAAAGAAACTGGTGACTAAGTCGGGGAAAAAAAGAAGAGATTTATTAAATACTCATTCATAGGAGTTCAAAATAGCCGAGAATTAGGAAGGCCGTAGTTAAAGAGAGTATCAAAGGAACAGGAGACTAAGTAGGGGAAAAAAGAAGAGGATTATTAAATACTCATACATAGGAGTTCAAAATAACCGAGAATTAGGATGGCCGTAGTTAGAAAGAGTATCAAAGGAACAGGAGACTAAGTAGGGGAAAAAAGAAGAGGTTTATTAAATACTCATACATAGGAGTTCAAAATAACCGAGAATTAGGATGGCCGTAGTTAGAAAGAGTATCAAAGGAACAGGAGACTAAGTAGGGGAAAAAAGAAGAGGTTTATTAAATACTCATACATAGGAGTTCAAAATAACCGAGAATTAGGATGGCCGTAGTTAGAAAGTGTATCAAAGGAACAGGAGACTAAGTAGGGGAAAAAAAAGAAGAGGATTATTAAATACTCATACATAGGAGTTCAAAATAACCGAGAATTAGGAAGGCCGTAGTTAGAGAGAGTATCAAAGGAACTGGTGACTAAGTAGGGGAAAAAAGAAGAGGTTTATTAAATACTCATACATAGGAGTTCAAAATAACCGAGAATTAGGAAGGCCGTAGTTAGAGAGAGTATCAAATGAACAGGAGACTAAGTAAGGGAAAAAAAAGAAGAGGATTATTGAATACTCATACATAGGAGTTCAAAATAGCCGAGAATTAGGAAGGCCGTAGTTAGAGAGAGTATCAAAGGAACTGGTGACTAAGTAGGGGAAAAAAGAAGAGTTTTATTAAATACTCATACATAGGAGTTCAAAATAATCGAGAATTAGGATGGCCGTAGTTAGAAAGAGTATCAAAGGAACAGGAGACTAAGTAGGGGAAAAAAGAAGAGGATTATTAAATACTCATACATAGGAGTTCAAAATAACCGAGAATTAGGAAGGCCGTAGTTAGAGAGAGTATCAAAGGAACTGGTGACTAAGTAGGGGAAAAAAGAAGAGGTTTATTAAATACTCATACATAGGAGTTCAAAATAACCGAGAATTAGGAAGACCGTAGTTAGAGAGAGTATCAAAGGAACAGGAGACTAAGTAGGGGAAAAAAAAGATGAGGATTATTAAATACTCATACATAGGAGTTCAAAATAACCGAGAATTAGGAAGGCCGTAGTTAGAGAGAGTATCAAAGGAACAAGAGACTAAGTAGGGAAAAAAAGAAGAGGATTATTAAATACTCATACATAGGAGTTCAAAATAGCCGAGAATTAGGAAGGCCGTAGATAGAGAGAGTATCAAAGGAACTGGTGACTAAGTAGGGGAAAAAAGAAGAGGTTTATTAAATACTCATACATAGGAGTTCAAAATAATCGAGAATTAGGATGGCCGTAGTTAGAAAGAGTATCAAAGGAACAGGAGACTAAGTACGGGAAAAAAGAAGAGGATTATTAAATACTCATACATAGGAGTTTAAAATAGCCGAGAATTAGGAAGGCCGTAGTTAAAGAGAGTATCAAAGGAACAGGAGACTAAGTAGGGGAAAAAAGAAGAGGATTATTAAATACTCATACATAGGAGTTCAAAATACCCGAGAATTAGGATGGCCGTAGTTAGAAAGAGTATCAAAGGAACAGGAGACTAAGTAGGGGAAAAAAGAAGAGGATTATTAAATACTCATACATAGGAGTTCAAAATAACCGAGAATTAGGAAGGCCGTAGTTAGAGAGAGTATCAAAGGAACTGGTGACTAAGTAGGGGAAAAAAGAAGAGGTTTATTAAATACTCATACATAGGAGTTCAAAATAACCGAGAATTAGGAAGACCGTAGTTAGAGAGAGTATCAAAGGAACAGGAGACTAAGTAGGGGAAAAAAAGATGAGGATTATTAAATACTCATACATAGGAGTTCAAAATAACCGAGAATTAGGAAGGCCGTAGTTAGAGAGAGTATCAAAGGAACAGGAGACTAAGTAGGGAAAAAAAGAAGAGGATTATTAAATACTCATACATAGGAGTTCAAAATAGCCGAGAATTAGGAAGGCCGTAGATAGAGAGAGTATCAAAGGAACTGGTGACTAAGTAGGGGAAAAAAGAAGAGGTTTATTAAATACTCATACATAGGAGTTCAAAATAATCGAGAATTAGGATGGCCGTAGTTAGAAAGAGTATCAAAGGAACAGGAGACTAAGTACGGGAAAAAAGAAGAGGATTATTAAATACTCATACATAGGAGTTTAAAATAGCCGAGAATTAGGAAGGCCGTAGTTAAAGAGAGTATCAAAGGAACAGGAGACTAAGTAGGGGAAAAAAGAAGAGGATTATTAAATACTCATACATAGGAGTTCAAAATACCCGAGAATTAGGATGGCCGTAGTTATAAAGAGTATCAAAGGAACAGGAGACTAAGTAGGGGAGAAAAGAAGAGGTTTATTAAATACTCATACATAGGAGTTCAAAATAACCGAGAATTAGGAAGGCCGTAGTTAGAGAGAGTATCAAAGGAACTGGTGACTAAGCCGGGGAAAAAAAGAAGAGATTTATTAAATACTCATACATAGGAGTTCAAAATATCCGAGAATTAGGAAGGCCGTAGTTAGAGAGAGTATCAAAGGAACTGGTGACTAAGTAGGGGAAAAAAGAAGAGATTTATTAAATACTCATACATAGGAGTTCAAAATAGTCGAGAATTAGGAAGGCCGTAGTTAGAGAGAGTATCAAAGGAACTGGTGACTAAGTAGGGGAAAAAAGAAGAGGTTTATTAAATACTCATACATAGGAGTTCAAAATAGCCGAGAATTAGGAAGGCCGTAGTTAGAGAGAGTATAAAAGGAACTGGTGACTAAGTAGGGGAAAAAAAGAAGAGATTTATTAAATACTCATACATAGGAGTTCAAAATAGTCGAGAATTAGGAAGGCCGTAGTTAGAGAGAGTATCAAAGGAACTGGTGACTAAGTAGGGGAAAAAAGAAGAGGTTTATTAAATACTCATACATAGGAGTTCAAAATAGCCGAGAATTAGGAAGGCCGTAGTTAGAGAGAGTATCAAAGGAACTGGTGACTAAGTAGGGGAAAAAAAGAAGAGATTTATTTAATACTCATACATAGGAGTTCCAAATAGCCGAGAATTAGGAAGGCCGTAGTTAGAGAGAGTATAAAAGGAACTGGTGACTAAGTAGGGGAAAAAAAGAAGAGATTTATTAAATACTCATACATAGGAGTTCAAAATAGCCGAGAATTAGGAAGGCCGTAGTTAGAGACAGTATCAAAGGAACAGGAGACTAAGTAGGGGAAAAAAGAAGAGGTTTATTAAATACTCATACATAGGAGTTCAAAATAACCGAGAATTAGGAAGGCCGTAGTTAGAGAGAGTATCAAAGGAACTGGTGACTAAGTAGGGGAAAAAAAGAAGAGGTTTATTAAATACTCATACATAGGAGTTCAAAATAACCGAGAATTAGGAAAGCGGTAGTTAGAGAGAGTATCAAAGGAACAGGAGACTAAGTAGGGAAAAAAAAAGAGATTTATTAAATACTCATACATAGGAGTTCAAAATAACCGAGAATTAGGAAGGCCGTAGTTAGAATGAGTATCAAAGGAACAGGAGACTAAGTAGGGGAAAAAAGAAGAGGTTTATTTAATACTCATACATAGGAGTTCAAAATAGCCGAGAATTAGGAGGGCCGTAGTTAGAGAGAGTATCAAAGGAACAGGAGACTAAGTAGGGGAAAAAAAGATGAGGTTTATTAAATACTCATACATAGGAGTTCAAAATAACCGAGAATTAGGAAGGCCCTACTTAGAGAGACTCTCAAAGGAACAGATGACTAGATAGAAGAAAGCAAAGAAGAGGTTTATTAATTACTCATACATAGATTGAAAAACTCGAGTTAACTCAAATCCTACTGGCTTACCATAAGTAGAAGTAGAAATATACTGAGTCCTACTCTACAACAGCAAATTTCAATTAAAATTATACATTTACTAGAAAATATATTCCGTTTAAGTATAAAACAACTCAGAAATTAATTCAAAAGGCCACATATTTAGGCTTATAATCATTTCCTGTTAACCAGGGATTTTGCCAGACAGAAATTGTAGTCTTGCGACACATATAACATTTTTTTCTGGTCCCCAACTAAAAAATAACTTATGCGCTATTTACCGGTATTAGAACGATATTTTTCTTTAAGAGTGTGTGTGTATGTGCGTGTGTGCATGTGCATATGTGTTGTTGTTGTTTCTCCGTTTTCTTGTCTCGTTCCTTATATATATATATATATATATATATATATATATATATATAGAGAGAGAGAGAGAGACAGACAGACAGACAGACAAACAGACAGAGAGAGAGAGAGAATGATTGATTTATTGATTAATTTGTTTTTACGGTTTATCAACTTTTTGCAGGTTATTTAAAGCCAGAAAATATTTTAGATGGGGGGAGAAGAGTTGGATACATACCTTGCCCAAGAACATATGCGCGTAAGTAAATATAGCCAACTCGACTGAAATTTGACGTCGACTCTCTGATTTCCAGTTCCTAGCCGTCTCCATTACACCACCCGCACCTCCAAGCTTACAGCACCCGGCATTCTCAATCGGCCATACACACACACACACACACACACACATATATATATATATATATATATATATATATATATATATATATATATATATATATCCAGACAAGCTTCCACAGATTTACTTCGTGCTTTCAATGCAGCCTGGTAGAAAAGGTAGCAATTGTATTAAATGCTACTCTTGGAAGAGAAAAGATTTGAAAATTAGCTAATTGCAATTTTTCAAATTTTTACTTTAAGTATTAAAATAATATTGCATTGGTTTGATCGCTCAATAACGATTGATAAATTTGGAAGTATCTGCTATTTTTGGTTCAAACGCAAATAAAAACGACCATTTTCGAAAATAACTATCACAGGCGATGAAAAATGAACAGTCTACAACATTATGGAGCGAAAAAGGTCTTGGCATAAAGATAATAAGTCATTATTAAGCCGTCCAAAACAACTTTACACCCCAAGAATGTGATGCTGTCTATCTGGTTTGATTAAAATAGCATTGTGCATTATGAGTTATTTTAGCAAAAGCAGACATTCAATTCAGACGAGTACTTTTCCCGACTGGACCGATTAATGATAGCAATTGACGAAATGTACCCGGAATTAACCAATCGGATAGTATCGTCTCCATAAGGAAAATGCCACACCTCACATTCCTTTGAAGATCCTGCAGAAATTAGTACCCACGCATTGCTATACACACCGTACTCTGGGAGGTTATTTTTGTGAACGCATATGAGAGAAAACGGGAGAAAGAATGTAATTATATATGCATAGGAGTTATTGATGTTTTATATTCAGGTGTAGTGCTTGCTGTTTGACCGCGTGATGAAAGAAGGTGTGTTTGCTTTCAATGTAGCAAGGACGGGTATAAGGCGTGTAGGGTCGCCAGGCGTGCAAATATCATATTTTGTCTCTTGATATGTTACGGTGACCGCAGCATTGGAGAAAGAACATTAATTTAACGTCTCTGGCTTTGGTTGATTTTCGATCTGTTTATATACACTTCTGTTGATGCGCCTTGGCTTCTCATTCAGTCGCGTCTTTATATCCTGGTTGCAAAACTTTCTGTTTGTTTGGTCGAACTATGTCTTTGTTACCCTGGCGATTTTTATTACCCGTCTATTGGTTTTCTCATTATTTACGTATTTTTACTTATTTATTTCTATATCAACACACCTTCGAATTATCACTCATTTCAATCCTTACAAAATTATCTTAATGGGAAGAACTTTCATTCTTTGAAAAACTATAAAAACACTTATACCAGTTCATCACCCAGAAAAAGGCCATGTTCTGGAGGGTTGGAATCATGAAGCTGATTTTAAAAGAAGAAATATAACGGAATGAAACAGCACATAAGTGGTTAAATAAATCCATGTACAAATATCTAAATATTGTCGTTGAAATTTACTTAAGAACGTTTTATCTTATTTTATTTTTTTATTTATTTATTTATTTTTTTTTGTTCCGAGCCAATATTTTCAAACGTTATAACAAATGCATATGAGGCAGATGTTTATTCGGTGAACACTCTCTGAAAATAAATCGTTTAAAATCAAGATGTCTATTTACATTTGTCATCCTTCTACGAGAAGGCGCTGCAAAGCTTTAAAGCTGACCCACATCCACAAACCTGACCAATTGACCATAAAACATATTTTATTTGCTTCTGATAGCTTTTTGATCGGGCCGTGATTTTTTCAGCACATTCTATGTAATATATTTTTCAGCACTTCCTATCTGGTGTATTTTTTGTTGACGTAATAGAAAAGATCAGAGAAAAATTGTTCTTTCAAACTTAATCATTTGAAAAACTTCCGTCATTTTCTCCACATCCAAACATCGTACGCATTTCAGTCCAGCTGAGTCATAAGACATCTGTTTATGTCGGTGAATGCAGTTCAAAACAATGGAAACAATTCGTTATTGTCGATCGTAATTAGACAGGTGGCGCTACTGACAAAACAGCGAAAACGCCATCGTTTTCTGTGAAGGGGCAATGAACTGAAGATTAATTTAGTTTTGAAATTTGGATAACACTATCCCTTCTCCCAATTAGTCAAAAAATGATATCGCTCAGCCAGCGAGGATGTTGAGTTTTAAGTGACCACTTACAGCATGAGATATTTCAGAGATTTTAAATGTACTAAAATGAGATTTCCACAGACTAACCTGAATAAAACTTAATGTGTAATATTCTGTCACTTTTCGAACGCAGGTAAAAGCTAAATTTTTGAATGCTGATTTTCAAGATATGCAATCAGAGAACGTCAAATGTGGCACCGAAATCCGGAGACACATTGAAGTAGCGAAAGAGGCCCTTCCAAAATTAAGCAAAGTATACAATATTGGGTTTCTTAGGTAGCATTGAATGCTGGGCAGTCTCCTCGCATACGAAGAAGTGACACGGGGCAACAGAAATGCAGTTCTACAAAATAATGCTGCGAATGTCATTGAGAGAGCATGTGAGCAACGAGGAAGCTTTAATGGTAATCCTAACAAACAGACGGTTATACTTAGAATCAGAAAGAGATAACTGAAATTATCGGAACGTATAATGAGGAAACAGGGCTCAGAGAATTTGACACTCACAGGACATACTGTATACAAGAGTGGCAGTGGAAGCCAGTAAGGGAGCGTACCTAACGAGCTTGAAGCCAGACGAGGCCATGCCGCAGGGCAGAGTGTCGTCTGGAGTGGTATACAGCTACCCGACCCCGTTTTTTACGGGGTCTGCGCGGAATACCGGGGATACCGCACGTTAAATTCGGCCTTGTGCCACATCTGAACGCGTGGGGAGCGGTTAGCAAATATCCTTGTGTAAATGAATCGCAGAATGGCGTATAAACAACTGTTACTAAGAGTTACAAAGTACAGGAAGTTGTGGAGAACCATAATCGGCCAAGTTCTGAAAACCATATAACCTAAGGAAATGGTAGTCATCTGTTTGACTGTTACTGAGATATCTCTATTTTATTCCTATAGAGATCAGTATAGAGAAATAGTATAGTGGATATTATAGAGAATATTAATTCGTATAATGATCAGTATAGAGAAATAGTATAGTGGATAATACAGAGAATAGTAGTTCGTGTAATGATCAGTATAGTGACATAATATAGTGGATAGTATAAAGAATAGTAACTCGTATAATGATCAGTACAGAGAAATATTATAGTGGATAGTATAGTGGATAGTAATTCGTATAATAATCAATATAGAAAAATAGTATAGTGGATAGTAATTCGTATAATGATCGGTCACAAGGAAAACGCTGAATCAGGCAGTGGTTTCCTCTACAAAGGGAGATTCAGATTCAAACCCTGTTGGAAGACATATTGTCTTTATTAAGTTTCTCGAATGCGGAGGCCGGTAGACGTAATTCTCACTGTTTAAACTAAATAAATAAAAAAACAGGGTGTCTACTCAAATAAGTGTGTCCAAAGAAATGACGTTTAGAGTAAATTCAGTTCAGTAAATATCATCTTGTTATTGCACAATTACTTTATTCTTTATACTTTTGTTTTATTTTTGATGAAATGAAAGTAATTGGAGACGTTTCTGTGATATTCATTTGAGATTGTGTGTGCTTTAGTAAATAAGATTAACCGTATTAGACGGCCTGTTGGTTTGTTTATTTTTGTTTTGTTTTTTTGTTTTTTTTTACGGCATATCAACACCTCAATGGGTTATTTAATGCCGACAAGATTTTAATTGCTGCTAATATTTTTTTTCAAAATTGTATTGCTGCTAATATTTTTTTCCAAAATTGCATTGCTGCTAATAATTTTTTTAAATATATTCCTGGTAATATTTTTCTTTTCCAAGAAAGTATTGCTGGTATTAAAAAACATATTTTTATACTTTTATAATGTTTTGACTCCTTCTCTTTAATTGGAACCATGACAGGTTCTACTACCCCGGGTCAGGGTGAATCTGGGAACACTAGCAATTAAGAGGTGGTTCCACGCTCCTCAAAACCTCCTGATCAGAGACTTCGCTGCCGGATATAGTTAAACGCCTTACCCAGGACGCCGGCCTATTAGACGCGGATCCCCCCCACCCGCAAAATTACTCTACCTTCAATACAGCTATATCATAAAGACCACGAAAAAATGGGGTTTATCAGGAATCAGTGCACGCATAGAGGTTAATCCTGAAAGTATGACTCCTGGAAGTGAATAAGCATAAAGTGAACAATAAAAATATTCCTAAAGAATACACCAAGGAAAAAAGAAATTACGAAATTTCACAATATTTTGCTTGTTATTTTGTAGAAATCCAAGATTTTACAGAAATATTTTCTTTGACTGGTATATTGCTACTTGATTTGTCTGTGTTTTTTGTTGATATACAGGTAATGGAATTTGCTTTTCTGCATGTATGATATGGGATTCCATTTACCAACGTAATATATTTCTGGGTTTTTTTTTTGTCTATTACCATATATACCAGTGTTCACTGATACCAGCAGATTTCTTTGTCGCTATTATGAATTTATTGTATGTGCAGATGCTGCTCCCTGAAAAACAACTTAAACAATTTTCGAAAAATGAATGAGGAAATATACAAAAATTCTTCTTTTCCAAAAAACATCTTGATAATTAAACCTTACCTCACTTCTATTAAAAAAGTATCAGTCGTATAAGTTGTGTTAATACCGTAAGGTTTTCTTCATGGTTAGTGAGAAGGTCACATAAAGGTAAAGTTATGAATTTGATTTTGGGGGTTTGTGGGGTATTCATTTTTTTTCTTAACTCTTCAATGCCAAAATCTGGATGCGTCCAATGCGTGGGCCGGCACATACGGTAATTTCAGTTTGAAGGTGAAAAAGCCTTGCCATTAAGAAAATGAACGAATCAGCCGACATTCGATGAAATATAAACATTCTGACAAAACTCAAGAATCTTATAGAAATACTAAACCCTGCAAATAGCGAATAATGAAGAGACGAGGCCTTTATGTTTGCCGACATGCTTTTATTGTAACCGGATAATAGAAATGAAAATACGAATCCCCATTTGACTTAAAAGGGTTATTCGTTAACTACAATCAACGTCATTAATGCCTGAAGCGTGTTTCCCTCAATATCCAACATCGAGAAATTAAATTTCTATTCTCTTTTTGCTTTAACTATTTCTTCGTTTGAAGAAAACTCGCCAGGCATTGATATAGAAACTATGATTAAGAGCTCCGAAGCTGGTGTATTTTTAGCCTGGATCCTAGTTAATTAAATGGCCGAGAAATAGCGTTTATGTATGCGAAGTTTCTCTTCTTGCCATGATTCAGATTATGATAATCTTTGGTTTTTATTGTTGGGATAAGAATGGTGTTGAGCGAAACAAAACTCAACATCCTCTCTGAAGTATTCCAAAACTTGGACTCAAGGTAAACCTTTCCAAAACAAAGATGATTATCTGGAATTGGAATGAAAGCGTAGCGGAATTATAGTGATTTTCCAAGCGTAGCTTCGATGTGGCACAAGGCCGAAAGTAAGAGGCACACAGTGAGGATCTAACTCACTACTGTCGTAATTGTTCTAGCTAGACAAGCTTGCTAACCATTACGCGACCTCGAGGTGCCCAGCGTAGCGGAATTATAACTTATTATTAGCAGAGTAAATAATTATAAAGCCCCTATATATATATATATATATATATATATATATATATATATATATGTATGTATGTATGCATATATATATATATATATATATGCATATATATATATATATATATATATATATGTGTGTGTGTGTGTGTGTGTGTATGTATGTATATGTAAGCAAATATATGGATATAGATCCGACAGTATGAAGAAAAATATACGGAAAAAACAAACAAAAATCCTTATATGCAATTATGCTGTTTTAATGTTACGTTCTTCTTATGTCCATCGTCTTTGTCATGTTGAATTGATAATGTTAATTATATTTTATGAATATGTCCTGAAGATGGTTTATTTGACCGAAACGTCCGACGTTGACATTATATTAACATTAAAACAGCATAATTGCATATAAGGATTTTTGTTTGTTTTTTCCATATATTTTTCTTCATATATATATATATATATATATATATATATATATATATATATATATATATATTGTGTATATTTAGGCAGCTATTTTTCATTGATACATGTTTCATTAAATATAGACAAGTTGTGTCTATTTACTTTAAGTAAGTTCCTTTCATATTATCTGATAAGCTTAAAATAACATTATCATTGAAAGATGAAAGGAAATCACCATATTGATACATGTTTAAATCCTATCTAAGCTTTCGGCTTGCGTAAGTCATTATCAAAGATGACAATTACATTTCAATATATCAAACAATACACGGACGAAACAATAATGATAGTCTGTTTTTGTTGCATGAAAAATTACAAAGCAACGACAAACTCGTGTAAACGAGACGCGAAAGCGGAAATCGCATCGTAGCTCGTGCTATATATATATATATATATATATATATATATATATATATATATATATATATATATATATGTATGTATGTATAATGTAAAAAAAATGCACAAATATTGTGGCCCTTCCGCGACATATTATACAGCATGTAGTTGTGTTAAGATTTTTCAATCGTTTTGAAAATTATAAAAACTTTGTGTAACTAAAATATTCCAAGTTGAAAAAGAAGATCCGGAGAATATGTGTACCAAATTTATATATATATATATATATATATATATATATATATATATATATATATATATATATGTGTGTGTCTGTGAAGGGGGTCTTTGTGCGTGCGTGCTTGCGTGCGTGCGTGCGTACGAGCGTGCGTTAAATGTTTGGGCGCCATGAAGCTTAAGTCTTTAATCTTAATCACACCTGATCTAGAGATTTCAAAGCTTATAACAGTAATAGATTTGTACACCTGTTTCCTGGACTTTAAACTTTTTCACAAAAGGATCGGTTCCACATACCCATATATATATATATATATATATATATATATATATATATATATATATATAAAGTGGAGACTGCGGTCAACACCAAGCGGCGACAGTCTGTCTCATACTTGAATGTAATCTATCTATTTATCTATGAGCTGTGATACAGCGAAACAGTCTGTCTGTGAATGACAATATATATATATATATATATATATATATATATATATATATATATATATATATATATATATATATGCACAAACACGTAGGATTGCGGAAATATACTCGTACCGATGAACTTCCCCGAATCTGAACAAATGTGAGGTTTGTTTCCGGTGTCTTTGAACTTTTAAACATCGCCACCCTTTATATGATCGGAGAAGATGGCGTTGGATACAGCTTAACGTTCGAAATCCTTTTTTTTTTTTTGTCTTTCTCCGAACGTCGGCTTTTGTCGCTGTTGAGATATTATTCCAGCCATCAAAGGTCCTTGCTGAGGCGACTTCTTTTTGCTTTAGCTTGATTTCGACTCAAGGCCTTTTTGAACGAACCTCTGAGCAATATTATGACACTACTCTAAATTCTAAAACTTTAAATACTGACATTGAAGACTAACTTGAGTGAATGGATGGTGAACCGGGAATGGGAGAGGTGACAAATGTTACTAAGAGCCACAAGGGATAAGTAGTTGTGGAGAGCTATGATCGCCAATGTGAATTATACTTAATGGACTGCGCATTCAAGCTAATTAAAAAAAATACGACCCGCTTTTGTGTAAGAATCACCGTTTGATCCAGCAAGAGAACAACAGTGTAGAAAGGTACGAGATATTGAAAGAAATCACTTCCTCTTGTTCAGATCTCCTCAAAAGCCCCTGTCTTCTCTTTCTTTTTTTCCTTTTTTTTTTTTTTTTTTTCGTGTCCGAAACATAAATTAATTTCTAAGATATCAAGGGATTTTCATTCGACTTTAATTCCTACTGTCTAAACGTTGCTTTATGAACAAATGGGGAATTGAAGCAAGCTAGGATCTGATGCTCTCCCTGTGTGTGAGAATGTCACGCCAGATTAGACAGCGGATTCTCCTACAAAAAGAGGCACAGATTTTAACCCAGCCAGAGAAAACATTTTCTTTCTTAAGTTTCTCGAATTCACAGGCCGGTAGATGAATTATCTTGATGGTTATTGGGTGGGGCAGTAACAGTTATGATTCAAATTATTCTTGAGGTTATTCAGTAAGAATAATTGTGGATCTGAATGTGGTTATTTGTAGCCGTTTTATAGTCGTTGTTTGTTAACTTTTTAATTATTATTTATTATTGATTTGATCACATACTTATTTGTTGTTGATTATTACCATCATTCCATTTACTTTTGTCTATGTATCCATTTGTTTACTTTATTTATATTTTATGCTTAATTTTTGTCAAGGTTTAGTTTAAAGAGTTGGCTTTCTCTAAAGTATGTTACATTATCTGCGTTGTATTGTACAAGGTATTCGTTTTTAGTTTTCAATTTTTGAATAACGTAGAAAAATTGTTTTCGTTTCAGAATTTTGAAATAAATTCTGATCGTTTCTTTAGTAATTTGAGTTGATCTGATAACTATTATATAGGTATTATAGGTATTTTCTTTTCTAGGCAATTTTACAGTTTTGGGATTTATTATTGTAGGCTGATACTGTTTTCCTTATTTTTCATGATATTTTTAGTGTAATTTGTTTTTTGTTTTTAATTTCCCATATATTTTCTTTTCGTATTTATTTATAAAGGATGTTTCGTGTGCGTAATTTCTCTTTTACCAGGTTCCTTCAGTTACTCCTGTGTATATATTTCTTCGTTACCTGCTGAATTTACAGAGGCTTGGTATATTATATTGTTTTGCAAGCAATAGCCATTTAAGGGACATTCACTCCTTGCTCTGCAGTTATAGGCTTGTTTGGTTTGTGCAGGTGGTTGGTTGGTTATTTTTCTCTTTTGCTTTTTTAATATTTGTGTCATGCGCAACTGTAGCTGATTTTTAGTATGTTCTGTTGAATATTTTGTGGAGAGTGCTTCACGGAGAGAATTTTGTGGATGAGTGTAAGGAATAATTTTCCTATGTTTCTTTTTATGTTTTTTCCTTTCTTTCATTTGTACTGTGTGGAGTGTATGTGAGTGTTGCCGAAAATCCACTATATGTTAGGACAGTTTCATAATTCATTTTGGCTTTGTTAAAGACAGTTTCATTGGAAGAATTGTCAGTTAACCTACGATTACTGGATTGTTGAATCTGCTTCATTATTGTTGGATGATTTGTGTATGTAAAGTAATTTGTCGTTGAGTTTTCTATATGGTTGTTACATACCTTTTCTTAAGATAAGATAACCTACCCCGGAAAAAATTAAATAAAGAGGTTTCTCCTGCTAAAAGGGACGCTGGTTCGAATCCTGCCAGAGGACATATTCTCTTTATTTAATTTTTTAGAATTCGCAGACAGGTAAACGAAATAAACATTGTCTAAAAGACGGCGAGTTTATTCAGATACGGTTATCCACTAAAATTGGCGTCGGATTAATAGATAGATAGATAGATAGATAGAGTACCATGAAATAGATACAATAGCATGAAATAGATAGATAGAAAGAATGCCATGATATATATATATATATATATATATATATATATATATATATATATATATATATATATATATATATATATATATATATATATAGAGAGAGAGAGAGAGAGAGAGAGAGACAGAGAGATAGATAGATAGATAGATAGATAGATAGATAGAATGCCATGATATATATATATATACATATGTATATAGATAGATAGATAGATAGATAGATAGATAGATAGATAGATATGGGCTGGTAAGGATATATAGAGATTTCGGATATACAAAAAACTGTAATAATACTGCCATGAGTGTGTAGATGTGTGCGTTTGTGTATACAAATTTGTGTACTTCTTAGATCGACTTCTTTATTGTCTCGTAAACATTTTCGACCACACTATTCCAGAAAGATTGTGTTACGGAAGTCGAGCGCGTCTTTGGACTGAAGCCGACATCACGTGCTCAAGATGGCTGACAAAAAAAAAGGTTTTCACACATTATGCTATTGTGAAGGATATCTTGCCGCCGGCTCACGTAAGTCCTTCGGTATCCAGCGTTACAATTTCAGTCAGACAGACGACATGATCGAACAAAGAATACTTCACGAAAATAAAAACAAAATAATTACCTCCTACAGAAAAGAAAAATAAAGAACGTTGAAACGGTGGGCATAAACAAATGCTTTTAAACAAACCCACTGGCGGCAAAGGTTTTTTTTTTTTATATCCTGAACCGCTTTGTTTTCATTAGTTTTTTTTTATTATTATGTATTATCAGTGTGTGTTTATGTGTTATTTTCTTTCTTTTTTTATTCAAACCATTATTCTTTCACTTATTGTAAAAGCTTTTTTTTTTATACGGATCATCACATAATGGCGTCAAGTCGTTCTTCCTGCAAACTTGAAATATTTTTCGTATTCCAACTATTAAAAAACTGTATAAAGTTGTGACCTTGATTGTACTAAGCTTAGTATTGTCCAGATTTTAGGCAAAAGTTTTAAAAAAGAGAACGTTCATTCTCAATGACATCTACCGAAAGAATTTATATATAAATATATATATATTTAAAGATATGTTTGGTGGTACCAAATTTTATCACTGCCATGAATAGAGAAAAATTAGTTTTATTATTGCCAGTCATGATAATAAGAATTAATAATGAAAATAAGGCCAGGTAACCGGTTTCGTACCTCGCTCAACAGAGCTAAATCGAGGTAAATAGAATAAATTATATAATAATAAAACAAAACAATGGACAAAGTTTATTGGTGGAAAAAAATATTAAATGGTAATTAGTTGGAGGCCTAATATAAAGTCCTTTTGTTTACAAAGAGAAGGCTTTAAAAATAGAATATAGATGGCCTCCAACACTTTTAGGGGGTAATTTGTGTGGGATTTGCTGGTAAAGCATCCGCACTAAAACTAACAGCACAATTATGGCTATTTATAAGGTGTTCTGCGATGTAAGATATATACGTATTGGTCAGAATGTCCGATGGAGTGTACTTCCGGTTTCGGATTTTCGCTATTTTATTCTAGCATCCAGCCTTTGCATCGTTCTCCCTATGTAGTGCGAACCGCAAGTACATTTAAAGGAATATATATATATATATATATATATATATATATATATATATATATATATTAACTACCAACATGAGATCACAGGAAAATGATTATAGCAGGATGATAACGGCCTTAAACTTGACGAAAACAAAATTTTATCGTCAAAATGTTTATGTTTTTATTAAGAGGAAAGAACAAAGTAATTTTTAATTATTTTTTCAAACTATTGATTGAAAAACTTCGTTTCTCTTCATCAGCGAAAGTCCTACTAAATAACATGGGGGATTTTTTTCTGCATTTTTTAATGGCAGTCATTAATTTTGAAAATCTTGCAAAAATAAAGACAATTGTCGGATTTTAATGAAACTTTCAGAAACTATTCATAAATGATGGAAATTATTATAAAGATGTTTATTTTTTTTTAAAGTCATGGTAAAAAAAATTTTTATATTTAATCCCACCCCCATAACTAATTTTATGAAAACTCTTGAAATTGAAATGTGTACATTTTTAGTGATTAATTAGTTACAAGCACAAGGCTTTGAGGAAAGAAAATCATATTTTCTTAGGTGACACCCTTCTACCTAAAAATCAGCTCTGACATACAAAACTCAATAAAACAAAGATATTTCATTTCAAAAGCTTTTAGTTGCTTTTACTTGTTTTTATGAATATGGATAATATTGTCTGAAAGCAAAAAACGTTTGCGATAAAAAATGAATTTTTACAACAATTATTTGTTATTTCATAAATTATTTTATTTACATTAAAGTTGTTAAATATTCTAAAATTAATGAAAATGTTGTACAGTTTAGTCAATGGTGTTATTAAGTAGATAAATATCATGACAGATTATAAAATAAAGCTGGTTACAATCAGCAATCTGCAAATAGATAAAAATCTAATATAACATGGGATTTTTGTGTCCAAAAATAGCTTAATTCAAATATACGGAAGAACGGAAGCATCATGATAACAATAGTCCGTCACGTGGTTTGCGTTGGTGGTAACATAAAAATTTTGACAATAAAATTCTGCTTTCGTCAAGTTTAAGGCTGTTTTTATCATGCCTACTTAAAAATAACGAGGTAAATGAGTTGTTCACGTAAAGCTAAACTGTCACTTGTGACCTTCCGTACTATAACTTTTCCTCCCGTAAGATGTCCAGTGCGTGATGAAATTATGTACATGTCACTTGTCAATCAATACTGCTGTTACGATCGGCTTTCTCTCATTTTAAAGTACATTTTTTTCAGCGCAGAAAGTAAGTAATGTTTGTTTCAAAATATATTAAATAAACTTTATAATTTCTAATTTTCTTAAATTAATTTTTTTTAAAATCATAATTGATTTTTTAAAATAATTTTAAACGGAAACTTTCACTTTTGTAAACAAAAGTTAAAAAAAAATGGATGACGATCGATTTTCTGTCAATTTTGCTGTTAAAAAAAATACAAGATTTTTTACGAAAATTTTGGACGTGCTAGAAATTATTAAAAAATGTAAAAAAAATAATCAAAAAACTCTTTCATCTTTCCTCTTGATAATAACATAAACATTTAGACGATAAAAAAATTATTTTCATCAAGTTTAAGGCCTTTTTTTCATGTTAGGCTCATTTTCCAGCAATATCGTGTCGGTACCTAATATATATATATATATATATATATATATATATATATATATATATATATATATATATATTAAATTGTTTATTCTTTGATGGTTTCCCGATACCTAAACGAAATCAGACTGGTGCAAGAAGTTAGATATCTGAGAAGCGTATTAAAGAATACGGCAAGTGCGTCACTGAAATCCGAAGGCGTGTTGGGATAGCGAAAGATGCCTCCCAAAAGCTGAGCAAAGTATTAAGAAACAGGAAAATATCGCAAGAAACAAAGAAAAGAACTGTTATGTAATATGTCCTCGTATATGTCAGTGAATGCTGGACAATCACCTCACAGATGAAGAAGAGACTTGCAGCAACAGAAACGTGGCTTTACGGGAGGACGCTGAGGACACCAAGGATTGAAAATATGGGCAACAAGGAAGTTCTAGAGGCAAGGAAAGTAAAAAAAGAAACGTATACATAACATCATGAAAAAAAAACAGTTGATATTTGTAGGGCATATAATGAGAAAAGCAGGCTTGGAATATTTGATACTCACATGACCGATTGAAGTTAAGAGGAAAGAAACGTACAACATACCTCTTAATTGCTGGTGTTCCCAGGTCCACCCTGACCCGCAGTGGTAGCACCTGTCAGGGTTCCAGTTATGGGCAAATAGTTAACCAACCAAACTGCAGTCAAAAACATAATGAAAGTGTAAAAATATACATTTTTAGAAAAAATTATTACCAGCAGTATATTATTACCAGCAGTATATTTTTGAAAAAGAAAAATATTACCAGCAGTATATAAAAATTCATGTCGGCATTAAATAAGCCATTGTTTTTTATATGGCGTAAAACAAAACAAAACAAACAAAACCCTTGGGGAAGGCATGAATCGATTTCTCCCTATAAATCAGATCTTATATATAATCGTACATTACTAATAACAATACTAGTTTAAATTTCTCATACGTAAAATTATTGCTTACTCACATCCGGACTTATGTATCTTTGGAGTTTTCTCCAAACGTGGATTTTACATTCTTGTTAGAATATAAGAACTCCTCCCTTTCTCGCCTCTTATGCAAGCATCCATCCAAGGGCAAATCGGGTGACAAATAGCTATGTAAGCATCCATCCAGCTATCTGTCATCCGGTTTGTCCCACGTGCGTACATTCTTGGCACAAGTGGGTCGACTACGTGTTTATGTATCAGGGTAGACACAGGCATCTACTAAAGGTTGTTAAGAGGTGATCTCACAGGTCAACCCGTTGATGCACATGGCTTTTCCGATATACAACGAGTGCAAAGTCCGTTTTGTCAACAACTTGGGTGAGTCACATGCCACACATCTAACCTGGGATATGTTACCTCAAAAGTAAGTTAAATTATCATTATTAAAAAACCGACATGGGCCTCCTATGAGTTGGAAGGAACTATTAATTTGGCTTTTTTAAACTCTTAAAAAACGTTTCTTTCTCTTCCATCAGTATGGCTGATGCTAACCACCAGAAGAGTGGTGATCCCACTGCACTTTCTCGGGTTAACGTATTCCGCTGACATAAAGTGGAAAGATTATATTGAATCACTTGTTAAGTATGCGGCTAGGAAATTTGGTTCACTGTGTCGAGCTAGACATTTTT
This sequence comes from Acanthosepion lycidas, assembly GCA_963932145.1. Classification (NCBI taxonomy): domain Eukaryota; kingdom Metazoa; phylum Mollusca; class Cephalopoda; order Sepiida; family Sepiidae; genus Acanthosepion; species Acanthosepion lycidas. Next base: position 6,841,868 of record OZ010596.1, read on the forward strand.
TCTCGCCATGATCTATCTTACACATTCAGAAATCTGCCATTTCACCATGTATTGAATATTGTTGATCTGATGCTTCTGCTATGTATTTAGAGATTCTTTATAAAATACAAAGAAGAATCTGCAATGTTATTCGTCCTGATGTGGCATCTCGGCTTCAGACAGTGTCCCATGGTCTTAATGCAGCTTCCCTGTGCCTTTTCTACAAATATTTTCATGGTAATTGTTATAATGAGCTTTCTTTATTGATACTTCAATTTTACTAACTTCAGCGCTGTTCTAGATTAGCAGTTAGGTCTCGTCACTTTACAGTTAGCTAGATATAACTGCAAGTTCCATGCTAACAGTTTATTCTCTCACATTTCTAGCCTTTGGAACCCTCCTCCAACCATTTGCTTTCCAGTCAACTTTGATCTTCAAAAAATTGAAATGTCAATCGTCATCTTTTGTCTTCTTAATTCCTGTTCTTTTATTGTTCACTCTCCTTAATAATGTTTTCCATTTTCTCATATTCTTTCACACTCAGTAATTTCTTAGTAGCTTTATTGTCTTCCTTGGAGTGAATTGATTAAAAAGAACAACTCTGATGACGGTGAGGTTCTCAGAAATATTTCAGTATTTTAATAACAAGATCGAGGCCATTGTAAATATTTTCCTTTCTTTCAACAAACATAGAAATGAATGCATGTTTTAACTGAAAACTAAAACTACGAAAAATAATTGTCTATATCTCTGAGATGAGGTATTATGATTACTTGCATTATTTACATTATTCGGACTGTTATCCTCATCTTCATTGCTATATTCACAACGTTTCGGCCTCTATATCTCTGAGATGAGGTATTATGATTACTTGCATTATTTACATTATTCGGACTGTTATCCTCATCTTCATTGCCATATTCACAACGTTTCGGCCTCTATATCTCTGAGATGAGGTATTATGATTACTTGCATGATTTACATTATTCGTACTGTTATCCTCATCTTCATTGCCATATTCACAACGTTTCGGCCTCTATATCTCTGAGATGAGGTATTATGATTACTTGCATTATTTACATTATTCGGACTGCTATCCTCATCTTCATTGCCATATTCACAACGTTTCGGCCTCTATATCTCTGAGATGAGGTATTATGATTACTTGCATTATTTACATTATTCGGATTGTTATCCTCATCTTCATTGTCATATTCACAACGTTTCGGCCTCTATATCTCTGAGATGAGGTACAGTGTAACCCGGATATAAGAGAAACCCGTATATAAGAGAAACCCGTACATAAGAGATATTTTCTCTGGTCTCAAATTAGAGCCTGTGTTAATGTATATAAATTAGATAAAACCGGATATAAGAGAAACCCGGATATAAGAGACGTCTTCTCCGGTCCCGACAACTCTCTTATATCCAGGTTATACTGTATTATGATTACTTGCATTATTTACATTATTCGGACTGTTACCCTCATCTTCACTGCCATATTCACAACGTTTCGGCCTCTATATCTCTGAGATGAGGTATTATGATTACTTGCATTATTTACATTATTCGAACTGTTATCCTCATCTTCATTGCCATATTCACAACGTTTCGGTCTCTATATCTCTGAGATAAGGTATTATGATTACTTGCATTATTTACATTATTCGGACTATTATCCTCATCTTTACTACCATATTCACAACGTTTCGGCCTCTATATCTCTGAGATGAGGTATTATGATTAATTGTATCATTTACATTGTTCGGACTGTTATCCTCATCTTCACAACATTTCGGTCGTTGTACCCTCCGGCCTTCTTCAGGTGATTGGAATTTCCCAATACACCATGCTACTGACACAGAACCGAATCACCCTCATTTCCTACTTATTCCAAATGTATGGCAAAAGTTCCACCCTGACAGCTTTCTCTCGAAGAACTGCTACTTTGTAGGGAAGACTCCCGCATAGATGCTCCCCTGAAGACTACAATTTTAACACCTTCAAATCATAGATAAAGCGTTATCTATCCTTTTTATCCTCGTTAACTTCTCCCCCTCCTTTTATTCATATTACATACCTTGATCATAAACGTTTTAATAATAACACTCTATCTTGAGTGGTTCTTGAGCCTTGTATTGTTTATATAATATATTGTCCATGCAGAAATCTCATTCAAGACAATTCTTATTTGAATATTGTGGACTGGCGATTTAGAACCACAAAGAACTGTACCAAATAACAGAAACCACTTGAGGACTTCCAACAGCAGCAACAACTAAAATGGAGATCACATGGAACTTGAAGAGAAAATAAGGACATAACCAAGATGTTGACATTCCATACTCCTTCAAATAAAATGTTAGGAAGGAAACTTTCATCTGTACTGGAAAGAGTGATCACAGCTACTGGACTTGAGAAACCTGTTTTCCTAAAAAAAATGTTTGAAGAGAAAGATTTAAACCAAAAGCAGCATTGTCAGTTCGGCCAATAGTGATTTTCTAAGCGTAGCTTAGATGTGGCAATGAATGCCAAATGTTTTCTTGTGGGAAAACGGCTAATATAACCATTGCCAGTCTATCTTTAACAGATACTGAGTTAAAAAAAATTGAATAGAAGAAAAAGAAAAGAAAGAGGAGAGAAGCAAGAAGGAGGAGGAGAAGGAGGAGGAGAAGGAGGAGGTAGAGAAGAAAAAGGAGAAGAATGAGAAAAAGGAGAAGGAGGGGTAACTAATAATAATAATAATAATAAGAAGAAGAAGGAGGAGGAGAAAAAAAAAGAAGAAAATGAAGAAGAAGAATGAGACAGAACGAAGAAGAAGAAGTAGAAGGATAAGACGGAACGAAGACGAAGAAGAAGAAGAAGAAGAAGAAGAAGAAGAAGAAGAAGAAGAAGAAGAAGAAAATATTCAATGACCAATACACCAACTCCGAAGAGAAGAGAAGGAAAATAAATGAATAAAACTTAGGTATATATAATATATATGCTCTGGTCAACGTGGGAAAATGTGATGATAGATTATTCATCATAAAATAATTATCAAGTGTTTCTTTTTCTTCTTCCTTATTTCTTTCTCTTTCTCTCTTTGTACAAGTTCGTTTATAACAGATAATAAGATTGAATAGTCACACCTTAAAAGCAATGAAGTCTTTATCAGTGTTATTTTCCGCTTCATTTAATGGAAAGAAAAAATCCCTGTAACATTGACCTGACGAAAGCTGAACCTGCCTCTTGCCGCTCAGTCAAAAATAAATCCCTCAACAACAACGACAGTTGCCTATCAATTGTTAAAATTATAAAAATCCACAGGAAGAAATAAGAAAAAAAAAAGGTTTTGTGGGATGATAGGGCGCGAAAAAGGAGTCAAACCCAAGTATCAAGAAAGGTGTTTAGTCGTTGGATTTTATTGAAAAGCCCCCCGGGTCTTTTTTTGCTGGAAATGTGACGGTCAACTGCAGTATAGCCATCAGTGGATACTAATGGAGTCTTTATGGGAAAGACTTCTCGTACTTTTTAATTCACGCTGAGGGGGGTTAGGCTCTCCTCTTGAAGGGCAAAATGACGGAAAGATAAATGACTTAGTGCTCGCCGAGATCAAAAATCGTTTTATTACAATTGTTATCCCGGGTTCGGTACCTCCGTCACTTTGCTGACGGCAAGATGATCAAATTTCAAATCTAAATGGTTTGCCCACTTAAATAAATATATTTATTAGAAAACATATTCAGTTTAAATACAGAAGCCATAAAAATGACTTCAAAGAGTCGGCTTGCACGCTTTTCCCGTTTGCCAGGGTTTGTTGCCAACGACATTAGCAAATTAGGCTTGCGAGACACATATTTTAATTTCAGTTTTATTCAGATTATCTTTGTGTGTACATCTCTGAGTGGGCTTGTATATTTTAATTGGACGGCAGTGCTAGAAATATTTATAGAAAATAAAAATAAAATGTTTTAAATAATTTTATTTCGTAACGAATAATTTCCAAAATAGTTCAATAAAATCTTATAATTATTTATTATTTTACGGTTTAAAAATTTAACTTCTTTCATGTCTCCAAATTTGTGATATCATTTCTCAGACCAGGGTAGGGGTTGTTCAGACTGAGTTGAAGGGGAATATATTATTTCTAATTACTTATTTAAAAATCAGTTAAATTGTGTGTGTATATGTGTGTGTGTGTGTGTGTGTGTGTGTGTACGTGTGTACATGTGCCTGTGTGCTTGTGCGTACATTAAATGACACAAGTATATGTAAATCACTAACACAGAGCACAGACATTTCTTTTACAGTAAGATTCACACCCTGTACAAGGCCCGGGGCAGTTTATATGGATAAAAATAACGTTTAATGCTAGACTTGGACAGGTTAAGATTGTTGCGATCGCGTAAACATCCTTTTGGGAGTCTGTTCCATAGGTCAGTGGTTCGTGAGAAGAAGCTGGTCAAGTGGAACCTTACTTCTCGTCGATGGGACACGCAGAGAATGGAGGTGGTTTGCTACGATGTAAGTGGCATGGCGGGACCTTGCCGTTAAGTTAGACCTGGCTGAACCAAGGAATATAGATTGTCTGGCGACAATAGCCCGAATGTAAATAGTGTAGATAAGGACATTTACTGTAGACGATCTTAATTCCCCAAGAAAAAATCTGAATCAATGAATACCCGAAGCCACGAGAGCCATATCGTAGCATCAGGATATTCATTATTATTATTATTATTATTATTATTATTATTATTATTGTTGTTGTTGTTGTTGTTGCTGTTATTATTAGTATTTCCTTTGATTTCTGTTGTATACACATTTCCTTCCGGTTCCTAAACAGTGACCAAAGTCAGAAATGGCTTCATAACATTTTCCAATGATCTTTTTGGGAAAAAACATTACATAAATAAAGCCATTCCTAAGGTATGGGCTGTACTTGTGAGTATAATATTTTGTATTTTTTTAAGTCATGAGTTTCCAGGAATCCCTTCAATGAGTCTATCGGAACTTTTTCCAATCAATCCGAGGGCTCCAACTACAACTGGAATTATTGATATCCTCATGTGCCCCATTTTTTTAGATTTCCACATCAAGGTCCTTTTTGATAGTTTTTTGAAGATCTTCAAAGATACGTTGCAGTATGCAGGGAGTGCCATGTCATGAATAAGGCCCATTTTGTCTTTGTGATTGCTAATCTGGGCAATTACCCTTGATTGTTCTCTGTCTATTGTAAAGTCCCATAAAATTCTTACAGGTCGTATCTCCGTAACAGGGTTTGGGTGGGGTTCATACCAATTTCTTGCAGTTTCCTTTCAGTAAATGTTGCCCATTTTCTACTACAGATATTGGCCCACACTGTCATGCTGGGTTTTATATTCAGTGGGCGCCATTACCGTGCAACCTGATACAAGATGATAAATTGTTTCTGGATACTTATCACAGAATCTGCATTTGGGGCTAACATAGTTTTTCAATATATGTGCTTGGTAATTTCTAGTTAGTAAGCATTGGTTCGGTGCAGCAAGAATAAAACCTTCGGTTTCAGCTTTTAACCCTGCACTACGTAGCCACTGATGGGTACGAAGTTTGTTTACGTCAGCTTGTTTGGTACGGGCAGAGTATTGACTGTGAAGCGATTTATCTTGCCACCGTTTCTGTATCTAGTCAGTTGCATTTGCCTTCTTTTCTAAGTATTTTGCAGCTGCAGTCGGTGTATTATGCTTTATTTGCATTTCGTCGCCTATTTGAAATTTCATGTTGGCTTCCTTTATCACTGAATAAAGTTTCTTACGTCTTTCATTTTCTTTAACACAGATCATCATCCAGTCTTCTGTAGTTTCTCGGCATATTTGAACACCAATTGTTCTAGTTGAACTAATCCTCTGCCTCCTTCGGATCTGGGCACATACAGATGATCAAGATCATCCTTCGGGTGATACATGCAGTGACAAGTGAGAAGTTTTCTCGTTTTGGCGTCCATTCGCTTAATATCTGCTATGGTCTAGTTAAGGATTTATAAAATGTATTGCACCACAGAGACAGCCAAATTGTTTATGGCTGTTATTCTTTTTTGAATTCATCTCGGTATTCAGTACCAGACGCACACGCCTGTGGTACCCCTTTCTTATCTTCTCCTTCATTTGGATATGTTGTATTCCATCTTTGCTAATTCCTAGGTGCCTATAGGCTTCTTTTTGTTTCAGTTCCTTAATCTTTGTTACAAAATATAAATCTACTGAGTGTGTTTCTGTGATTCTCCCTTTCTTGAATGTTACTTTTACACATTTATCTAATCCGAAATCCATACCTATGTCATTACTGGAATATTTTACAGTATTGAGGAGACTCTTCAACTCATTGACGTCTTTGGCAAAGAGTTTAAGATCATCCATTTAGAGTAGGTGATTGAATACTTTCTTGTTTAGTTTTTATCCATAGCTATTAATTTAGCTCCTGCATAATAGGGATTAAGGACAGACAAATCAGAAGGGGTGACAAGGAATCTTCTTAAAAGATTTATCGTCGGATATGCAGGCGGTTGGAGATGACAGTGCCTCTGGTGTGATAATGTGGTTTTCTACATTCCCAAGCTGTATTTAAGGAAATTTACTACCACGGAGGAGACTTTGTACATTTCCAAAATTTTAAGGATACAAGAGTGTGGTACACATTCAAAGACTTTATGGTAATTTATCTATGCTGTTCTGAGATTCCTACCTCTTTTCCTGCAATTTTCCAGGCTCATTTTCTTTATCAGTAGTTGATCTTTGCAACTATATGAACTTTTCTGGCATCCCTTCTGTTCCAGAAAAGAGTAAGTACGCTTCGTCAGGACAGACGTAATGAATTTATACGTGATGGACAGACATATTATTGGCCTATAATTTTTCCGATTATCTGTTTTTGGTAATACCTTCAGTGATCCATTCTGGGACTTCACTAGGATTATTAATTAGCATTGATAGAGTTTGCGCAAGGTTTTTATTCACTGACAAGAGATGACAGAGCTAAAAATTGATACCTTGTCATTTCCTGGGAATTTCCATTTCTGAGAGTTCGTTAGAGCGTTCCTAACATTATTTGTGGTTATATTTTCCCACTCTTGTAGAGCTTTATCCAGCATTCGTTCTTCTTCTTGTTGGGTCCACTCTGCATTGGTATTATATTCCTTTGGGTTGATGCAAATATTCTCCCAAAATGTCTACACTTTGTCGATAGATGGTGGCTTTATGACATGCATAACCGCTTTTCCAATTTCCCTGTAAAATTTCTTAAGATCCATTTGGAATATATTTTGGCGATAGAACCTACATTTTTCGTATCGCCTTCTTCTCTGCACCTTTAACTGCAGTTTTTGCTTTAGCATTTCCTCGATTGATGGAATTTCATTTAGTGATTTAACTTTTGATTTCTTCATGATCTTCCTTGCGTATTGAGACATTTAGGTTTCTTGTGATTTCATCTAGTAGCGATATCTGATATCGGACCCTCTTTTATTTCTCGCATCAATTTTACCTTCCAAGATGGCTCTCTTTGTCTGTTGTTTAATCTTTTCATTGTCTTGACCCCAAGCTTCGCAGTAGCTAGTAAAGCTGTTGCGTATATGGCATGATTTAATTCTATGATGTTTCCCAGTGTTAACAGTGTTTTCAGTGCAACGTTGTATATTTGCACAATGTGCTGATTGGACTTTGACATGTGAATTTTTGAGAGCTGGTCTTTGTCTGACATTTGTGTGAGAGTTACTCTGCTTGAGTACTTAGATGATGTGATTTTTCGCTTCGGGGATTTCACCTCTGTTGTTTTCAAAAAATTCTACCCTAATGTAGTTGAACTCATCTTCAGGTTATGTCACAGGTAAATTCTTCAGTTTTATTTCCTGGTAGATTATTATTTCGTATTTCATTTATTTTAGTTTTTAACTCATCCTCTGTCATATTATTTATCTATACTCCCATATTATTATTATTATTATTATTATTATTATTTCATGCATTTGTGACCGTCACTGAAGACTTAATGACAGCAAGCTCATTCAAATCGTCAGGAGCTTCCTCAATATTTCACAGGCCGAAGTCAGTACAGACACAAACCCTCCTAATATTTCCAACTCTTTCAATCTCGATTCCAGTATTTTGGGCATAATTTCAAGTTAGAACTCTAATCTTAGTTTTTGTCTTTCTCAGCTCCCAAGCGAGATCCTGTTATTTTCCAATTAAACAATTATTATTATTATTATTAAAGATCGTGAAATTTTGATGAAGACGAATTTGGGAGATCTCCTTACAACAAAAGTTGATCAAATATAGAACACAAATTAGTTAATTTCATAAAAGCTTTAATATATATATATATATATATATATATATATATATATATATATATTTACTATTCTGAACGATATTAGGTCTTTTTGGTCGAACTCGATTCTAGAGACGCAAAATAATAGGCGACCTACAAATGTTTTCCGAGCCACAAAACTGATCTTCCTTCCGTCATTTTTCCGGGTACACTACAGTTCAAAAGTCTAAAGCCACCCCCAGAATTAGCGACTTATCAAGAGTCTGAATGAAACTAATGGGCGCTTGGGTGAACACACACCAAAAATAGGGGAATACGGAGGGTGGGGAAAGGGTAAATTACACATAAAATTGTTAATAAACTCCGAACCACGCTAATACCTTAATAGTGAAATTTAGGATTTCTCGGTTTTCTGAGAATTGATTTTGATAAAACTTTCCCCATCACAATATGGCAACAGCATTGTTAAATTTTCATTATTCTGTGTAACGTCCTTAATTTTTTATTTCAGATTCGACATTTTTTTTTTTTTTTTGCAACATTCGTTAATCTTCATTACTTATGTGCTAATACCCTTGGGAAAGGTATGAATCCTCTTCTTCTCCTCCCAGTTATGGGTAAATAACAGGACAGACCGGGTTCTATAACCTTGGATGGCAACTGGTCTACCGCAGAAAGAAATGGCAACCTACTGCGGGGAAATAAATCTGCTAGTCAGTCATGTATCGAAAGATAACTGATCGCCTAAGCATGTATCACTTATTGTTTCTGTTACACAATTCTAAAATAGTGACATTTAGCTAAAGTCTCTAGGGATATTGAGGACAGGTCTCAATGTCACATAGCTTAACATGTAATGTAATAAGGATGTTCATAGGAGCAACTTTGTACTGGCCATTTGCTAATTTATTCTATTACAGGCTCAATTCTAAAATAGAGACATTTAGCTAAAATCTCTAGGGATATTGAAGAGAGTTCTCAATGTCACATATCTTAACATATAATGCAATAAGGATGTTCATAGGAGCAACTTTGTACTCGCCATTTGCTGATATATTCTATTACATGCCCAATTCTGAAATACTGAAATTTAACCAAAACGATCAAGGTGTGTACATCGTCAAGTGATCAGATCTGAGGAGTGAATGGTTTAACAACGCACACAAAAAGCGATGATTATCATTCCTATGTCAGGCCATTCGCAGTAATGAAATAAGCATTTCATCCATAGAACTGTTTTTACTGAACATCTCGTCAAACATAACATTGTCCACTATGAATTACTGAATCCTTGAGAAATTGTCACTCAAGGTGTTTTTTTTTTTGTTTTTTTTTTGTTTTTTTTTTTGTCAACAGTTCAAGCGTGACACTAGTGTATTATACAGGGAATACACATTATACAGGAAATACGCCGTTTTGATGAAGAGAAGAGGATAACGAGATAATTCTAGGCGATGACATCTTTGCCTCATTCAGCAAAACAAACAGAGGGTAAAATAAAATATTTAAGCTGATAAGTGTCCCCTAATCTTCTATATTCAACAAACATAAGGGTAACTATTTGTATTGATCCTTATTCTTTATGTCAGGATCATACACAAATAAGGAAGACATGTATTCTGACCCTTCAACTTTTATTTCATCAAATTCCCTAAAAATCAATATCCCCGAAAATGATATTAACAGGGAGGATTTACATGAGGCGACTGTCATTTCTAATGGCAATTATGCGATTGACTAATACATAGTTGGTTGATTTTGTTTAGTGGCACATCAACACATCTATGGGTTATTTAATGCTGAAATCTAAATATTTAGACCACAATTTTATGGCTTTATCTAAATGTACTTTGAACGCGATTGTATGCCTTCAACTACATATATTTTGAACACTATTTTATACTGTCAGAGTATACATACCTTTTATAAATATATATATGTATAGTTTCTATGTGATCTGTTGTATTGATTTTCCAAGCGTAGCTAAGATGTGGCACAAGGCCGAAAGTATGGGGCACCCAGTGAGGATCGAACTCACTATTGAGTCGTAACTGTTTTAGCTAGACAAGCTTACTAACCATTAGACCACGACGAGGTGCCCACGTGATTTGTTGTATATGTAATATTGATTTTCCAAGCGTAGCTCAGATGTGGCACAAGGCCGAAAGTATGGGGCACCAAGGGATTGATCGAAATTGATAGAGTCGTAACTATTTTAGTTGCACCACCTCGAGGTGTCCAAATGATTTTCTAAGCGTAGCTTAGATTTGGCACAAGGTCGAAAGTATAGGGCACCTAGTGAGAATCAAAGTCACTATTCGGTCGTAATTGATTTAGCGAAATAAGCTTGCCGACCATTACACTACGCCGAGGTGCCCACGTGATCTGTTGTATATGTAATATATGTTAGAATAAATCTATTTGGTTATGGTAGGATATTATACTGACGGTTTTCGTATTTTCAAATAGTTTTCTCATGTTGGTTTCCTTGCAGTATTTCGGTCTTATAGATGCTAAGTACGTGCATTAAGATAAAATGTGTTTTCTCATCAGTGCGGTTTGATATGTTGCACATGTTGGTTGATCTTCATTCTTCAGCAAGTATAAATGTGTATGGTATGTGCAGCTGATCCCATATTACTTCAGCGAATTTTCCTTTTCTAGGCAGCTTTCTCCATTCTCCTAGGACCGTTTTCATTGTACGAAGTTTCTTATTTTCGTTGTTGATTCATTACTTCTTGCACTTCTGCTTTAATGAAACTGTCTCTATCACTTTTCAGGTCCGCATAAAGGATCTTAAAATTATTATCAAGGGTCTAACCCTAACGCTAATCCAATCCAGACCTGAAAAGTTCTATTTGAAGAAACGTTCTTAATGAAACCTAGCAGCCTAACTTTTAGTTCGAGGTCATGTCGATCTCATATGATCCTATATTTCCAGGTAGCGGCAGGTCAGGACCAATAACATTGCAGATTCTTTCTTGGATTTTATCAAGAATCTCTAAATATAAAGCAGGAGCACTAAACCATATGTGGTAACAATATTCAAAGCATGAACGATTAGTAGATTTCTTTACGATAGATTTTTTCAAAAGAAAAAAACAATAAGTAGTACCATGAATTTGTGAAGGTGCTTGATGTGAGCCCAAAGTCGGGACCACGGAAGGAAAACACGGAACACAGATTAGAGGTAGCTAGAACGCGCCGCCGTAGCCGAGCCGCCCTCATTATGGCTATTAAAATGCTCAACGAGAATGAAGGGTTTGGCTAATTCTTTTATCAGATCTTCCATCTTGTCTTCTATCTGGCCATGTAGTGGGATATACAGAGATCACATGCTCACTGTTCTGCGCAAAATATCTCACGCGCCATCTGCGTAATAATTCTGTTTTTAGTTCAATTTTGCTCTGCGGTATGTCATTTTCTAAGACGGTTACTCCCGCTGAGGCCCTAAGTCCAGTGCTGTGAATATGACTGTACCGGGGAGTTAAGTAGCCAGATATAAGGGGTGATGTGGTCGTAGAAATTGTCTGACAGCCATGACTGGGTTCTCCTGTTTGTGTGGCATGGTGCAGAGTCCTGTTGCCAGACATAGGGTTTTCCAGAAGCTGCCCTCTTGACCCAGAGCAGTACTACCTCCTCAAAGCACTTGAGTGCAGGAATCCATGTTGGGTCCGAGACCCTGTGGGAAGATGAATGGTTGAATAACGTCACCATTACTAGTGATAACTCGAAACACCTTCGTAATCACCATCAAACTCATTCAACGTTTTCCGAATCCTTTACACTATCCTCAGATTAACACCTAAATACTCTGAAATGTTCGTATTAGAAGTTCTGGCCAGAATGTCGTTTCCAAATTTCAGGCGGAGTTAATTGCGTCATGGTGCTCTTTTTCTTACAGACACTACTATACTGTGCACTCGACGAAATCAAAAACAAACAACGCGCATGCGCGAAATTAAAAATATAAAATGGCGAAAATTTACCCATCACACTCTGTATTTAACATTTGATTTGCCTGTTTCTTTTTATTGGTCGTGTGCTTCACCACAGCCACAGAGTTCAGTTACTATTTTGAACTTACCAAGGAGGCTAAACCTATTCGTCTTGGTTGAGACGCATATACATCTACCAGTATACTATCAGCGAGAGAGGATTTTGAGCCCCTGATGCCTTAATTTGAAATAAGTTTCTTTCTCTTCAATTCGATTCACCTTCATTCACCTCCTTCTAGCTTGTTTTGAAATAAGAAAGGGTTGCTTATTTGATCATCGGGCTTAATTACAAAGGTGGTATGAACAGCCGATTGATCGGATCGGGCCTCTCCGACCACCCATCTAATCCAAGTAAGGACCAAAAAAAGTAGTGTTGCCTGTCATATAGCCAGTTGTAAACCCGGGTCATGGCCTGCTCAACCTCCAGGTTTCCGTCTACAGGCATTACGGGTCGCCACCCACGACAAACAGGTGTCCTCATTGTTGGAGTTGGCACTTACTCCTCTGCAGAGTTGCGGTCGGCGTATTCTACAACCCACGGTGGTTAATAAAATTAAATTTATCTTCAAATTCAATATGACTTTTCAAGCAACCTAATTGCTTCATTCGGTCCATTGCTGTCTGACATTTTGTGATGAAGAGTTACAATGATTTACATTCATACGATTATCCTCATCTTCATTGTTATTAGCGAAAACGTTTCAGCCATCTTCAGGTGTCAGTCAATCCTATTAAAAGCTTCCACGAATTTCCACCTGAATTCTTTAATTAATCGACAGGGTGTTCTCGTTTCTTTATCCAAGTATTGTGTTATATTGGCCCATTCTCTTTAGCACTGCTCAGGTAATACTCGCATTAGAGTCTTACTACACATCCCAGGAATTTAACTCAAAAATATTATGCCACCAAATTCAGAAAACGGCACTTAAATTCGCGAGTCTTGTGTCTTCTTCGGAATCTGTCGCATTTTGGCAAATTCCTGGAAATGTTGAACAGAAACTTTTAACCATTATATATATTTTTTTAAATCCCGTGATCATGTGTATTACAGCCACAGTAAAAGAGGTGTTTCTTCGTCAAGATAGCCTGATGGAGCCCAAACCAGGCCGGTTTTGAATTCAGAGTTTTTCCTTCTTCTAGACCGGTTGCCACCCAAGGTTATAGAACCCAGTCCAACCTACTATTTAGGGAGAAGAAGAGGATTCTTACCTTTCTCAAGGGTATTAGCACGTAAGTGAATGTAATGGGTCCGACTGGAATTCGAACTCGGCTCCCCAATTCTTCAATGCCGAGCCGCTATCCATTACTCCACCGTCATAACAATTATATACTTCCTGGTGAATCGCCTAAAATTGCAACCGTTAATTCTTCCTTATTCTTGCCTACCTCTCCACTAAGCTAATGCATTATTTCAATATGACCTAGAAATGGTGAAATGCTTTAAAAATATGTAGAAATTGTCCGAATGTTCTGTATGTCCGAACATTTTCAACTATAGCCATTATCAAGGATGATTTTTTTTTTACTTTTAACTAAATGTATGCATTTTTCATGTATGAATCTAGAGTTATAGGAATATTTTTATTTTCCAAACACTGTCAGCACATCATGGCCGTGTTTATAGTTGATGCGTGATGGCTTTTACTTTTATGAATAATCGATAATGGTAATATTAACCGTTTCCTTATAAGGAAACATTCGGTATTCATTGATCGAGCAGCCAGTGTTACTTCCCGATGAAATTTGCAAAAACTTTTCTATTAGGATCATTTTTCAAGAAAATAGATTTCTCAACTGATATTGCTCTTTCCAGTATTGATTGAGGTTTCTTTCCTAATTTTTTGCCCGAAGTTGTGTGGAATGTCAACTTTTTAATTATATTATTATTTTCTCTTCGAGTTATATGTCCTAAGTTCTTTCTGCGGTAGAAAGTTCTCGAGTGATGCTTCTATTATTAGGTACAGTTCTTTGTCTATGATTGTGTAGCCTCAGTTCCCGAGGTTCGAAGAAGGATATCCTTGTGCAAATTAATGGAAACAACTACTTTATTTTCCTTTCCTACACCATCTGGTCAGTTTTAGACCCACTGGAGTGACAGGGTGTAATCGATTTCTATTTTTTTCCACAGATAAGGTCATTTGTAGTGGTGTGCAGCAATATGAATGTATATTCGGGATGTATGATGAAATTTGTTTGGCCTTGAAAAATATTCCGTCATCCGTGATTGCATCAGATTTTCATCATACCCAGATACTATTGTCTCGACTGTCGATTAGTTGTCCTACGGCCATTGTCTGCGATGGACGTTACTCGAAGGAAGCGTACGAAATTGTAATGCTGCATGAACACAATGGTAAGCTTTACCAGTGAGCAAATCAAAGAACTATCGACTGGCTAGGAAACTCTCTTGATTTAAATTTAATCGAGAATTTGTGGTTAGTCTGACCGTCATCCAGCGACTACTAGCATAAACAGCCTAAAAGTTTTCGGAACCAATCCCTCGCCCGGAAAGGACCGACATGCGCAACAGATTCACCTGACCGTCATCCAGCCACTGCTACCATAAACGGCGTAAAAGTCCGGTTTTAGTCGGCCGCAAGAAAATAAAATATTAAGTGCTTGCTGATTACTGAAAGTTCGTAGCAACGTAATCTGTAATTAAAAAAAAATTTGATATATTTATAGGGTATTCAGTATAGCAGAAGGAGCCTTTATAGATATAGAGAGTGGACATAGGAATCAACACTGCATGTTGACTGTTGGTTTCACTCTTCAATGTGATCTTGAAAGCAAGTGCCGGAGGCGTGAAAATGACAGTAATCACGCAGTGTTGATTTCTATGCACGCAGGCGTTCGCACGCATGCACTCACACAGGCAGTTCTTTTTTTTTATCTTTATCTATTTATCTATCATCGTCTGTTCATATCTATCTATTTATCTATGTATCATCGTCTGTTCATATCTATCTATCTATCGTCTGTTCATATCTATCTCTCTCTCTCTCTCTATCTATCTATCTATCGTCTGTTCATATCTATCTATCATCGTCTGTTCATATCTATCTATCTATCTATCTATCTATCTATCATCGTCTGTTCTATCATCGTCTGTTCATATCTATCTATCGTCTGTTCATATCTATCTATCTATCTATCTATCATCGTCTGTTCTATCTATCATCGTCTGTTCATATCTATCTATCTATCGTCTGTTCATATCTATCTATCTATCATTGGTCATACCTCTATCTATCATCGTATGTTCATATCTATCTATCGTCTGTTCGTATCTATCTATCTACCTATCTTATCTATCATCGTCTGTTCGTATCTATCTATCTATCTATCTATCTTTTAATTATCCTTTAGAAATGGAACAGACAGAAATATATGGATGCTAAAGAAGAATATTTTCAAATAAATGAATAACTAACTTTTCCCAGGATTTTCTCCTATTTATTATATTTAAATCAATCACCCAAATACCGTTGCTTTGGAGCAATGGTTAACAAGCTTTCCTCACGTTTGCAATTCTTTTAGCGACTCAGTTAATCTTAACAAACATTGTCAGTAAATCGGCAATCTCATGCTGAACAAACTGACGGATAAAATTTATTGTGTATCAAAGGGAGATAATCCTTAAAGTCAGAAACAGAAAAAAAAGAGAAGGCCAATCAGAAAAATCCTTTAGAAGATACTGTTGTTTCGGAGGCGGTAAAGGTTATCACCCGAGTGACCGGATTTTGGGAGCTGGTAACTCGATCCATCACTACTTGGAGTTGATTGTATTCAACCGGACGTTTATTTTATTTTTATTTTTATTCATTTATTTATTTTTATTTATTTATTTATTTTTTTTTTTTTTTTTTTTTGACTGCTTCGTAGATTAAGCCCGTGACCTCGCGACCTCGTAATTCCCCGTCATTGCACCTATGATAAAATTAAACTGACTTTGGGCAACGTCTTCCCTTTTTAAACTTTGAGAAGATGATCATACATAAAAGGACAAGGCGACAGAATAGAGTGGTCAGGAGTGGATGATCAGTAAAATAGGGTCATCAAGATTAGGGGCTGTCGACAGGGGATAGGCCCATAATCATCACCTTTATAATTATATAGTCGCCTATCTTCAGCTTTTTTTTGGTCACCTTTTATAATTTGCGGGGGAAGTGAAGAAGTCATTCGTATGGTCTGTGTCAGGAAGATGTGAAATAAAAAAAAGATACGTTTGTTGAAGTGAATAAAGAAGGATAGAATGACTGATGGAATAACAACGGAACAAAAGAAAGGAAATTTATCTTAGAAATAGAATCTTTATTTGAAAAAGACAGCGAATGCGAAGAAAAAAAAAAGACAATTTCCTGAACGATAAATTCTCTGGTTTTATAAGAAAATTAAAAATATTTAAAAAAATATAAGCAAAGATATAACAGTTATTTTTTTACAGCGATGTTCACGCTGTGCAATTCCCGGGAGCCACTCAAGGTAGAGGGTTAAGCAGTAAGAGTCAGTTTATGCGGATAGGAGGGGAAGATAATTGTTAAGCCTATCCTTGAACAGGTTAAAATTGTAGTGATCGGGAAACATCCTCTTGGGAGTTTGTTCCATAGGGCAGTGGTTCGTTAGAAGAAGGTGTTTTGAAACTTATTTCTCACTAATAGAATACAGAAGACGTGTGTCGAAAAGAAGTTTTCGAAAAAAATTCTTACTACAAAAGTTACAGACAAAAAGATATATAAATACACTTCATGTATTTTTTTTAACATTAAGGTTGACTCTGTATAAGGCCCGGGGGCCACTCGAAATAGAGTGTTATTTAGGAGGCGGTTTGTAAGGATAGAAAAGGAAGGTAACGGTTAACCCTAGATTTGAACAGGAATCATCCTCTATGGAGCCGATTCTACAAAGCCGTAGTTCATTGAAAGAAGCTGTTCGAATGGCTCAGCTGGTGCTTGCCGCGAAGCTTAGGCCTGGCGGAACAATGGAGTGTAGTTCGTCCGAGCACTTTCTGTGATAGAAGCGACAGAGCAGCGATATAAGAGAGTTGTCGGGACCGGATACGAAGCCTCTTATATCCGGGTTTATCTTATATCCGGGTTTGGTCTATTTTGTTGAGGTAAGTAAGGCTATAATTTGGTACCAGAGAAAATATATCTTATATCCGGGTTTCTCTTATATCAGGGTCTCTTATATCCGGGTTACACTATATATATATATATATATAGAGAGAGAGAGAGAGATAGATAGATATATATCTATATATCTATATATATATGCAAATATGTAGAAAAATAGGAGAGAAAACGTTACGAAAATAATCCGGAGATCTTTAGTATTTTTGCTTTTATTTTTTAAAATGTGCTTCATATAGAAGTAAAGCTTAAATTATAATTATTTTTTTTAAAAATATGATTCCTTCGCTACATAAGAGTTTTCATGTTTCAAAAACAAGAGCCAAGAACATCAATATAATTATTAAAATAAATTGAATTAAAGTATCATGCCCTGTTTCATCCTCAAGCGAAAATTTAGAAATAACCAATCTTGAAATTTACGTATCTTTATAAGCATGTTCATTCGCAAAATTAATTACTATGGAAACGACTGGAGCGACCATTTTGATAAGGGGCATAAGAGTTAATTTGTATCCACATATCAGTCACCTTCCGAAAGAGGCCAAGCCGAGGCAGGGCCGGAGTGTCCATTTCAAAGTGAATGATGGCATTCATGGACGCACATCGTCTGGTCAGTCACAGCAACAGATAGCTGTTGGCGACATAACACGTCGTTAAGTGTCTGAAGAATTTTTTTCTAAAGAAACATGAGAACTCTTATGTAGCGAAGTAATCATATTTTTTTAAAATAATTATAATATATATATATATATATATATATATATATATATATATATTAATTGATTTAAAATGTTTTTTCGCTATTAATTCTCTGTAAATTTACATTGAGCACTATTTTGTAAAAAATAAAAATATCTATAAGAACACCGGATTATATATCTTACTGTTCTTTCTTTATATATATATATATATATATATATATATATAGATAGATAGATAGATAGATAGATAGATAGATAGATAGATAGATAGATATCTGTAGAAGGCCCGGGGGCCACTCGAATTACAGAATTACTTTAGGAGGCGGATTGTACGGATAGAAGAAGGTAACGGTTAACCCTAGATTTGAACAGATTAAGATTATGGTGATCGAGGAATCATCCTTTATTGTGCCGATTCCACAGAGCCGTGGTTCGCAGGATGACGCTGTTCGAATGGAACTTCTTTCTCACCAGTGGAATACAGAGAGAATGTAAGTGGCATGCCGGGTCCTAACCGTGAAGTTTAGAACAGGGAGAACCAAGGGATGTAGTTCGTCTGAGAACTTTCTCTATATAAGACAATTTAGGAAACTCTTATTTTAGTGTTTGATAATTTAAATGTTTTAAGGTGTCACAATAAGAGGAATGGCAGAATTTGATTTTGTGAAGATATATTTCATATATTGAGTGAGAGAGAGAGAGAGAGAGAGAGAGAGAGAGAAAGCTATATTTAGAGACACTATTTCTTTTTAGTTCCCGCTTCAACCTCTGTACGTCTTGGGTTTTCATCAGATGTCGGTTGCATTCGATAACTTTCTACAGGCCGACGTTGTCCTCAAAAGTCACACGAAAAAAAATCACGGTAAAACGTCACATGAATAAAAATCACAGGAAAAAAGAAACAGAGCATTTTAAAACTTGAATTAAATGTTCTTTGAATTTTTAATTTATTTAATTTATGACACTGGCATTTTTTACACTTTTGGATAAGGGGCTGGATATAAGCAGATAAAAGCTTTGGTTGAATCCAATGACTTGACCCAAAAAGTTGTGAGTTTAATACCTGGCTACTGCAGTGGTGAACTAAAACTTGGAGAATTGAGTTAAAGGGAGATAACAGAGACATCCAGAAGAGGCATGACACGTGGAACTAGAACAATCTACACAGATGAAAGAAATAAAGGGTTCAGTTCGAAATTCCAATCACCTGAAGAAGGACGGTGCGTAAAACGGCCAAAACATCGTGAATATGACAATAAAGATGAGGACAACAGTCCAAACAATTTAAATAGTGTAAATAGTTACAATACCTCATCTCAGAAATATAGACTGTGAATATGGCAATAAAGATGAGGACAACAGTCTGAACAATGTAAATAGTGCAAATAGTTACAATACCTTATCTCAGAAATATAGACTGTGAATATGGCAATAAAGATGAGGACAACAGTCTGAACAATGTAAATAGTGCAAATAGTTACAATACCTCATCTCAGAAATATACACTGTGAATATGGCAATAAAGATGAGGACAACAGTCTGAACATTGTAAATAGTGTAAATAGTTACAATACCTCATCTCAGAAATATACACTGTGAATATGGCAATAAAGATGAGGACAACAGTCGGAACAATGTAAATAGTGTAAATAATTGCAATACTTTATCTCAGAAATATAGACAGATGTTCAATTATTATGTAAGATTTTGCAGACATTTTTTGCAAATATTTTTAGATTGTGCTGCGTTTTTTTTACGTTTTACGATGGCCGAGAATTTTTGCGTGAAGTTCGTTAAGTTTTCCAATTAGACTCTCGAAATATTTCGTCAACGTATGATTTTTAACAAAAAAAAGAATAGCATTCTCTACTAAGCGTTTCAACAAAGAGGTTTGGTTCAGTTTGTTTTGTTTTACGGTATGACAACCTTAATGGGTTATTTAATGCCGACAAGATTTTTATTGCTGTTAATACATATTTTCTTCAAAAATGTATTGCTAGTAATAATGTATTGCTGGTAATAATGCATTACTTGTAATAATTTTTCCTGAAAAATTATTACTGGTATTAAAACCTATTTTTACGCTTTCATAGTGTTTTGACCCCAGTTTGGGGGTTAATTATTTGCCTATAGTTGGGACCCTAACAGTTGCTACCACTCCGGTTCAGAGTGGACCTAGAAACACCAGCAATTAAGAGGTGATTCCATGCTCCTCAAAACCTCCTGATCAGAGGCCTTGCTGCTGAACGTAGTTTATCGTCTTACCCAGGACGCGGATATAGTTTATCGTCATACCCAGAACGGTCAACAAATAGGACTCAAGATAAATCGTTCCAAAACAGAAATTATGATTTTAAACTGTAATTAAAGCAGCCATGATACCCTTATTATTTTTTTTATCGTTTAACCCCAAGCAAAGCGATATTGATATTAAGACGAAAGGGGTTACTGGAGTGGAAATAATGAAAAAAACTCGAGAAGTAACCGGAAGCACAATCTGAAACAGGAAATAAGGGATAAACCTCTACTCCTGTTCAAACGGCCAGGGAGTGTGAACCGCCCAGGATCCATCATAAAACTTCAACATGAGGAATTAGTAAATGCTAAACACATCAGATACTCCTGTTTATGGGTCAGTCATAACCAGTTTAGTATAGGAGATAAAGGAACTGAACATTGAATAGGCTGCACTAGAGGTAGTTTAGCTTAACAAAGCAAACTGCTACAAAACTAAAGCATTGACCTAAAAACTCGAGTCATATACTTGAATAATCTCAGTATCTGTCTAGGCAGTGGAGAAATTAGAGAGTGGAATTAACAGGAGATAACTGACAACTGACATCCATTAAAAACATGGCACGTGGAACTAGAACAGTCTACCCCAGTGAGCGAAATAAAGAGTTCAGTTCGACATTCCAACAACTTGAAGAAGGCCGAAGCGTACGACGGCCGAAACGCTGTAATAAATATGGCGACAAAGATGAGGACAATATTCCGAATAATGTAAATAGTGTTCATATTTTTTTCCTAGTTGAAGAATAATTAAAAGTATCACCTGTTCCTGCCGTATTAGCTACAATGAATCTACCCTTAAATGATGAACTGTAATTGAGAAAATATCTAGATGATTCCCAAATACGGCGCGCCTCATAGATGTGGCAGAAGAGGGTAGCCGGCGAGGCGGAATAGGGTAGCCGGTGAGGCGAAATGATAGAAAGGCATTCAAAGATTTAGAAACAGTTTCAAAAAAATTCACATGTTAAAAATAAATATGATTTCAAAATTTTAAATCTTATTATGGATTACTTGATATTGCATACACGAACCCCATTATAAATAGTTCTAAATAATTATTGGTCGATTTTATCACTGTGATATTTTTTTTAATTATGTCAAGTATTAAGAATATAATAACTAGGGTCTGAAAATTGGAGGAGAGAGTTATCAATGATAATGTTCTGACTTTGAATCCGTGGTTATCTTCCTTTAACCCTCTTTTTTAAAAAAAAAAAAAAATTTAAATGTACTTTTTATTACATAAAATTTGGTGAGGGGCGAGAAAACTTTCATTCCGAAAATTTGTCCCAGAGAAAAAAGTTTGGAAAGCACTGCTTTAAAACTAAAATATAAGAGACCGGAAAACATTAATAAAATCTATCTTAAATGCAAAAGTTTTGATTTGATTGATTTACTGTTTACAACTTATCAACTTTTTACAGGTTATTTAAAGCTAGAAAATATTTTTAGATTTTAAGAATTTTTGAGATAATAATAATTTGCAGATACAAATCCCACTAATTAACCCATAGCTGGGGAGAGAAGAGGTGGATTCATACCTTTTCCAAGGCTATTTGTGCATAAGTGAATATAACAAATGCAACTTAATTTCTCTGATTCACAATTCCAAGTTGTCATCCGTTACACTGACCGTACAACCAAGCTTACAGCACCTGAGATTCCCAAGCAGTCACCCATCTAGCTATTGACCAAACTCGACACTGCTTAACTTCAGCAATCATAAAAGAGCCAGTATTTCAACTTGATGTGGTTGTAAGTCTCTTAAATCTGAAAGATCGTAAAATAGTTAGGGGTAGGTACGTATAGTTATTCAGTACTATCCACGATTTCAGACATGTAAGTGATCAAAAAAGAGTTATGGTAACCTAATTCTTTCTCGATCTCTATCGGCGCCATATTTGTTATGGCTTTTATATTGTGGAATTAGTAAGTACAAAAAAGCTTTAAATACCTTAGTGTTTTGAAACGTTTTAACACTTTTTGTATAGGAGAAAAGGATATTGAATATATAGCATGGGCCGTGGAAGAAGTGGCTTCGTCCAATAGAGTGAACTTGTCACAAAACCATTAACCTGAAAACTCGCGTGATCTTCTTAAATAGTCTCGTCATCTCGAGACTTTCATATGAACGTCATAAACCTGTTCAAAAATCTCATAAACAGTCAACTGTACACAACCGCTTTCTCAGATCAATGGTTAAAATGGCTTCCAGCGAATGAAGCCCGTAGCGAGGACCTATCCTCCA
>OZ010596.1:6867009-6874509 GCA_963932145.1 Acanthosepion lycidas
GTGAAGCGTGGGTCCCCAGGAGAGTCTGTTCAGTGTTATCATAGGTGGACTGACGTTGGGACCAAGGGTTGTGTGGGTCCTGGGATACTCTCGGAAGCCTTCAAAAAAAAAAAAAGAAGAGAAAATTGGCAGCTAGTATTTACTTGTCTGTTGTCTACAAACGATTTTGAAGCTGGGGTATCGAGTTACAAATTTTAGCGGCAGGTGAGCTAGGTACTTCTGTATATTGAAGGGACTCTTCAGTTTCATTCATATAATGATGGCCAGAAGCATCCACCAGTTGAAGAAGAGAAGATCATACATACTCATGTATTGATATTTTTCATAGTCTGCCACAAGGTTACAAATGCGAAGCACTCAGCAAGATTTGAAATTATGTAATGATATATGTAAAGATATGGTATATAAGATTGGTAAACATTGCTCCAAGGTGAGAGAATCCGAGAGAAGGACACAATGCTTGAATTGTGGTCCATCTAGTGAGAATTGAATTTGCTTCAGTGGTAACCATTATTCCATGTTGAGGAGCTAAAATGACTTTATATATTAATATTATTATTACTTACATTTTACTTTTAGTGGATGCCCATATTTGAGTAGACGCTCCCTTTTATTTATTAAACAGTATATTTATTTATCTTCGCCTACCGGCCTAAATATTCGAGAATTCTTATTAGAAATATGGGTATCCACAAAAAATAACGCTTAAGTAATAAAATATGTCGAATTAATAAATGAAAAATTGCATTCCTAACATACATACATACATACATACATACATATATATATATATATATATATATATATATATATATATATATATATATATATATATATATATATAAAAGTGAACATAGAAGTCAACACGTAGAGGCGACAGCCTGTTTCATGCTAGATGCAATCGTCAGGCCTGATGATTGCATCTAGCATGAAACAGACTGTCGCCTTTAAGTGTTGACTTCTATGTTCACTTTCATATTTATACATGCTCTATCTCTAATATTGAGCACTTTATCCCATAAATATAGCACATCTGAAGACTATATTTCTTCATATATATATATATATATATAATGAAATGGATATAATATATATATAAATGGATACATATAATCAAATTACGGTTCCGTATAAGACACAGGTTCGTTTCCTGTCGGAGGACGCATATTTTCTACAAAATTTCTCCAACATTGAGGCCTCTAAATGTATACTGTTTATTAAAAAATAAAAAGCAGAGCATTTACTTAAAGAAATTGTATCTATTAAAATAATGTTTAAACAGAAAATATATATTACAATATTTACATTATTCGGACTGTCATCCTCATCTTCATTGCTATATTGACAACGTTTCGATCGTTTTTCGCCCCGGTCTTCTTCAGGTGATTGGAATTTCGAAACGAACCCTTTATTTTCGTCCACAGGGGTAGTGTGTTCTAGTTCAACGTGCGATGCCTCTCATTTTAACTCAACTCTCCAAGTTTTTCTTCACGACTGCCGTAGCCAGGCATTGAACTCACAACTACTTGGGTATAGCCACTGGATCTAACCAAAACTTAGAGAGTTGAGTTAAAGGGAAATAACTGGGACATTCGGAAGAGGTATGGCACGTGGAACTAGAACAATCTACCTCGGTGGATGAAATAAAGGTTTCGGTTAGAAATTCCAATCACCTGTAGAAGACCGGAGCGTACAACGGCCGAAACGTTGTGAATATGCCAATGAATTTTAATCCCCAACTATTCAAATGTAATGTCAATCGACGTCTCCAGATGCCCTGATCTATCCCCTATCCTTCTCGTCATCCTTTCCTCTATCACTCCTATTTGTTCTAGCTCCAACTGTCTGTAACACCTTGCATACTAGTGGCTTCCCGCCTTGCTTGGGGTGAAACGCTTAAAAAAAATGAAGATGAGGATAACATTCTGCATAATGTAAATAATGTAAGTAATCATAATACCTCATCTGAGAGATAGATAGATAGATAGATAGATAGATAGATAATGAACTGAATGAGATAGATAGATAAATAGATAGATAGATAGATAGATAATGAACTGAATGAGATAGATAGATAGATAGATAGATAGATAGATAGATAGATAGATAGATAGATAGATAGATAGATAATGAACTGAATGAGATAGATAGATAGATAGATAGATAGATAGATAGATAGATAGATAGATAGAATTTGTACATAAGACAGTATGAATAGAAGAAAAAAGACATAACGAAAATTTTATTTAATTCCAGCCGACCCGATTCGTCCATTGCTGCCAAAAGCGAAGCAAAATGTATCCAATGAAAACGAAAACGAATTTTTTTTTTTTTTTTTTTTTACCAGAAAATTATAAATTCTTATAAATATTCATAAGTTCAACTGATGAATATTAAAATATGTTATTTTGTATAATCGAAGAGAATTTTTCATATGGATTACAAATCGGGGGTGTTATTTTTCGTCATTTTGCATTAAAAAAAAAAAAAACGTCAAGTATTTGCTACCGGATTACCGAAAAATAACACTACGGATTCATAGATCATATAACAATTTTTCTTCTTGTGTGCAATGTAGAAAAAGCAGCAATTAACCATTAGTAGCCTGCATTATTAATATTACTTCTCTTTCCACTGCATTCTTTGCAAGGCTTCTCAATTACAATATCCTTATTATTAATTTTGCTCAAAGTGATTTCTGTTGTCATAGCAGGATATGACAACACAACTATGAAATTCAAATTCAAATTCAAGGTTCACAGTAGCAGGATGAAGGTTTTGTACAATAAAAGAAGTCACATAGAGCGTGATAAATGTTACGAGGTGGTTCTACGCTCCTCAAAACGTCCAATCTCCCGATCAGAGACCTTGGTGCGGGTACAGTTTATCGTCATATCCAGGACTAGCAATTAAATGGTGATTCCACAATCCTCAAGACCTTCAACCTCTCGATTGTTGGTCTTGATGCCGGATGTAGTTTATCGTCATATCCAGGACGATCGATAATATTGTCATTCGTTTTTTATAAACAGCTTCCTCCATAGGTTTCGAAAGAATTCGTTAAGCGCATTTTTTTGCAAAATTTATCTAATATTATTCTTTTTACTATAGAAGTTATCAAATGCACTTTTTATAAAATTGTGGAGACAATGGTGACGTTGATTTAGGTGACACCGGTCTAAGACAAATCACCATAATATATATATTCCACGGGTAAAAAAAAGAGAGAGAATACAGGTTTTTGACAAAAAGGATTCTTTATTAAGACTTTCGATCTCTAAGCCGGTAGATATTAATTTCACTGTTTAAAAAGCAGGTAATCCACTTAAACAGTTGGACTCACTAAATATAATGTCAGATGAAAAACATCTACAAATTGCTTATATATATATATATATATATATATATATATATATATATATATATATATAAAGGCATTTTTATGTTTATACATTCTTTTTTATAGATACAAATATTTATGTAAATGCTCTGTTTATAATAAACAATATTAACCAGCCTCCTCCAACAGAAATCGAACCTGTATCCTATATGGATCCGTCATATAGCCTAACGTGCTTTTACCAATTTCGCCACAGGGGAGCGTTTCGCTTAGAAAGGTCGATTTTACTGTTTTTAAACTACAATCTTCCATGATTTTCTCACGTACATTCATATCTGCTCAATGCGTATCCAAATGTAAACAAATGACGTCACACATTATGAAATGGACAACGTCCGACAATTATTTTAAGACATTTTTTGTTTTGTACATTCTTTTTTTTTTTTTGTATCTATAAAAAAAAAGAATGTATAAACATAAAAATGTCTTAAAATAATTGTCGAACTTTGTCCATTTCATAATATATATATATATATATATATATATGTGTGTGTGTGTGTGTGTGTGTGTGTATATATATATATATATATATATCAAGAACAATATTTGGGGAAACTGTGGTCAATGATAAAGTAGTCCATATTTGCGTATGACGCGCTTCGTCCTTTAAAACATCATCGGACTAAAAAGTGTCCTATTAAATCACTCTATCACATCTACAATGGAAAATAATCTATTTAAACTCAACATAAAATTTGTTTCGGCTACATCTAAAACAATAAAAGACTTAGTCGATACTATACAAAACAATAAGCCAAAAATTGAATGAGGAATTTACTTTATCGCCCGTAATAATTGTCACAAAATATATATAGGCGAAACCTCAATGAATCTAAATAAAAGATTATGTGAATACAAAAGGTATTTTTTACAAAACAATACATCAGATGCGTTGGTTTGCCTAGCGAAATCAGACTGAGAAAAAATTTTACATAAAAAATGCTACTCTGATCAACGAGAAAGAGTTCCCCATGATGAAAATATTTAAAGAGTTCCTTGATTGCAAAGTGATCTACAGTCAATTTGCGCCCTGGCTCTTACAATGTTCCTAGCAGAATTTCCATTATCACAGTGGGGGATATCTACTAAAAAAAAGTGATGGAAAGAAAAAGAAAATCTAAATGAAATCGGCTATTTTTTTGTAAAAATTAAAATTCCCAGCATCCCTCGTTCGTGCGCATGTGCAGTCGCACCAACATAACAAATTCAGTCCGATAAAGTCCTAAACCTTTTTTCACTTTGTCATACATTTTCCCCCAATATACAGGGTGCCATAGATAAATTTTCGTCTAAATGGCACAAAACTGAAAATAACACTGACATCTCATTTAACAGATATTTGGTTGGTGCAAAAATAATGTCGTTTTCTCACATATGTTACTATGTGAGAAAACGACATTATTTTTGCACCAACCAAATATATTTAGCAGTATTACACAAAAATATCTTGAAATACTAAAGAGTAAATTTATTCAATAAAATCGCCATTGACTTCAACGACGGCCTCCAGACGACGCAGGAATCTCCTGCAACTCTCCTGGACGGTCTTCTTGTTTAAGTTGTTGAATGCTGCCATAATCTATATCTTCAGTTCATCTTTAGTGTTACAAGGACTTTTGTTGGTTTACCCCACACATAATAATCAAGGAGTTTGCAGTCTGGAGAGTTAGGTGTCCAAATGTAAAGGGTAAATATCAAAATATACATTGAATAAAAAGATAAATGACCACTGGCTGGAGTTTGCAAAACGGATGGAGTAATTTACAAAGCCGAAATAAAAGCTATAAATGTCCAGAGCAAAATATACATGGGATATACTGAAGGCAGCTTCAAAAAGAGATGCTATAATAACAAGTCATCATTCGACCTAATAATATTTCATCTATTTTCCGTAGTAAAAATAAGCCTCATATACGTCGTTATAATAATATGTTTTTCTGAACAATTGTTGCTTGTGAAACAACTATTAAAAGATACTTGAAGCACAGTGTTCATTTATTTGTACGACATTTTTATTATTTCAGATTATGATTATAATGATTCTAAGCACTTCCGGTCCCACTAGGGAATGTTAAGAGTAAAACAGATAGAGCGGCAGTTTAAATAAAAGAGTTGTTAAGTTTATCAAATTTCGTGTCATGTTTGTGTTGATTGAAATTTTCAGCAGCCAGTTTCATTTAATCTATCTTCCCACCATAATCCCAGTGGAACAATTTCAATCTCTATGTCTCTCTTTATGTACCATGTCCTTTCAGGATGTAGGTGATCATGGCTCTCCACACCTTCCTCTATCCCTTGCAGCTCTCAACAAGTTCCTTCCCTCTGCTACCTCCATCAGACCACGTTCTGTCATTCACTTGCCTAAGTCCGTCAGGTATGTCACGCGTTGTTTTCCCTTGTCTCTCTTACCCTCTATTCGACTCGTGAGTATCACATTCTCCATGTCCTCCTTCCTCAGGAACTTCAGCTGCCTCTTCCTGATGTTAAGTATAAGCCTCCTCCTTGTTTGCATCCTCTCTAAGACCTCATCGTTGGTCACACACTCGGTCCATGATATCCTTAGTATCCTTCTGATTAAACCCCTCACTACAAATAAGTGCCTTTCCCTAAAATGATTCTCCCTTCCAATCCCTCTCTGTGTTCTTTTTATGTACCATGTCCTTTCAGGACGTAGGCGATTATGGCTCTCCACACCTCCCTCTATCCCTTGAAGCTCTCAAGTTCCTTCCCTCTGCTTCCTCCCCCAGAACACATTCTGTCATCCACTTTCTTAAGCCCGCCAGGTATGTCGCACGTTGTTTTCCCTTGTCTCTCTTTCCCTCTATTCGACCCGTGAGTATCAGATTCTCCAGGCCCTCCTTCCTCATTATGTGTCCCAGGAACACCAGCTGCCTCTTCCTGATGTTAACTATAAGCCTCCGCCTTGTTTGCATCCTCTCTAAGACCTCATCATTGCTCACACGTTCGGTCTATGATATCCTCAGCATCCTCTGTAGAACCACATCTCCGTCGCTTCGAGTCTCTTCTTCATCTTTGAGGGAATCGTCCAAAATTTGCAATCGTAAAGAAGGACAGATGTCACGTAACAGCTCAGTATTCTTTTCTTTGTTACCAAAGAAATCCTCCTGTCTCGCAATACTCTGCCCAACATTTGGAATGTGTCCTTGGCCATCTTAATACCTCAACGGATCTCAGTGTCGCACTTACCGTCCTCTGTCAAGACGATTCTTAGATATTTAAACATCCGCGATTGTTTGATTCTAGGGTTCCTGACCTTCAGATCGTATTTCGGGCTCATCCTCTTACTGATGATCAT
This sequence comes from Acanthosepion lycidas, assembly GCA_963932145.1. Classification (NCBI taxonomy): domain Eukaryota; kingdom Metazoa; phylum Mollusca; class Cephalopoda; order Sepiida; family Sepiidae; genus Acanthosepion; species Acanthosepion lycidas. The sequence goes on from OZ010596.1 coordinate 6,873,726, forward strand.
GCATTCTATCTTCTTATAATTTATGCTTAGTCCTTTCTTCTCACTCTCCTTCACTACCTTCTGTAGGAGATTTTGTAATTTCTTTTCCGTGTTTGCTATCAGTACTGTGTCATCTGCGTATCTTAAGATGTTAAGGTTGTGGCCGCTAACGCTAAATCCCGGTAGGGTTTCCAATTCTCTCAGAATTGCCTCGCTGAGTAGATCAGGTGAGAAGACGCATCCTTGCCTTACTCCCATTTCTATTTTTGTATATTCACTGAACTAATTCCTTATGCGCATGCATGCTGTTTGCTGCCAGTATAGGTTCTTGATTATTCTGATATCTTTCCCGAATATATCAAGGTTGCTGAGCAGTTCCAGCAGACCCTTGTGGCGTACTTTGTCGAACTTCTTTGCGTAGTCTATGAAACATGGGTACACGACCATCTGCATTTGTATCGCTATTTCTGATAACATTCTGAGCAGGAATATCTCGTTCCTAGGTCCGGTGTCTTTAATGAACCCGCACTGTTCTTGTCCTATCTCTGGCCTGATTCTGCTGCGTGCTCTATTCATCAGAATACGGACGATGCGTTTTGTCACGTGGCTCATTTGGCTTTTATTTCATTTGTTAAGATTGTGGCTGCCAATGCTAAATCCCGCTATGGTTTTCAATTCTCTCAGACTTGCCTCGTTGTATAGATTGAACAGGTCAGCTGAGAAGACGCATCCTTTCCTTCAGCACCTTTCTATTTTTGTATATTCACTGAACTCGTTCCCTATGCGCATGCATGCTGTTTGCTGC
>OZ010596.1:6877009-6902009 GCA_963932145.1 Acanthosepion lycidas
CATACATGTAGAACAACTATTTTTTTTTTTTTCGGGTACTTCACTAGTTTACGTGTCCGCCATTTTTGCAACAGAAATTAATAATAAATTGATCCAACCCCTAAAAAATGTTTTCCAACAATACTACGGTCACATATTCGATACATGTCATAGGGGGTTTTAGTATCCCATAAGACCCGACTTTATGTTAAGAAAGCCTTAAGAAGGGTTTACGCCAAAACAGAAATAAAACACAAAGATCATATAGGAATATATGACGAATTAAGGGCTTAATTAAAGTTTTTATTCGCGAAATAAATTTCTTGTACATGTAAGTATATATATCGGTTAATACGCTTGTACCTCCCGTACGTGTCGGTCACGCAAGAGGCAGATAATTTGTCCGGCTGCTTTTTTTTGTTTGTTTTTTTCGTAAACAAAGACACGTATATCGAAATAAAAGCCTCTATAAATACTCGACAGACATGGTTTTCAATTCGATTGTAAATATTATTAGGCCTCATCTAACCGAATCATAGCTTTAATTCTAAATAAAATCTTAATTTAACACCATAATTGAATGCGAACGTCCAGCGTGTATTAAACAAACCGATCTTGCCGGTTTGTTTAAGGGGTATTTTTTAATGTTCTAAGACACAATTCTGTAAGATTTCTTCTTATAAAATCGATTTTATTGAACTGCATTGACATCAAACTGTGAAATATTTCGAAATTGTCCCGGTAGTTCAGTTAGAAATGGATAATAACTTTTTTTTTTTTTTCGAACACTTGTAGGGTTTTATTTAAAAATGGAAACGAATCGCTTTTATTTTTAAATAAAAATCTAATCTACATGTGTCTGTAGAATAATTATAACTAACTATATATTTCCATTGCGACGACTATTTTCTTTCATTGTTTTAAAATTCGTTAGCCAAGAAACTCCCAAGTGTCTGGTAAACTGTGGTCTCTTCCCAGAAGAATATACATTTTTTTATTACTACCTTTACCGGGATAGATTGTTCTAGTTCCACATGCCATTCCTCTTCCGGATGTCCTTTAACTCAACTCTCTGCGTTTTGGTTCACCACTGCTGTGGCCTGGTATTAAACTCACAGCCCTTTTCGGGTCGAGTCACTTGATCTAACCAACGTATTTATCCACTGAAGTGGTGAACCAAAACTTGAAGAGTTGATCTAAAGAGAAATAACTGAGACATCCGGTGGACGAAATAAAGGGTGGGTTCGGTTCGAAATTCCAATAATCTGAAGAAGGCCGGAGCGTACAACGGCCAAAACGTTGAGAATATGACAATAACAGTCCGAATAATGTAAATAATGCAAGTAATCATAATACTTCAAGTAAGAGATATAGATGCCGAAACGTAGTGAACGTGGCCATGAAGATGGGGATAACAGTCCGAATTACGTAAATAAAGCAAGTAATCATACCTAATCTCAGAGATAAAACGGCCGGAACGTTGTGAATATAGCAATGAAGATGAGGATAACAGTCCTAATAACCTAAATTATGAAAGTAATATAGATATAGATATATATATATATATATTGTCCAAATGTTTGAGACCATGCTCGGCACTATGAAGAATCATCTAAAAAGTGATGGTTGCATGTTTTTTTTAAAACTAATTTTCTCGCTCAATTCGGACCAGTAGGACTTTCTCTTCCTGTAGAGTTTTATCATATATTCAATAATAATAATGAGGAAATTAACCCATTACTGATTACAGATTTTATTTCTTTTTGTATAAACTTCCTTGTAGCTAATGATAATCTTAGGGATGGTGGATTTGATATTATAGGTAACACCACACCAATTCTTTGAAGCGTCCTCGTATCGCTTGTCTTTTGCTCCTTTTTCGCGTCGAAATCTAAACAGAACAGCTCGCCGAACAACAGCTTCCGTCTTTCATGTTCCATAAGTGCCTTACCCAACAAAGTTGTGTCTTGTGAAGCAAAAGTTTCCGGTGGTTGATAAGGTCAATACGATACAAGTGCTACGGTTACTGTTGGGTAGGGTTCATGTAATAGCTGAGGATGAGTTTCGAGTGAAATATCATTGATTAGGGATGAGAGGACAGATTTTAATCATTTTTGTAGGCAGAGATTTAATTTTGATTGTGTTAGATACTTTAAAAAAAAAAGATTTATGCATTTATCAAACGGGGCGTTGGTGTAAATGGATTTTATATCTAGACTGTCTATAAATAAAAATATATATATGCAATTTTTTATATATATTATTTATATATTATATATGCGCGGTACTTATTGGGAAGCGCTCAATATCAGTGAGAGAGCTAACATATTTAGTTGGTTTGAGAGTTTGTATGACGATCGCAAATACCCAGCGTCACAAACTTGCATCAATCCAACTATATATATATATATATATATATATATATATATATATATATATATATATATATATATATATATAAAACTTCCCTGGCTGATGTCAGAGGGTATCCCACAGACGAGTCTCTGCTGAATGGCAGAGTCTCCTCCCGGGGAAACTGACTCCATTCTTATGTGGTCTATAGGGAATTTTTGCCCGAGCCTACGGGCTCAGATAGCCCATTTTAAACTCGGTCTTGTGTTACATCTTGCTGCGTGTGGCAGCGAGTAAATAATGATATATATATATATATATATATATATATATATATATATATATATATATACACACACTGCGTGCCAAATTATTATGGCAGCGAGTAAATAATGATATATATATATATATATATATATATATATATATATATATATATATATATATATATATATATATACATACACTGCGTGCCAAATTATTATCGAGATAACATTTTTTCTAATATTTCAAAAACCCTCCAATCAATTCGCACAAAATTTTCACACAACGTTGGCAATACTGACCTGCGTAATCACTGAATTTTTCGTACTGATCTGCACAATGAAAACAAACTGGCGCCATATTTGTTATCAACACGGTGATTTGAGAGTGCCAAATTATTATAAAAGTTTAGTAAAATTCCCAGAATTGAGCAAACAAAACGTTTATTAATGTTGCACGTGAATGTTTATGAGCAAAAGAACCTGATAAATAAGATAATCAAACAAATAATAACAGATACAAACAAAGGCACAGTTATAAACAAATTAATAGGGAATGTGCTTTCCCAGTTTTGAAATTACTTGAAGAAGTCTACGATCCATAGAATTTGTTAATTGTAGGATGTCATCTGCTGTAATGCCGCGAGATATGTCAAGAATTGCTTCCCACAACTCAGCGTTGCCCCTGAATTGTCGTCCGTTGGCGTACAGTCTTCGCTTCATGATGCTCCAAAGGTTTTTGATTGGGTTCAAATCCGGAGAATTTGCTGGCCACTTCATTTTTCGAGGTCCATCGAAGCCTAACTGCTTGAAACAATGGCCCTTCTGAAGGCAAGTCTTTGCTTTTTCATCCACGGTTCAAGATGCTCCTTCATAAACGCTTATGTATGCATCAGCAGTCATTTTGACGCCATCTGGTACTCTCCATGGGCTCACTAATGTTTTTCCAATAATACCACCCCAGATCATTATGCCCCCACCGCCTTGTTGGCGTCTCAAACGCTGATGCCTATTCTGTCCGTTCATTACCCAGCCTTTGCACCATCTATTGGGCCCATCAAGTGTTGCTCGAGTTTCGTCTGTGAACAAAACTTTAGAGAAGTCAATCTTCATATTGTCCTCGGCCCATTTCAATCGATTTTGAATGTGATTTCTCGTCAACGGAGGATTCGATACAGGTTTAACTGTTGTTGCTATTTCCCTCAGATACCCATAGGATTCCCAATGCGACTGAAAAGCTCTTGACTGGGTCCTTCGTGGCCTATCGTTTAAGTTGTGACATGAGCCTACATAAAATAACCTTCGCCTTTATCTGCCCTTTTGCGTACTTGTGTAGGGTCAGCGGTGACACCTCCCTATCATTTTAGAAATTTATAGGGTAGATTTACCTTTTGAGAGTTCTGAGGTGATAGTTTTCTTTTCAGCATAAACTTAAACTGCTTTTACGACCCATCTTTTCACTAAATTCTTACACTTTTCTAATAACTTGGCACTCTCAAATCACCTTGCTGATAACAAATATGGCGCCAGTTTGTTTACATTGCGCAGATCAGTACGAAAATTTCAGTGAATGCGCAGGTCTGTGTGCCAACATTCTGTGAAAATTTTGTGTGAATTGATTGGAGGGTTTTTGAATTATCTCGATAATAATTTGGCACGCAGGTTATATATATATATATATATATATATATATATATATATATATATATTAAAAAGAAGAGAGAAACAACAAACGTTTTTGGTTGTAATGCGAATTTTTTTTTCAATATATATTATGTTTTATTTTCCATAATTTGTAACATGTGTTTCGGGTCACGCGACCTTCTTCAGGCAAATAGTGGATATTCGGAGTTCCAGTTGAGTTTGTTGCATTCGTTTCGTAAATACGCTTTTAAGTAGGCGCACAAGGGGGTCGTCAGTGATGTTTTGACTTGGTTCATCAGGGAGTTTCGGGTCTTTCAACATCATACTCCCCATCACCAAGTCGACCCAATCAGGGGAGATCAACCCCTGATTCCCCCTTTTGATTGAACACTAACAGCTACTCTGGCCTTTTTTAAAGAATAAGAGGAAGAAAGACCACGTGTTCCGCACATCCGATTGGATGTTATTAACAACCAATCTGCTGCGCGGACTAAGTTTTAAATGGCCCGCGGTTGGGACTGGTTTCTTTTCTTATTTCGGCGGATTGCAGCTTTGATGGATAACTGAGGAGGTAATCTTAATATTCCTAAATCTTACCCTATTTCCTTGAGTATTTTAAGGTTTAATTATTTGCCGTTTTCATTTTGTACCTTTTCCTTTTGACGGGGATACTTGCACTCAACGCTATTATCACAATTTATCGTTAGCCTGTTTCTTAATACAAACAATATATACAAAAGAGGGAAATGTTCATATAAATAAAGATAAAATAAATTAGACAAATGTCTTACGTTCGAATAAACATTTTTTAAATTATATTTATATATATATATCGCTAAAAACCGATGACAAACTGATAAAATAAAATGATATATATACAAACGAATATATGGTAATGATCAAGAAGAAAAACACTATATACGCGTTATGGTTCCGATTTAAAATATACAAAAATGTGAAATGTTCGTCTAAAATAAAATTAAATAAATAAATTAGACAAAAGGTCCGACGTTCGAATAAGGCCTTACGTTCGAATAAAAATTAAATAAATAAAAAGACAAAAAGTCTTACGTTCGAATAAAAAAAAAAAAATATATAAATAAATAAATAAAATAGACGAAAGGCCTTACGTTCGAATAAAAGTAAAAAAAAAAAAAAAAAAAATCTTGCGTTCGAAAAAAAAAAAAAAAAAAAAAAAAAAATCTTGTGTTCGAAAAAAAAAAAAAAAAAAAAATTATGAGAATAATGGACAAAAAGTCTTACGAGATTTGTCGCGCCGGAACCGCTAAAAAAGGTAAATAGTAACATAAAGGGTACCGCGTATAATACCGGTTTGACATAAAAACATTTACAAATAATACAATTTACAAATTGACGAGATATATTCTTTGGCTGTACTTGTACAATTGAATTACTCACATTCGCACGCACAAAAAAAAAAAAAAAATAAATAAATTATAAATGCTTTAAATTAAAATGTTTATAATATTGCCATGTTGTAATTATATTAAAATTATTTACAAATTTACCCCGCTTGACAATTATTTGTTACATTGATGTCCAAGAGCTATCACGCTTTATCCATAACCATTTTGCTGTCCTTTCTGCTGTATTAGTTATGGTCCGAATCGCCTTTCTTTTGTTAGCACCTACTACGCCAATATCAGTTAGAGCTTTGCATAGGGACCTTGCAACAAAACCCCTTACTCCCACCTCGATTGGCACACAGCTTGACTTCCACCCATTGTTTTTGCAACTCGCTAATAGTTCGTCATATTTTAACATCTTCCGTTCATGGGCTTCTTCTGCATGCTCTTCCCAAGGCACTGTCAGTTCCCACATTATAACTTTTTTAATATTGTTAGAGTAGAACACTAAATCGGGGCGTAATAATGTTTGCACGATATGGTTAGGGAATTTTAGTCTTTTCCCTAAGTCGACCCTTAATTCCCAGTCTGTTGCCTGTGACAGAATATTTGCTATGTTCTTGTGCTTTTTGTGGGGTTTCTCACCAGCTCTATGGAACTCTATGGCTCTTTTATCTGTGTTTAAAGTATTGGTGCTGATGGCCATATTAACTATCTTTGCTATATCTTTTAATATTTCATCATGCCTCCATCTATACCGGCCTTCCGTTAGTGCTGTCTTACAGCTACTTAGAATATGTTTTAGGCTTCCTGGACGCGAACACAAGTGGCATAGTGGCGATTCTGTCTCGTACCATCGATGGAGGTTTGTAGGACTGGGAAGTGTGTCGTATACAGATTGAATCAGGAATTTTATGTTGATGTCATTGCTCCATATATCCGACCATTTGATTTTCCTATAAATCATGGATTCCCAATTGGTCCACGCACCTTGTTGCCTTAGTCCTACCATCTTTGCCACCCATTTCTCCTCCTCGCCCTTACGTACTTCTTCTTGTATTAAAAGGTTCTTTTCTTTACCTTTGGCTCTGTCCACCCGAATGGTAGGAAAGAACCCTAGGCCAGCTCGTCCAGTAGCTACGGCACCTAATATGGCCTTTTCGCGGAGTCTTTCTTTAGCGACACGCAATGCGTTCTCTGCTCTCCATTTTCTTCCTGAGTAGACTTCAATGCCTGCTCCAGCCACCTTTGGGTCTTTGGATAACTCATACTGCGTTATTGCTCTAATTTTGGTGACTTTGTATTCCTCTACTAGGCTTTTGAAAGGAAGTTGCAGAGCGTTTGTGTTACCATATAGAGCAGCACTGGTCAAACTTTTCGGTAGGCCTAACCATCTTCGCAGTCGTGTGCTAATTCTTTTTTTTTTTTTTTAAATTGTTCTATATGAGAAGACGTAAATTCATAAATAGACAATGGCCATAAGATTTTAGGAAGAATGGCATGCTGATAAATCCAAGCTTTAAATCTGCCTGGCAAGCCGGATTTGTCAACTCTCTTTAACCAAGTTTCTAGTTTGTCTTTTGTTTCTTGGATTGCTGTTGCATCTTTTAGAGAGTGATCTATACGTTAAGTTAGGTACTAATACTTTTGGCGCGTCTATGTATCCATCTCCTCTCCCCTCAATTATGGGTAATTAGTAGATGGATATTAAAAGAATTTTTAGTGCTAACGTTTCGCTACTTTACGTGAGCATTTTCAAAAGACAGATGGAGACTACAAGAAAACGTTAAGTTGGCATTATAACGATTTTCCTAAGAGTTTTCACCTTTGTTTAGAAAATACTCACTTAAAATAGTGAAACAATACTATTGTGATATTAATGAACCTATCCCACCCTACCCCTATCCAATACTAACCACCCTGTATAAATGACAATTAATTACTAAATATCCAGTTTGGCTGAATAAAGATTCTTAAGTTTATATTCGGCGTTGTTTATTCATTACAACTATAAAATCTTTTTTTTTTTAAATATCGCATTCAAAATGTTTTTACGTATACCATTTTTATATACCAGCTAGATAAGTCACAAACCACAAAATGACGTCGCGTTCCGCTTGGATAATTGCAGAATCGGTTATAAACTAGATATGTGTCGACCATTTGATTTTCGTTTAAACCGGACTTATATCTGCTTATTGATTAATTCACTATACATTTTGTCCAACTGTATTCATTAGAAAAGTTCTAAATCCAACCTGGTCGTTCGTCTCCGCATATATATATATATATATATATATATATATATATATATATATATATATATATATGTGTGTGTGTGTGAAAATATTGTAGAAAATAGGAAAGAAACTGGTTTGGTAAATAATCCAAAGTTCCTTAGTGTTTTTGTTATTATTTTTAAAAAATAGTGCTCGATACGAAAGTAGAGCATAAATATAATTATTTATTTAAAAATATGATTCCAACTCGCTACATAAGAGGTCTCATGTTTCAAAACAAGAGCCGAAATAATATTTGAATTAACTTGAGTTAAAGTAGGCTCTGTTCCATCTTCAAGCGAAATTTTTATGGGAATGACTTATTTATATATATATATATATATATATATATATATATATATATATATATATATATATATATATATATATATGAGGAGGGTGTTAAAGTACTCGGAATAAATACGTAGAGAACACAAATTGACAAAAATAGACAATCAGAAATTAAAATTTAGCCCTTGCTGACGCCTTACGTCATGTGATTTTATCAAGCCAAGTTGTGATAAACAAAAGTGAAATGTGCACTATTTACATTATTCGGACTATTGTCCGAATCTTTGTTGCCATATTTATCACAACGTTTCGCCATTTGTACGCTCCGGCCTTCTTCAGGTGGTTGGAATGTCGAACTGAACCCTTTATTTCGCTCGCTGGGGTAGACTGCTCTAGTTCCACATGCCATGTCTAATGGATGTCAGTTATCAGTTATCTCTTGTTAATTCCCCTCTCCAAGTTCTCTACTGCCTTAACCAGATATTGAACTCACACTCTTTGGGTCCTGTCATTGGATCTAACTAACGCCTTTAGCCACTGTGCCATGTTTCCTTGAGGAACAACGATGAAGATGATAGTCCGAACAATGTAAATAGTGTAGTAACTTTTTCTTTCTTTCTTTCTTTTTTTTTTTTTTTTTTTTTTGGATTAAGTCTGTGTTTTTCCATGTCGACAATGTTTTAAAGTTCTGAATATATATGTAAGGAAAACAAATTGAATAAAATAGAGAATCGAAATATATATATGTATGTGTGTGAGTCTGTGTAGGTGATCGCCAACATTTCAATCTCTAAAAACGTAAAGCCATTTTAATACGGAATACGGCCAGTAAATTATAGCCATGTTGTTAGTTGATGGTTAAAGGGATCTCATAACAACGTCATCTCAGTAGCCTAAACACCATGTGCATTAACACAATCAATATCATTGAAAATTCTTCTTAGATTAACTGAAATTGATATTAGGTTGGTGCAAAAATAATGACGTAATAATGTCGTTTTTGACGTATTTTTAACGTCAAAAAACAGCATTTGAACAATTTCTACACATACTAATTTCTAAAAAAGAAATTTTTTGTTCACACATACAACCCCCACCCACATACACACACCCCTACACCGCACATGTATATCGCTCTTCTTTGAGCGATATGTCGGCGGCCGGTATTGGCGTTTATATATATTTTATATAACGCATTACAAAAAATTTCTCTGCCGATAGCCTAGAGGTAAAAGCCTCTGACTGAGTTTTAACCCCTACTTGAAGCAATCGGATGTCTACTACAGTGATGAGCTGTGATACAGCGAAATATATATATATATATATATATATATATATATATATATATATGGGGGGTGACAAAGTTGAAAAAGTTTACTTGTGACGGGTTTCGTCCTTCAGGACTTCATCGGACTAAATTTCTTATATTGTTGCGATTAGACATCAGCACGGACGAGCAGCATTGGGGGGATTTTTTTTTAATTTTTCAGAACCTTTTTTTCTTTTTTTAATATCTAACCTAATTCATTTGCCAACAGAAGAAATTTAGTCTGATGAAGTCCTGAAGGACGAAACCCGTCACAAGTAAATTTATTTCACTTTGTCATACAATTTCCCCAATATTGTTTTTGATATATAAAAATAAATATCGGCATCATATATATATATATATATATATATATATATATATATATATAAGGAATTGGTTATAGTAGTTCCAACGAGAGAAAAGTATATTAAAAAGAAGAGAGAAACCGCAAACGTTTTTCGTTGTAATGTGGATTTTTTTTATTTATGCTTTATTTTCCATAATTTTACTACACGTGTAAAAGGTGGAGATTTCCACATATTATTAAAAATAATTTGTTTTTCCTTTATATTTTTCGATGTTAAGAAAGACATTTGTGTCACTAACACAAAAAAAGAGAATGTCTCATATTGAGAATATTTAACATCGAAAATCATAAAGAAAAAAAATGATTTATTTTTAATAATATTTGGAAATATCCACACTTTGCCTGATGATGGTCGCGAGACCAGAAACGCGTGTAGCAAAATTATGGAAAATAAAGTATAATATATCTTAATAAATCCACATTTCAACTAAAAACGTTTGCGGTTTCTGTCTTCTTTTTAATACACACGCGCACACACACACACACACACACACACACACACACACACACATATATATATATATATATATATATATATATATATATATATATATATATATATATAAAGTCATCCACGCGGGCTGGCAGTATAATAATGTACATCGAAATGTCAAGAATTAATGGTCAGAACAGTTTTATTAGGCTAACCGACTTTTGCAGCGTAGATATTTTATTACATCTAGATCGTTCCTTGGAAATGTAACGCCCCATTTCTATCAGATTTCACACTTGCTAAATGCCTTTTTGTGTACATTTGCCACCGTATTGAGTTCATCTTCATTATCCCCCTTTTTCCTAATTTTTTTTTATCAAAGCTTCGCTCTTCTTGTTGCGTCCAACTAAAAAAAAAAAACTTATTACCTTTCAAAGAAAACCAGTCGTTTTATTTGGTGATTTTCGTCTCTTTCACTCTCTCTTTCTACATTTTTTTTATTTCTCGTCATTATCTTTTTAGATTTGTATTAAGTCTCCCCCTTTCTCTTTTGTAACTCCTTTCCCTCTCTTTTGACACATACACACACGTATATAAGAAATGACAAAAAGATTATATTTACTATCTGTTTTAGTCTATCGAAGAACATTATCAAGGCATTAATTTCATCAATTTCATCCCCAATTTCGATCTCAAAAACCCTGACCCTGTTAACAGAAAAATAACTAAGGAGAAAAGTTCTTGAATGTGCATTAAAAGATACTAGGCAAAGCATAAATATACGCCCTAGATATTTTCAAATATTTCCTTTCTTAAGAATAGATAGATGCTCCTTTCACCAGTGAATATATTCATGTAAAAAAACATTCAAGAAATTTTAAAGAAAAATGGTTAAAACATGCAATGATAACAGCAAAAATTGCAATATGAGCTCTGGTAAAAATGGTTACTGAAGATATATATATATATATATATATATATATATATATATATATATTAAAAAGGTAAAACACTAACCGGAACACAACTGCGGTTTCGACTGATAAGGTCTCATCAGGCAGTTTGCTCAGTAAATTAATCAGTGAGAAAACAAGAACTAAAATTCCTTAATGTGGCACCAAAAGTAAAGGGAGAGCGGGAGAAGAAATGGGTTATTTATTTTTTCTCCTACAATTACAAAAGACTCTAGTACCTTTGTAATTGTAGGATAAAAAATAATTATCCCTTAAATGGCGTATGCTTTACAGAACAGGTAGTGTATTGTGCCGAGGTAGAAAATGACAATGACATTGCAAAAAAATACATTGGATTCACTGAGGGCTAATTTAAAAGGAGGTGGTGTAATCATACCTCGTCATTTAGAATACCAGAACGAAAGTTCAATATGAAAGTGGTGAACTACTATTACAACTCTAGAGAAAAAAAATGAAAGAAACCCGCTCATTAAATGGAGTATTTTATGCAATGTCAAAACTAGTAACGTGAATGGCAATTCATTTAGTCTGTTTCAGGAAGAGAAGTTACCTATTGCAGTTAGCTATATACTGGCGCTGAGTTGTTGAATGTGAGGTCTGAGATCATGGCCAAATGTAGGCACATCAGGAAGTTAAGTTTGAGGATGAATCTGGATGAAGTTGGAAAAACAAGTTTTTTTCCTTCCCATCATTTCTTCCATTCACTCTTCTCCCATTACTTCCGGTGCCGCATTAAGTCATTTAAGTTCTTGTGTTGTCTCTGATTAATTCGCTGAGTAAACCATCTGATCAGACCTTGGCGGTCGAAATCAAGGTACCGGTCAGCGTTTAATTTTTTTAAGATATTAAATCGCTCTACAGGTTTGATTTTTTTCTTATTAGAAATTGAGCACTTTCATATCGTGTGCGATTTTAACAAATATTTTAGTGTTTGTTTATTTCGATATATATACATATATATATATATATATATATATATATATATATATATATATATATATATATATATATATATATCGGGCAGAATTTAAGCTAGCACCTGTGATTGAGCTTTGTGCTTGATCAGGACTTTGAGAGTTCCTAAGTCTTTACATATTCTCATCACTGGAAGGCTCTCCTGGCTGCCGTTTGATTTGGGTTTTCATTTGCACGGGAGTTTCTTTTCCTCGCTGCAGCCATAGCTCTTTTGATTGCAATTATATTTTGGTCATTTTTATTCGTTTTTAGCAGTCGAATTAATTGGCATCATTTTTAGATATATAATTTACATATATATATATATATATATATATATATATATATATATATATATATGTGTATATATATATAATTTTTAACTGTTATATAATTTTTAAATGATATATAATTTTAAAAAGCATTATTTTTTAAGGATATATAATTTTAAAAAGCATTATTCAAGTTTAAGTGCTATTTTAATTGAAATTAACATTCAAGTTAAAAATGGACATCTGTAGTGTACTGGTGATTTTCTTGTTAAAGAAGGAAAAGTGTGCTAAACTCTTATGTAATATCAATCTTCTATGACAGTGAATTTTGGGCAACCTCCTTACAGATGAAGTAATAAACCGAAATATGGTTCTACAAAAGGAAGCTGAGGACAGAGCCTATGAGTAACGGAGAAGTTTTAAGGAAAATGAAAACAAAAAGGACGCTTATAAATAGTCAGAAAGAGACAGTTGAAATTTCTAGGAAACATAATGAGAAAAGAGGCTTGGTGAATTTGACACTCACAAGACATATTGAAAGCAAGAGGGTCAAGGAAAGCAACGCGTAACCTATCTAACGAGATTGTTCAAGTTCCACGTTTAATGGATGTCAATTATCAGTTATCTCCTGTTAATTTCTCTCTGAAAGTTCTCCACTGCTTTAACCGAGTATTGAACTCACACTCTTTGGTTCCTGTCACTAACCAACGCCTTTATCCACTGTGCCATTTCTTGGTGTTATAAACCTAATGAATACAATATGAGACCCAGTAATAAGGAGTGCCAGAGAAAAGCAATAATAACAACAAAAGTTGCAATATGAGCTCTGGTAAAAACATGGAATGATGACAGCAAAAATTGCAATATGAGCACTGGTAAAAATGGTTGCTGAGACATTAAGTTTATAGTACCAAGAAATTCATAGATAGATGTCCTCAAGTAGCACAGTGGATAAAGGCGTTGGTCAGATCCAGTGACAGGACGCAAAGAGTGTGAGTTCAATACCCGGTTAAGGCAGTGGAGAACTTTCAGAGGGAAATTAACAGGAGATAACTGATAACTGACATCCATTAAACACGGCACGTGGAGCTAGAACAGTCTACCCCAATGAGCGAAATGAAGGGTTCAGTTCGACATTCCAACCACCTGAAGAAGGCCGGAGCATACAACGGCCGAAACGTTGTAATAAATATGGCGACAAAGGTTCGGACAATAGTCCGAATAATGTAAATAGTGTTCATAATACCTCATCTCAGAAATATAGACAGGTATTTGTGTAAATGGATGACAGAATAGGGATTAGGAAAGATAAGGGGATATAAACTTTACTGTTGTAATGAGATGTCGCACAATGCCTATCACCTGTGACTATATCAGTAGATTTGCTTCGGGAATTAGTTTAGAGTTGGAGATTCGTCTCCAGCCATGCTGGCATGTCTCTCTGTCTTCGAACAGAAAGGATCTCCAGACGAGGCTATGTCGAAGGGCAGAGTCTCCGGAAACAGCTACCCTCGGATATCCTTGTACCACATCTGACCGGGGCGGTTGATAGGTATCCTTGCTTCGAGAATTATAAGCTTGCTAGCCGATTCCCTGTCTTTCAGTAGTGTATTCTCTTTTACAATAAACTTCTCTTACTTTCATCTACCCGTGTTACTGTTCCTTTCATTCGAGTACCACCTTTGTTTGTAACCTTTTTTAGGGATACAACATTTACTGAGATCTACAAAGGATAGGAAATTGTGGAGAGCCATTTTCGATTAATTTGATGTTATATTTCACTTTCATTTGTTTAAAATTGTTTATTATATACTGGTTTGAACCATATGATGTTTCTGTTGGATTTTTCTTTCTGCTTCTTTTTAGAATTAGTGAAAAGTTTTTTTTCGTTTGACGAGTTGTCTGATAATCTGTAACTATAAAAGACTGCAATTTCTTAGATTATGCTCGACTTGAGAAATTTTTCCGTTTGATAAATGATAAATAAATAAAGCAATCCGTAAATAACCAAAAACAGTAGCCCTGACGACTTTTAATTCCCCAATAGCCTATATACAATGCCCACGAAAAGAGTAGTAACACGTGGCCAGAAGATCGTTTGAGGTACGAAACTGACACTAAATATACATTGTTGATTTTCACACTCTCAATACCCCCCATATTGAGCACCTCCCACATAAACGTTTCAACAAAACTTATAATTAATTATATAATAAAGGCTTGGAGAAATTAACACTCACATGGCGGTTCGAAGGTGAACTGTATCAGGTGGTCTATTTGATAAGTTTGAAGAAGTGAATTGATGGATGGATGGATGGATGGAAGAGCAAGTGCTGAAAGAAAAAAGAAGTAAAAAAGTAAGTAACAGAATATAAATAAGGTATGGAGAAGCATGAATACCTAAATGTTGAAAAGGTCGAACGAGTTACCTCCAAAGATTCGCTAAAAAGTGAACATGACATGATGAATAAATGCCCCAAACTTAATAAAAAGTTTTATCGTTAAAATCTTTGTTATTAGTAAGAAGAAAAACCAAAGGATTTTTTATTATTGAATTATATTTTTAATACTTTTTAGAAATTTCCAATTTTGGTTAATATTTTTTGCTTACGTCAACAAGTGACCATAAATTAGTATGGAAATTTTTGCGTCTATTTGCAGTGAAAAAGACATTGAATTGGAAATTCTTGCAAAAATTAAGTAGTTTTGTTGCATTTTTGTGAAACTTCCCCGACCTATTCATAAATGATAAAATTATTTTATAAAATTTCTTTTTTTAGAAAGTCTTGGTAATTTTTTTGTCTCTACTTATTTAATTTTATAAAATTTCGAGAAATTCATTTTTGTGGGGGCTTAATGTTTATATTGGTTATAAACAGAAGTCCTTGGAGAATTTAAATAATCATTTTTTATGGTAAAACAGGACCCTGAGTTAACGAAAATCTTCTCAGAATTGTAAAATAAAAAAATGCAATAAATCTAAGGCGTTATTTAATTAGAAAAGCTTTTCATTTCTTGGATATGATATATTGTGGCAACTTTCTTCTTAAGAAAATTTTTTTTTATGAATTATGAATTTTTACAAGAATTGTTTTGATTTTTTTTTTAACTTTTAATTAGAATTATTTATAAAGTTTTAATTCTTTTAAAATTCTGTATTAATTTGTACTGGTTAAGTAATATTGTTATTAAGTAAAAACTATATTTAGTTATAAATGGAAAATTCTTACTACAATCTCCCCCCACCCAATATTTTAAAAGGAATTTAAACATTTGTGTGTGTGTATAAACGTGCGGAATTTTTAAAATACGGACGTCCATAAACAACATGAAAATAAGAGTAATAACTATAGTAAATTTAAAGCAAACGTATCCAAAATTCAATAAACATTAGATTACTGAGATTATTTTACTAAATTTTTAAGGCAGCTAAAAATTATATAAAAAAAAAAGGCGGTCACGTTACATTCAGCAAATAAATTGTACAGATATTCCTCCGTAGAAAAAAGTCCAAACATAAGTCTATGGAGGGAGTTGTCAACACCTCATAAAAAACACCTACCTCCGGGTTAAAGATTGCATTTCTGTAATATTGTAAACTAAAAGTAAGTAATATTTGTTTCAAATTAGATTAATTAAATCTTAACTCAACTATCATCCTCAAATAATGTTTAAGAAAAGTATGTTTTATTTTTTAGTAAAGATTTTTAGTAAAGTGGATTACGTTTTGCAGAGAAAATTTTAATATGGATAAAATGAGGCATTTTTAGCGAAATCAAAAAAAAAAACAATTTAAATTCATTTTGAAATACAGCACAGTATTTTGCTTATGGGAAATATTAAATTTAATCTATTAGCTTTAAATTAAAATAAAAGCTTCACGAAATATTTTTTTTAATTCATTTTAAACCTTTGTATCGCTTTTCTTTGGAGATACCGAGATACAACAAACACATAGAAGATTAATTTTAAGCTTTTCTTCGATTTTAACTCTGAGCGATTTAACGTTCGTTTTGAATCGCTTGCTTCAACAGGTGTGAAATTTTGTTAACTTCATAGGGAGGAAGTGTCACAAATAACCCATCTTTTTTTATCAACAACACCGCATCTGACTGCTGCCGTTCTTCTGTTGCTATCTCTCCCCGATGCAGTGGATCGGCTAATGTTACCCAAGGAGCCAACCTCTTTTTGTTTCGTCCAGCTGAGGAAGTCTAGACATTAGTTAAACAGACAAAAAAAAAAAATGAGAAATTATAGGGAAATAAAAAAAAAGCTATCAATCCGCTTCTTTTGATTGTAAAAACTCGTCTGCTTGACTCTAATGAAGGACAATTGATTGTTTAAAAACCTTCTTACTGAGATGGTAAATAACTGAGAGATGTTGAAGGTGAAGGTTCTGATTAATACCAGAAAACTGATATCTGAAGTCAGGGGAACAAACATACGAAACAATACAAAAGATGGAGGCGATTACCATAGACTCACGTTCCAGACGTGCTTGACGACTGAAACCAACTTTTATAAAACCAACAATGGCGAACTTCAACACGATACAGTTGTGTCATGTTGACACTTTTTAGGCTACAGCTGTTGTTTTCATCAAATTTGACTATTTTTTCTACCCGTCGCTTCCTACGGACTTCTTGCCATTTCTATCTCAGTGCGACACAAAGGTAGCTTAAAATACTCTGAATTCTCTTAGCTTTTCAGTACCATTTTCTTCTTTCTTGGTCTATTTCGATATCTAATCTGTCTTTTCTTTGTGGTATATAAATGGCAGGAAGAGAATGACACTTGTAGAAAAACCTCCCGACCAAAAACTGACCTGGGTATGACGATAAACTACATCCGGCAGCAAGGTCTCTGATCAGGAGGTTTTGAGGAGAGTGGACCCACCTCTTAATTTCTGTTGTTCCCAGGTCCACCCTCACACATGGTGGTAGCACCTGTTAGGGTCCCAGCTATGGGCAAATAGTTATCCCCCCAAAGAAAATTATCGCCATCCCCAAAAAGGATTTCCAGGAATGCTTCCATCAATTGAAACGACGCTGTATGGCTTCAGAAGGGAACTACTTCGAAGGAGATTAAATGACGAACGGATACGTATTGTAGTTTTCTTTTTATAGCACCAGTATCGATACTTTTTGATCAGACATCGTATTTATTGTATGCAGACACGAGTATTGTTCGCTTAAGTATTTCTGATTCAATAACTAATGTTCTAAACAATTATCGAGCGGCCTATTGTCAGAAATTCTCTTCACCTTGATATACGCTGAATTATATATATATATATATATATATATATATGTGTGTGTGTGTGTGTGTGCGTGCGCGGGGGGGGGGCGTGTAAATATTTCAAAGAGGGTTATGTGTAAAGGGACAAAGAAAAAAGAAAGACAAAAGGAAAACACATTTTAGCCGACGCGTTTCGTCCTCTGAATGAATTTATCAAGGCAAATTTAAATATTTCATTATGTGACAAGTAATTATATACAAGAGCGTTATTTGTTTTTAAATATTTTTTGGTGTAAGAGTGCTCATGAGTATTGATCAGTTTAGTGGAAAAATTAGACAAGTTCAAGTACGTGAGATGATACGTAATAAACAGAAGTGAGTAGATTTCTTATATATATATATATATATATATATATATATATATATATATGTGTGTGTGTGTGTGTAAATTAGTATTTAAATTATTATATATATATAATATTCAGCCTATACAAGGACTAAGAGCCACTCGAGGTGATGAGTTACTGATGGAGTTTATGTGAGCGTTAAGACTAAGAGGTAAGGGTAGTTTTTGAGGATATGTCGGAAAGATAAAGGTTGACCATAGACTTGAATTGTTTAAGATTGTAGTAGCCCTGGAAGCATCCTCTTGGGAGTCGATTCTGCAAAGCAGCTGTTCGTTGAATAATTTCCAGATGTCTATATAGTGTTCAATATTAAAATGATATTAAAAATAAAGTGTTAATATTATGTGAAAAGATTACTTAACTTTTAAATAGGAATTTTATCCCTTTTAAAATTGATATTTAAAAGTTATGTAATTTTTTCTTACAATATTATATATATGTGTATTCATATATATATATATATATATATATATATATATGTGTGTGTATGTGTGTGTGCGTAAATATATATACATATATGTATAATATATATATATATAGAGAGAGAGAGAGAGAATTTGTAGTTCTGATGAATTGGATCATAATTACGATTCCAATGAAATAAATTATAACCATGGAATATTAGTGTTTGAGCCTTTCATGTTATATCCTTGCTCTGCACTTGAGCTCTACTTGGATTTTAATTTGATCCTCTTGGATATATATATATATATATATATATATATATATATATATATATATATATATATATATTGACAACTAATATTATCAATATATATATATATGTGTGTGTGTGTGTTCTATTTATATTATTTATATATTATATATACGCAGTACTTATTGGAATGCGCTCAATATCAGTGATAGAGCTAACATATTTAGCTGTATTGGTGAAGTTTGTGAAAAACTCACATCTATACAACTCACATGCTCACATCAATGCAACTTAGCATATATATATATATATATATATATATATATATATATATATTAAAGAATTTTATTTTTTACCTTTCTTTCGCCTTCTTTCTTTCCTTTTCATTCGCCTTCTTTTTTCATCGTTCGTTGTGTTGATGTGTGTTTTCTCTATAGAAATTGTCACCGTAATCAAATATGAACCTCAGATAATAGGATTTTCTTTCTAAAATGTGAAAGTCATTTGCAAAATAAATCGTAAATAATAAAAAAAATAATCCGAGTGATTAATTTTTAAAGTAGGGAGAATAAAAAAGGAAAGAAATAAGAAACGGACACTTGAAAACTGATAAGTTCTTTCTTTGATATTCTTTTCTTCTTTCCCCAAAATTCCGAAAGAAATGAAGAACAAGTGAAAAACATATTCATCTTGTGAACGAAAAGATCTATACAAATAAGCGAAAACTGGATAAGAACATTCTTTTCATAATAGCAAACTGTCTCCGTCAGAGACGGCAGCCAAAGAAGACGACGGGATGGAATTCCGCCCAGACCTTTGTTCGCTAACTTGATCTGATTTTAAGGGCGCCAGTTTCATTGTATTATTGTCAACCAAATGCGGAAGCCAACAGTTGTGTGGGGTTGGAGACTGAAGGTTCAAGGTGTCACTATTCGGGAAAAGAATGGCTGACCAAAATTAATGTGTAGCACTGAAGTTGCCATTGGAGTAAAGATCAGATTAATTACATTTGGCTTCTTTTTGTTATTATTTTTTTTTTTTTAATTTTTTTGTCTTTTCGGTAATGGCTCGGAATAATTCCAATTGTATTCGTTACATACACTTACTCTTGGGAAAGGTATGAATAAATGTCTTATCCTCACCCCAAGACAGGGTCTTATAGCCTTGGTTGGCAACCAGGCTACTACACAACAAAAACGAAAGCCTACTTAGTCAGCCGTAAATTGAAAAAGACATCCTCGCTCAAGCCTGTAATATGTATGGTACTTTTTTGAGTCTACCCAACTGAATCTACCCAGCTAATGTTTAATTATATAGAAGTCTGGGTTCAACTTTCTATTATTTGATTATTTTGTATGTGTATATCCCAAATTCAGTTAGGTTCACTTCCTTGCTTATGTTCGTTCATTTACAGACACCATTCGAGGCCTGATACTTCACTTAGCAACTTTAAGGTCATTTTCTAGGTCGGTTCTGTGGGCTTCTAGGTCTTTTGGCTTTCCGAGGTGATACGAAATACAAAAGTTATCTTGGTATCTCTCAAGAGGAACATATTATATACTGAGGTCAGCACAGATCAACTCTTTTTAGATCAAGTTTCATGACAGACATTAAATTCGATTCAGGCTTCTGGAATTTCTTGTCATGAACCACATTTTAAAAATTCACAAATTTACATATCATAAAGAAAAAACGTACCTGTAGAGGCCCATAAATGTCTGCCTCTTGAAATGACATGATACTTGAAGGAGAAATCAATATTTATTTTGAATAATACAAAAATGTGGTACAAAGCCAAAAGAAGAGATAGGGGAAGGCTGGTCTTCAATCTGTCTTATCTTAAACTTAGCTAGCCACAATTACTGAGACAAAAATACCACAATATTCTTTACATCAAAACAACACATTCTTACTTACCATTCTGACTACAGTCACCATAATACCTCTAGGTCTCTATGTAGTTCCCATATCTACAATTTGTCTGTGGAGTGTGGGGAATAAAAATAATAACATTTATAAATGAAACCACAATTAATATTGAAGAAGAAAGCGCCTACATCCGTAATAGAAATGCAAACTGACCTCTCTAGCTTTGCTTGTGAAAACGTCTTGTGAAAAAAAGACATCGGGGAAACTACGTACTTCAGTTTTCTTACCCAAAAACGATTATTACCACGCAACATTTACAGATATTCACCCATTAATGTCTTCTGTAAAATCCGTTATTATTTTAAAATAATAAAGAAAAAAAAGAAAAAATCGGTATTATAGGTCAATAAAAACTTCTAATATTTATTATGGTCATAACCATTAGGGTTGTAGGAACTTATCCTCACCCTCAGACTGGTTTTGAATTCAGAGATTTTCCCTTCAAGGCAAGAGAGCTCAGTCAGCCCTGCTATTTAACCCATTGCTGCGAGAGAGAAGGGGAAAATTCATACCCTTTCACAGGGTATTTGTGTGAAAGTGAATGCAATAAAATTGGCTTGAAATCAAACTCGGTTTGCTGAGTTCTCACTGAGTTGGTAAACCTTACTCTACCTCCATATCTGCTATTAATTATTGTTATGGGAACTTACCCATAATAATAATGGACTATTCCTGACATTATAAATACTGCGTCTCTCAAGAGGTATGAGGATGTTGTAAAATGAGGAGAGATAATTGAGAGCATATTGTAAGGACATTGGAATAGTGATACTTGTCGAGACAACATAGTTCACTCTAACCAAATCTGATAGTCATTACTAATACTTCTACTTCTTTGTATTATATTTCTGTTGTAGTATATCTTTGTATTCCATACCTGTATTCGTGTTAGTCTTTCATTGGTTCTAACCTTGGACCATCACCGTGGTGCAAGGAACTTGGTCCATAACAATTATGTCTATAACAACCCAGCAATAATCACAGTTTTTCTAGCGATAAGGTATAAATGCTCGCGTTCCAAAAATGGGACGGTGTGCAGTGACAGGTTAACCGAAAGGAATGTAAATCAAAACTTATTGAAGAAGATCTGCCAGGATGCGAACCTGATCCGTCTGGTTCGGTGTGCTGTAACAGACCGACTACGAAGAGCTCCAACTTTAAGAGGTTCGAATCCAGCCGAAGGAAACATTTTCTTTAATATGTTTTCTCAAGTGTGCAGACGGTTAAACGAAATAAATAGTTCTGTCTACATTACCGAAAGGAAGTGTTGTAACTATTTACATTGTTCGGACTGTTGTCCTCATCTTTATTGTAATATTGGCTACGTTCGGCCGTTGTAGAAGGCCGAGGCGTACAACGGCCGAAACGTCGTGAATACAATAAAGATGAGGACAACAGTCCGAACAATGTAAATAGTGTAAACAGAAATAAATACTGTTTAAAATAAAATGGGACGTTCACTCAAATACGGGAAGTTATGGAGAATCATGATCGCCCATTGATATAGCACATGAAAAGAAATAAGAATTGTTCGAAGAGTTAATTATAACCAAATCCACCGGATCCAAATCCAGCGCCTTCGCTTTCTTTTATGATGTCAACGAACACTCGTTGCCACTTTGGTAATGCTCATTGTAGTAGGGACATTGTAATCACAGATACAACCTTATAGTAACCACGGTTGAATAATACTCGTGCCAGCCGCCATCGAATAACACTTGCATTAATAGTACTTGCTTGATAATACTCGCTCGAAAATTAAGCACCAAATAGTAATCCATGTAGTGATTAGTACAGAGAAATAGTTTAGTGAATAGTATAAAGAATAGTGATCCGTATAGTAATAGAGGATAGAATAGAAATAGTGATCAATTAGACGTCACGTTAATTCCCATATATACATTTCTTTTGCCATCGCGTTATCTACTTATTTCAAATGAAATCACCTGTGTTTGCTGACTGGTGATCTGTGTTCAAACCCAAGTGTCGGCAGCGACACTTTATTCCTGTATAATACTCTCATGTTGGAGGAACCCCTTCCTGATTGATCATATCTTCAGACGTGGACCCGTACTCACTACACCTGGCTAATTACGGTTTGGTAAGGCTATTTAACCCAGGGAGTTTTGAATTCAGAGATTTCCTTATCCTAGTCCGGTTACTACCGAGGCTATAGGACCCGGTCTCTCCTGGTACTTATCCATAGCTGGGGGGAGTAAAGATGGATTCATTCCTTTCCCAAAGGTATTTAAATGAATCTAACAAATCCGACTAGAATTCGAACTCAATCCGAGCCGCTATGAATTACCCGTAACCCGAAATGGATTTTAATCATACACTTTCTGATAATATATAAATTACTGTTTTCTTTTAACGAATTCCACGAGCTGCTTTACAGACGGAATGAAACCCCGGGAAAATAAGTAACGATAAAGAATGTTATATATATATATATATATATATATATATATATACACACACACACACACATATATATATATATATATATATATATATATATATATATATATATATATATAAAGAAATATAGTCTTAAGGTGTGATATATTTATGGAATAAAGTGCTCAATATCAGAGATAGGGCGTGTGTAAATATAAAAGTGAACATAGAAGTCAACACTTAGAGGCGACAGTCTGTTTCATGCTATATGCAATCGTCAGGCCACGTGTGCTGTTATTTTTCTCGGCTATTTATATATATACGGGTTAGTGGTGCATTGTGGGTATTCTATTATGGCGGTTATTTCACCGGAAGTCGTTTGTTTATCTATTTAGGTCAAATTATATTCCTTGTTTTTATTTTTGTTTCTTATTTTACTTATTTATTTTATTATTTATTTATTTATTTATTAACGTAGTAAGAATTTGTTTATATCACTTATTTAACAGTTTTGGTTTGGTTTGGGAATTTAATTAAAGCTATTTGTTCAGTTTTGGGGTTGATTGTTGTAGTTCATTCTAAGTATTATTTTGGCGGGAACAGTTTTTAATTGATTATCTTTATTTGGGATTGGTTTGTTTATTTATTTACTTGGATGAATATATATATATATATATATATATATATATATATATATATATAGAGAGAGAGAGAGAGAGAGAGAGAGAGATATATAGATAGATAGATAAACCTAGTGAGCCAGACAAACCTACCCAGGTTTCACCTAAGCGGAACATCAGGGAAAGCTGGCTAAAGAGGCAAAACCGAGATTTTTAACCTATGTAGGCATAGAAAATCTTGGTTATTGAATTAAGGTCTAATCTCCCCGTATGTATTGTCATTCCACCTTTATTGTTTGTGTTTTTTAAATAATATCCCCTCCCCTTTTAGTCGTTTGGATAAATCTTTACCATCACTCCCCGGTGTTGATTTTTTGGGGGTTTTCTTTTTCTTTTTCTTTGGTCACGTCGTATGATTTTGATTATCGGCTATAAATATACTCTTTCTCTTTTGCCTCTTTAGCCAGCTTTCCCTGGCGATCCGCTTAGGTGAAACCTGGGTAGGTTTGTCTGGCTCACTAGGTTTATCTGGGTCTGCTCTACGGTTGTATTGAGCTCTTTTAGTTAGTTGTTTACTCGTGTCGGGTTTTTTCTTTGGGCTTTAAACCTGTATCTGTGTGATTTTTTCAACAGACTTTCATGTTTCTCGCTCTTTCTTTTTTTAAAACCTTTTTTTCCTTCGAGATTGATTTGATTATTGGCAAATCAAAAATTCGAAGGTTTTTCAACACGAGTATAGTTACCTATATATATATATATATATATATATATATGACATCTGCCTCATCTGCTATTCTGTTTACATGAGAGATTGTCCATACTCAGCTGGAAATACCCAAGTAAAAGATAAAATAACAAGAGGTGATTTTCGAAAAGAAAACAAAAGGACAAATTGTCAGTAACAAGCGTCATTTCGCTACCCCCCTTCCATTAACATTAATTATCTCATAGACAAAACGTTTTCATTGTCAACTTGAAAATTAACGGCGTTTTTGTTTTATACATCCAAAGTGACCGGGATTGTCTATTTATCTCCAAACCGGCTTCTCTCTGCATTCGTCGGGGACAGACGAACAGGGCAAATGTGGAAGGCCGACCTGATCAAGTCATTAGAATAACAATACTTGATGGGATAAGACAAGGGAAGTAATCACTAGTCAGGTTTATTAAAAGTCACCACATGCAATATCAATGTGACTGCTTGTAAAACAGGAAGTCATCGGCGTTAAGACAGTATGTTTATTTGTTTTGTTTATGTCATAGCAAG
>OZ010596.1:6904509-6922009 GCA_963932145.1 Acanthosepion lycidas
GCATCGAATGGTAATGTGCATTCGTAACTGTGTATTTGTGTCAAGAAAAGCTCCATGTGTTTCAGTTACAGATTCACTCGTCTTTAAAAAAAACGTTTCAATAGCAAACGCATGGTGTGCACCGGTCCGAGTCATGATAGTAACTCATCGTATCTGAGAAAATATGGTTAGACATTAGCTAGATACAAACAGCATTGTCCCCTTGGTTAAATTTACTTGCACCACACAAGTGACATTTTAAATCGTGGGAGGTATTTCTGTCGCATCCTCTCCCCCCCTCTCTCTCTCTCTCTCTCTCTCTCTCTCTCTACATATATATATATATATATATATATATATATATATATATATATATTAATAAAGGTAATAAATCCGTTTGTATAAACTCCAAGTGATCTTAGTAAGATAAAATATTAAAACTGATCCACAAAAAGAGCTCAATGTATTTATTATTACAGAGTAAATAATAAACAATAAAATCCAAAATCACCTCATATGGGGAATAGTCTATTTCGGCAGACGAAAAACACAGGTGGTCTGTCTTATCAACCTCGGTATGGACTGAGTTAATGTCAGAAACAAAAATTTAACTGTGAAAACTAACTTTTATTTTCTTTTTTTAGCATTTTTTCTTTCTAGTTTTCAAAGTTAAATTTCTATATCTGACATGAAATCATGTTGATAAGACAGACGACCTGTGTTTTCGTCTGCCGAAATGGACTATTCCTCATAAGAGGTGATTTGGGATTTTATTGTTTATTAATTATATATATATATATATATATGTGTGTGTGTGTGTGTGTGTTTTAGGACAGGGGGAATGTCAAGAGTTATTATTCCAGTGGGGAAACTAATTATCTTCCCTTTCGAATACACTATTTTTCCATATTTCTCTGTTGGTTTTGGTCTGTTGTTTTAAGACACAAGGAAACAGAGAAAAAAAACTTATCAGTCTTGTGTTTTTCTCTTCTTCTGCAACACCCCACGTCCATCCTCATTCCACGTGTTTTACCCTTCCAGCCCAGTCCCACCCCGACTGTTTTTGTTTTTTTTAATTTCTCCTCTTGTGCAAGTCGTACGAAACGCGTGCATCGATGGTTACCAAAGTTCAAACTGGTTGTAACAAAGTTTCGATTATTTTCATTAACAACACATAAGCATCACTGATTTTACAAGTATCAAATGAAATCGCTGAGAGTCTGTGATTATCAGAATGCCAAATGTTTGATTCTAAAATGAAAGCCCCCTCGTGTTCTTCTATAACAGCCCCGGTTTACACATGAGTGCAAAATGTCAGGTTTGTACTAGAATCCAAATTAGTAGATATAGGTTTTTCTTTTTACTAAAGTTCACCAAATGCATGACCTAAGAGCCACTCAAGATAGAGGGTACTGACTGTGAGGTTTCATATGAATCTAAGAGGAGGAAATGAGAAGTGAAGATTACAAAGGTAGGATGGATAGAAAACAAATGGCACCAGGTTTGAAAAAGTTAAGAATAATGTGTGTCCTGAGAATCTAGCCGTTTTGAGAAGCTTACGGAGTGGATCACCTTTCTACCAAAAGAATACGTAAGGAATGAAAGTGATTCAACTCTGTTGACGTAGCAAGATGCGGCATGGCTGTAAAGTTCAGACCTGACACTTAAGAATGGTGCATCTCGTAACATTTGCCATGGAAATAGCGATATATTTTCGGTCTGGCGTAAGTGAAAAGAGGTCTGCACGGTGGAAAATAGCACACACCCATAATTCCGTGTAGACATTTTTCAACCCTTTCAAGGCTGGAAAGTTTGAGTAGCTCCTGTCCAAACATGACAGCAACCCCCCATTTTTTGTTTGACTCTTGTGAAAACATAACAGAATGAATCAGTTAGTTTATAAACGTTGACAGATGAAGAGTCTATGTGGATGTGCCATTGTAAAACCTAATCTGTATGGCTGAAAAATTGTGGTAACTTGATGGTAAATAAATAGCTGTACAATAAAAAATATAATTATTATTCTGAAAAATGACCTAGAAAAAGTGAAACTAAGTGCACAAAAAGGAGCCATCCATACTTTATGTTATTTCAATAAATTTGAATCACCTTAAGCAGACAATTGCTGTTTTTTTTTTGGAATGCCCTTCAGTTTTTAAAATTTTAATATGGTAAATGCTAAAATTAGCATAAATTGTCAGCCCGAGGCTCCTATTGGCCTGTGATTTCAGTTTGCAATTCCATTCTACAAAAAATAAACTTTTTCTTATTAATTTTTTACTACGGTTAATCTAATAATATTGTATAATGTCAGTAATAATAATAATTATAATAAATTGGATTATGTGATGTTTCATGTTTAAATGCCTTATGGCTGAAGGAGAAATGGCGAAGCAAAATAGAATACGACCAGCTTTTTTTTTTTAAATTTTCTTATTTAAGAAATAGATTAGCAATAACATATAGATGACACATAAGTATCTACTATTAGCATATTAGTTCTACTAGTTTCCTCCTTGAATTTATTGTGACAAAATGGGATTAGTCCTACAAGTATTTTCATACATATTACACTAAAGACTTTCAGGTGTGTGGGTGTAAAATTTGAAAATTGTAATATGGCAAATACTAAAATTGGTATAAATTGTCAACTGGGGGTTATTACTTGAATGGAAAAGCTTCTAGCGTGATATCAGTTTGCAATTCCATTCTAAAAAATAAGTAAACTTTTTCTTATTAATTTCTTATTACGGTTAATCTAATATTGTTTAATGTGGGTAATAATAATAATAATAATAATAATAATAATAATAATATTAACTTGTAAATACAAATGAAACAGTATGTGAAATTATTAATATAATTTTGTTACCTCAATATCTTGTTATCATAAACAGCCTTTTAAAAGGAACCCAACGCGTTTATGGGTGGTCTAATCAATCAAAATGAAATTCATACCTGTTTCTGGACTTATTCGGTCAAGTATTTCCACCATTCTTTCACCTTGGATGGCCGTCCATTGTTTGATTGGAGATCCCCCACCAATTTTGGCATACTGTTCTTGGATTCTGGGAGTACGCCTTTTGGCTATGAGTTGTCCTAGTTGGCTGAAAATAGATTTAAGATACAAATTACAGACACTGCTTTCATATTTCACCATCCAGGCTTGATTATCAGATATGAAAGTTTAGGATATTCAACCTCTGTTGACTTTCTAATATATGTGTGTGTGTGTGTGTGTGTGTGTGTGTGTGTGTGTGTGTGTGTGTGTGTGCGCCTGTAACATTTCAGAATATCCCTAAGCAGAAAATTGATGTTTATTTTATTTTATTTTTCAGAATAATGGTCACATTTGAAAATTATAATATGACGAATACGAAAAATTGGTATAAATTGTCACCCCCGAGGCTACTACTTGAATGGAAAAGCCTTTAGCGTGATTTCAGTTTGCAATTCCATTCTAAAAGAAAGCAAACCTATTCTTAATAATTTCTTATTGCGTTTTATCTTCAAAGTAATATTGTATAATGTGAGTAATAAAAATTATTACAATGACCGATATTATAAATACAAATTAAAATATGTTTAATTAATAATAAAATTGATAATATTCTTACCTCGTCATTTTGTATCCTGAACTGCTTTTCAAAGGGAATATAACGTGTTTATGGGTGATCTAGTGATTGTTAAACCATCAACAGTGGACATAGAGGAATGAAATCTATACTGTTTGTCGCTCGCAAGACTGTTTTTGTTGAGGTAATCAACAACATTTTCGCTGATGCTAATCTAGAAGAGTTTGCTGATAGGGGGATATTACGACAAGGTGTTAGGGGTAAATTGGGACGGGTGATAGGGGCAAATTGGGACGGAATAATAGGGAGATATTGCGAGGTGGTGATAGGGAGAAATTGCGACGGGGTGATAGGGGGAAATTGGGATGGGATGATAGGGGAAATTGGGACGGGGTGATAGGGGGAAATTGGGATGGGATGATAGGGGAAATTGGGACGGGGTGATAGGGGAAATTGCGGCGGGGTGATAAGGGGAAATTGCGACAGGGTGATAGGAGAAAATTGGGACGGGATGATAGGGGGATATTGCGACTGGTTGATAAGGAGATATTGCGACGGGGTGATGGGGGAAATTGGGACGGGGTGGTAGGTGGAAATTGGGATGCGGATCAGCATTCACCGGAATTCTTGAAAACAGGGCATACCCCTAACATATTCCATAGACCTTGGAAGATAAGTTTAAAAATCGTGTTTATACCCGAATTTGCAAGTATCCATTTTCAAAGTCCAAGTTAGGAGCTAACTTTATATATTTCCACCGACACCGACTTCCAAGTCGCCATCAGCTTCAAGAATGTCTTGCAAATAACTCTTGAAAATTCATACGTCTATGTCTGAATGTCATCAAACTAGAACGTCTTTCGATGAAAAATTAATCGGTAATTTCGAAATAGCGCATGGTGCTCGGGTTGAATCAATAGCGCATATCTCTCTACGTTTTTAAGAAAACACAGTTATTTGACAGGTTAAATGTGGCTGAGCTGTTTGTAAAGTGGGATAACGAGTAAGGAACGAAGCTACAGGATTCGCGAAATGTCTAGAGAGACAAGCTTTCCAGTCACTATTTTGTTTTAAAAGAAGTCTTCAGTGATCGGGAAAGACGCTAGTATAAGATAAATATTAAGATTTTATAAATATAGAACACAATAATTATATGTGCAGTGTGTCAGAGACACTACAGGAGGTACTATAGGGGTGTGTGCTCGACTGGTTAGACCGTTGGTATCTCAATCATTGGACACGGGTTTGAATTTCAACTTAACCGATTTGTCTCCTTGATCATATTGGCCTGGGAAGATGACCTCAGCGTACAGCACCGTTGGCAAGCGCCTTAAAATCATACCACGCTTTGTAGAGAAAATGTTCAGAAATCACAAGTTATCGTGACCGAGGATCTGAACGTACTGGCTTTGTTAAAATACTGATCGTGTTAGATTATATCGTCCGGTTCACTCTTCTCCCCGGTCTTTTCAGCAGGAATAGAAGCTTATCCTATGTTTCCTGTTAAAGATTAGGTTTCCTGTTCATTTAAAAGTTTACTCCACCTTTATATTTCTAACATCTCAGTCTATAACACTGAAATTTTTCTATTTAGATACTTTATTCTTTTCTCAATAGGAGTAGATATCTTCGCCAATCGGCCGGTTCACACACCTTCCAAGTTTTTGAACAGGAGTAGAAGTTTAGCCCTTATTTCCGGTTTCTTCTAAAACCTTTTCCTTCTCTTTCATTTCCGGTCGCCACTTTCGTCTTGGTGGCATTATCTCCTCGCTTGGGACGGCGCCTCTTAATGTGTAACCTTTCACACCAAGGGCCTCATGGGCCTTTTAAAAAATTATGTGCGTCTCTTCTAGAAACTAGCTGTGATCTGCTAAACATAGTTACAACATAAAACACAGGCGGGCTATGTTGGTGTTGAATCCTACTGTAATTGTGCTTGTACCGTCCTTTATTAGTTCGCACGACCGTTACGCCCTGCCACTACCACATAAATAATGGTCTATTCCGTTTTGATCGGAAAGTAGCGGGAATACACTACTTGGTTTCAGTGAGAAAATGAATGAAAGAAAGAAAGAAAAAAAAGAAGGGAAGATAGAATTGAATAGAGAGCTTTAGATTAAGAGCAGATACTACACTTTTATCGCAGCTAAAAGGCCGAGAAACGATTGCAATTTCTTGCTGTCCCACACTGGCAGGATATGACGCAAGGTAAGTTTAATATGGCGAGCCAGTGCGCGTGCACCCTGGTCAGGTCCCCAAAAATAACCCAATCCTCCGCAACCGTATGACTACCAATCTTTCTCTTTAGTGTAATGAGGAACCTACTGTCGTTGGCAGGTGTTTCCCTAGACCGAGCCAAAAAATATAAAGGCCGAGAATTTATGACGAACTCAATAAATGTGCTATTTTTCAAGCGCACAATATCGAATGAGGAAAACCGAATAAGGCAATCGCCCAAAATCCAGTTACCATAAATAAAATAATACCGTCTGCTGAATTATTTTTAAATGATTATTAAGAGTAATGTTAGTAAGACGGGGATTTTGATCACATGGAAACAGAGGAAAAGACACTACTTGGTTTCAGCTTGAAAGAGGAAGAAAGAAAGAAAAAAAAGAAAGGGTGATAGTGGTGTTTAAACTCTCCTGCCAATACCTTATAAATAATGGACTATTCCGTTTTGATTGCATGTAAAGAGGGGAAAAGACAATATTTGCTTTCAGTCAGAAAATGACTGAAAGAAACAAAGTGTTATATCCCAGGTCGTTGGGATGAACAAAAACAGATGACAATAAAAGACAAGTATATTTTAACAAAATAAAATAACTTTTATTCATTTGCTGCCTGAGAACAGTAAAGGATTTGCTGGATTTAAACCATGAATTCCACGTACATGTGAGATTCTCACCAAGTTGAATTCAGAAGTGTCGCGCGCATCTTCCAGTCAAGGGAAGTAACTCAGTTGTATTTTGAGTTATCGTCCTTTATAGGGGAAAGAAATTAGCTTCCACTAACACAAAGAACGAAAAAATAGATGTGTTTAACGGTTGTTTCAGAGAAATAGAAAAAATTGTCAATTCCAAATCTTTTCATTTGTATCCCCTTACTTCTTAAAATAACGACCAGCATTCATATTTTATGAGTTTTATTGCAATAGTTTGTTAAAGTTGTTAAGCCCAAATATTTAATGATGCAATAGAGGAATTTCTACGGATATTTTATTTTCGTAGAACTCACCATGAGCTTATTCAATCATTAGCTGAAGAATTAAAATTCATCAGAATATTCAAATAGAAAAACCAGTAATTTTTCACGAGCTAAAACAAGTAAGCACAGATGTACCTGCCGTCTACAACAGAGATTTGTCAGTACTATGCTAATCCCTCCCACCTCCTAGATTCTTTTGGAGGGATTAGCATAGGAGGAGAAGGGTTTTTTCCCCGTTGGGATTAATGCTGTAGATGTAGTAACTGTTCCGTTCCTTCTCTCCACCCTTTCCAGTTGGGTCCGTTATATTCACCTCCCCTCAGAGGTATGGATCCACCTCTTCTCCCCCAGCTATGTTTCGATTAGTAAGGCTTGAATCATTAAAACCATTATTATTGCCAATCTAAAAAAAATATTTTCTGACTTTAAATAACATTTAAATATAGGTACCTCCAGGGAGAGGAGATTCAATTAAAAAATGATTTGCTTTCCTCAAAGCCTTGTGCTTTTAACTGATATAATCACTAAATTGAATGCGATTGAATTTCTAGCGTTTTCATAAAATTAGTTATGTGGCGGGGGTAATAAATATAAAAAAATATTTTAGCTATGACTTTAATAAAAAAAAAAAAAAACATATCTATAATAATTTCAATTTCTGTGAATAGTTTCTGAAAGTTTCATTAACCTCTGACAATTATTATTATTTTTGCAAGATTTTCCGAATTAATGTCTGTCATACAAAAAAAAAACGTGCAAAAAAAAAGTCCCCCACTCAATATTTTAAAATAAATATTTTTAAATAGATATTTACTCTAGTGGTGGTGGTGGGGGGAGCTAGGCTCCTTCTCCTCTTGTTTTAAATAGGGGCTAAAAAATTAAAAAAAATGTTTTCAATACTAGGAGCGGGAACCGCTCCTAGTATTGAAAACATTTTTTTAAATTTTCGATGTCGATTTTTAGAAGTTTTATTGTGGGGTGGGGAGGGGGCGCTATGATCCTACTCCTAATTGCAGTAAAAGCACAAACCGTAGCGTGTTTAAGTGAATTTGATGACTATAATTAATTTTATAATTGATAGCTGACATTAGGATTAGATTGTGTGTGTGTATATATATATATATATATATATATATATATATATATATATATATTAGTGTTGGGACGATTAATCGGGGAATCGGAAAAATCGCAAAGGCGAAGGTTAGGAATTCCATTCAAATAAAACGTTTTTTTTTTAATTGGAATGTTTTTTCTTACAAATAAAACCTTTTTATAATAGGAATGTTTATTTATTATTTCTTTTATTATTGGAATGTTTTCTTTTTTTTTTCTTTTTAAATAGTTTATATTGAAAACATTTTTAAATACTTTAATCTATTTTTTAAATAGTCTAATAGTTTTTTTTTATAAATAGAAATGTAACAAAATTTAAATATATAAAACGTCATCGTAATAATGTATCCAATATATTGTTTTTTATTCGACTGCATTACTGATTCCCACGTCTTCAAACAAGTGAAATTAAAAAAAACAAACAACTCTAAGTGTACAAAACTGACGAGGAACTTTTTTCCGATAAACACCGCTTAATGTCGGTTTCTGATTTCAATACCGGAAGCCGTCATCAAGTGGACCTATAATTGTTTTTTCCCAAGTTTTTCAGTGTGTTCAGACGTAATCGCCTACAAAGTAAAATCTCATGGGAGGGGGAGCTTTAGCTGAATATTCTTTTTAATTTGACAAACTTCTCATGTTTTTTCCATTATGTATTGTATCCAAGATTTTAATAAACTCATTGTGAGATATTCATCTAGATTTTTTTCTTTTGCCATTTTTTCTTATTTATCCACTTTTGCCATTTTTACCGTTGCCATTTTTACCGTTGCTATTTTTACCGTTGCCATTATTACCTATTTATCCACTTTTGCCATTTTTACCGTTGCTATTTTTACCGCTGCCATTTTTACCGTTGCCATTTTTACCGCTGCCATTATTACCCATTTATCCACTTTTGCCATTTTTACTCTGCTATTTTTTTACGTTGCCATTTTTACCGCTGCCATTTTTACCTAAATTCATATGTGTGTATACATGTTTATCTGTTTTACTATGCGTCGCTTAGGGAATACCAGGTGCTATAAGCATAGATGTGCTGTTGGTGTAACGGATAATGGCTCAGAAGTGTTAATCGGAGAGCCGAGTTCCAGTTCTAGTAGGATCCGTGATATTCACTTAAGCGCAGATACCCTTCTCCCCCTCCACCAGCTATAGGTTAATTAGGAGGACGTATATCAATGAAATCATTATTATCTAAAAAAAAAAAAAAAAAGAATCTCACAATCTAAAAGAATAATTTCTGGCTTTAAATAGCCTGCAAAAGATTGATAAACCGTAAAAAGCAAATCACTCACTCTCTCAATCAGTCAATGATATATATATATATATATATATATATAGTAATCTATTGTAAGAAAAATTTTTTTTCTTACAATAGATTACTATAAAACCATTT
Organism: Acanthosepion lycidas; assembly: GCA_963932145.1. Classification (NCBI taxonomy): domain Eukaryota; kingdom Metazoa; phylum Mollusca; class Cephalopoda; order Sepiida; family Sepiidae; genus Acanthosepion; species Acanthosepion lycidas. The sequence goes on from OZ010596.1 coordinate 6,913,786, forward strand.
CACATCGCTACACAAAAACTTTATGATTCGTAACTAATATATATATTAGGTTGGTGCAAAAATAATGACGTAATAATGTCGTATTTTTAATGTCAAAAAACGACATTATTACGTCATTATTTTTGCACCAACCTAATATATATATATATATATATATATATAAAGAAATATGGTGTGCTATATTTATGGGAAAGTGCTCAATATCAGAGATAGACTGTATGTAAATATAAATATAAAAGTGAATATTGCAGTCAACACTCAGAGGTGACAGGCTGTTTCATGCTAGGCGCAATCGTCCGGCCTGACTGTTGCCTTCCATATTCCCTTATATATATATATATATATATATATATATATATATATACACACACACAAGGTAATATAGATGAGAAAATAGTGAAGAGGAGAATAATACAACTTGTATTACTAAACCATTATTATCTTCAAAAAAACTTTTACCATCTAAAAATATTTTCTGGCTTTAAATAACATTCAAAGGGTTGGTAATTCGTAAAAAACGAATCAATCAATGAAATACTGATTAGCTACACAGGTATCTATTTTAGATTTATATGCATTCTCTGGAATATAAACGTATACAATCATAGCCACAATAAATTTGCATATTGAGGGTGATATAGAATCGATCCCCCACTTTATATCCGCGTTATAACTTCTTGTGTGTCTATCAAATTCTATGTGTCTCAGCGGCTGTTGTGATGCGTCTAGTGTGTTAGTCTGTATGGGTAGTGTTTGTCACTTCTCGCTTTCAGTTACCGCTGTTGGCTAGCAGAAATGCGAAAAGGGGAGCCAAGTGCTTAAGTCTTCCCCTGTCAGTATATAGCCTCTCCATCAGCAAGCCCTATGTAGTGCCTCCTCGTGGCAACACATGGTAACCGAGCACCTTGCTGACTCAGGCTAAACTACAGGAGACGGGGGAAGGAATTGACCCCCTTAACATGCGGCATGCAGGCTCATCGGTGTGTGGACATGCCCTGGTACCCATGAACCAAACCCAAGCTATATGTTAAATAGCTTCACTGCCTTGTGGAAATCTTCGGGAGAAGGAAAGTCCAAAGAGTAAACCGTACACAAATCCGGAATGGACGGCACTTTGTGCTACCTTCCGGCAACTCTTGCAGCCGCGCTGGTACTAAACTGAATTGGTTTATCCTCTCCTTTGGACTCTGCTAGCAAGGCCGAGAGGGGGAACTAGACGTCCGGGCAGCCCTAGTTCTCCATATATCCCGCCCAGGCTCGTAGCGCACTGAGCACTACTCCGTCGTCTCCCGAGACGGACAGATGCTGAACCGATCAAATTCTGAACCAACTCTTCTCTCACCAGCTATGGGTTAATTAGTAAGACTTTAAATCTAAACTATTATTATCTCCCGAAAGAAAAAAATCTTACAATTTAAAAAATATCATCTATCTTGCAAAGGGTTGATAACCCGTTAAAAATCAATCAGACAATCGTGTTTGTGTGCCTTCATGCAGACAAAAGATGTTGTTTTTCTATGCATTTTTACAAAATTTATTTTACGTATTTGGTGATAAATTTCTTTCTATAAATATTTGGATTTGTTTTTATCAAATAAACGTTTGGCTGATATTTTTTCGGCTTATTTAGACATATGGACGCTTTCACTTTAATGTGAATATCAAATAGCGATTGAAGGGTATGAAAGCGATAAGAAGATCATTCGAAAACTATCCACTTGCAGGGACGTCTCAAAAAGATGTGGATCGAAAGTTTTAAGTAAAAAAAATTAAATTTATGGAAACTTTTCTTTGTGATATTTTTTTTTTACCGATTAAAGCCTTTTCTTTTCTAAACTGAAAGAATGTTTGTAATATACGAGAACAATCTGACCCGGGAAGGTAATAAATTTTGATCTAAACAACAGTTCCCCTATCACGAGTTTCGACTTACACCCACAGGGGAGCCTATCCAAGTTTCTATAGAATCCGATCCAACCATGACTACTGAGGCTTGATTCCTCTCTCCTATTTTCTTCGGGTGTCTGTATTGTTATTATTTTGTTTTTGTTTTTTTTTTGCGGGGGGGGGGGTCGCTTTTGTTTTGTTTTTTATTTTTATTTTTTTCTCATTTCCTTTCAAAAATTCGAGTAAGATATTTGATGAAATGAAAACATTAACTTTCAAACAATCTTTTTCTTTATTTATTTATGTGCAACCTGTATGCTATTCATTATCGCCATATTGACACCGTTCATTTATTTCTCTTTCAACCACAGTTTTTTGGCGTGATTGAAATGGTAGCTCCAATGTTCTTATCCTGACTCAGCCGAAAACCAAGTTTATATCTACTTATTTTATGACCCGCAACAATAATGCCCGAAAATTCGCCATTGCAGAAAGAGGAAAAATCAAAATGTCTGCGGCTAAGATCAAGGAAACTAGGTATTTCGATAATAAAACAACAATTTTTGCTCAAATTTTCATATAGAAGAATGGCGGAATGGTGTTTCCACATTACTCTTCAGTCTTCGATTATTTCGTATGGTTTCCTACTTTCATTATTCATGGCTCCAAGAACTGTGAACATATCTGATGAAAAAAAATGCCCAAAACAAAATTTTATCATTGTACATATAATTCATTATATATCAGAAACGTGAAATTAGAATTATCAGACAATTTAGTTAATAAATAATTTAGTTTAATTATTGTAATACCACAAGATGTTGCTGTAAATTTATATAACTACTTGATAATTATAATTATAAACTTGATGAGTATAATTATCATTATAATATTTTTATTATAATATTTAACATCGCTACACAAAAATTTCCATGTTTCAGAACTTAAAATTGTTCCACATCAGACGATGTTAAATAACTTATGAAAATGATTTACTTCAGAAATCAGAAAACAATTCGGTAGCTTATTTGAAAGTTAAAAAGGATGAGCATGGAAACCAAGATTCTAAAATTAAAAAAAAAAAAAAAAAAAAAAAACATTTGTGGGTATGTCTTGACGAACCAATCAAAAGATGGATCAAAGCTAACATACAGAAGTAAAAAGGTCAGAAAGTAGTTCCAGAACATAAATTTTTGTGTAGCGATGTAAACTATTCTAATAATATTTTGCTTTACGCTGTATTCAGCACATTTTTTTTTTTTTTTTTTGTTAAAAAAGAAGTAAATTCTAACAACGGCGACTTTAATTAATTTAATTATTTTATATATATATATATATATATATATATATATTTAATATTAATTATTATAATATATATAATATATTATATATAATATATATTAATTATATATATATATATTTAATATTAATATATTAATTAATATTTAATTATATATATTTAATATTAATATTTTAATTATTTATATATATATATATATATATATATATATATATATATATATATATATATATATATATATATATCTATTTGTTCCCTTTGTTTTTAGAAATATTACTATGCACGCATGAGCGCCAACACATGACTATATGTATACAACTATGGTAATGTACTTGAACACTGATGCACCTGATGTATATGTTTTTATATGGAAAAAGAGGCATACCAGAGTTTGTTTTTTGGGGTGTTTTTTTTCTTTATGTGAGTGTGGAGGTGTACAATTAGATTGGTACCTATATGTTTTACCATAGATGTGAGTGAGAGGGTAATATATGTGTAAAAATATGGATAATTATACGATTTGGGTATTCATAATGTTATTAAATACTGATATAGTCTTCGAATGCAGGCATAGGTGTGTGTATGGGTGGACATGAGGATAGAGACATGTATGTTTGTATATATGTGTACGTGCAGATTAACGCATATGTGTATGTAGATATGCTGCATATTATGTATGTATATGCATGTATGTGTGTGCAGGTATATGTGTGTATGTATGTATGTATGCATGGATATATATGTGTGTATGTGTATATGTGTATACACATATATATGTGTGTAAATGTATATGTGCGTATGTACATGGATGTATATGGATATGCAGGTGAATTTATGTGTATATATGTATATACGTAAGTATAAGTGCATGTGGAGATATGTATGTAGATATGTGGGTATGTGTTTCTCTGCAGGTGTATATGTGTAAATACGGGAATATACATATAGTCTTTGGTGTGGATGTGTGTGTAGGTGTATATAAGAACTCATAGGTATATCGTGAGACATAGGTATGTGGATATAGATAGGGGTTTAGGACATGTGTAGAAGTGTATATGAGTATGGATATATAAAAGATTGTAAAAGAAGGACCTAATTTTCTCCTAGTGACATTTTATACAAATCTCTCCTCTAATATTCTCCAATTGGAAGTGAGTTTTGGATAGCACGGAGGTAAAGTTTAAATTGGTAATTTACTTCAAATTGAAATATACTACCCCATTATTGATGATAAAATTATTTAAATTGGAATAACCGTTGATAATTGGGTACCTAAAAACAATCACGTTTATTTAATGAACAAAAATCAAACGAAAAGGGGTTGTGGTGAAATAACTTATTACATGGAACCTTAAAGTGGTCTGTTTTTATTCAAAAATAAATATATATACATATATATATATATATATATATATTATAAATTTTTTGTATGTATATATATATGTGTGTGTGTGCGTGTATTATAATTTTTTTACATACGGACAATATCAATTACTCACGACAAAGATGCATTTTTGCTTCGATGCAGATGAGCAGCTCGACGGGTGAGGAACAAAGATGGTTGCCATTTTGTTCCTCACCCGTCGAGATGATCCTACATTACTACTTCTCTACTCCTGGTACTGAGTCCTCTTTTGAATTAATGATGTATATATATATATATATCGTCGCGTACCGAATTTGTTCGAGGTGAGAATTAAAATATGAAAAAAATAAATAATAAACAGACAGAATTGGGTAAAAGCAGGGTTTTTTTTTTATTTACTGAAAGGAAAAGAAATTTTAAATAGCATGTATTTTCATTTGGGAAAAAAGATTCTTTTTTTTTTTTTAATGTCTTCATTGCTTGACGTATAACGTTGGGAAAGTTTTGTGCATATTTTTTTTAAATCAATTACCCACCGGAAGTGACCTTCTTTTGATAGGGTTCAATAAATTCACACAACTCATTTTGTTTTTTTTTCTTTCATTTGATTTACGAGCAGTTAGCATTACTGAATGGCCTCAATGTTTAAAAGACATGAGCATTCCTCCCACTGCAACACACTCCCCACCACACGCGCGCACACGCGCGCACACGATGGTGGGGCAATTAATTCGTTGGCTGACACAGCTTACTTTGGATTTTAATTTTTCACTCTATAATACTCAATCTCTGTGATTAATATTCATCCTTAATTAAATGACTTTATAAAACAGGTATTTTGATTGATTAATTGATACTATTTTTTATGGTTTATCAACCCTTTGCAGGTTATTTAAAGCCACAAAATATTCTTAGATTGTAAATTTTTTTCTATTTGGAGATAATAGTCGTTTAGTGATACAAGTCTTAATAATTAACCCATAGATGGGGGAGGTGGAACTTACCTTTTACCAAGGGAATTTGCGCGTAAGTGAATATAACGAACCCAACGGGAATGAACCTCCTCTCTCCAATTAATACTTCCGGGCCATTATCCATTACACCACCTGCACATCCAAGCTTACATCACGTGGTATTCCCAAACGGTCACCTATGTATAATAGATACTAACCAGGCACGGTGTTGCTTAACTTTGGCGGTCATACTGGGACGGGTGTTTCAACGTGATGTGGCCGTAAGACGCCAGACCGAGATAGGTTTTATTAAGAAAAATGTGGCACATGGGAACATCAACAATCCCCGTTGTAGTTGGAGCCCTCGGATTGGTTGGAAAAGATTCCAGTCGACTAATTGAAGGGATTCCTGGAAGCCATGCCTCAAAGAATTACCAAAAATTGTTCTGACAATTACAGCCCACACTTTACGAAGGGCTTTATCTAGATAATTTTTTTTTTTTTTTTTGTTAGTGGAAAGTGTCATGATGCCATTTCTAACCTTAGGTCCCTGGGTGGGACCCGGAAAGAAATGTGTAAACGTCAGAAAGCAAAGGAAATTATAATAATAATAATCTTTTAACCGAATATCCAGACAATTCGTTCAAATGAGGGTTTTTGTGGAACTGACCACACTTTTTGGAAGAGGAACTGGTTTGGATAATGTCTTCAAATGACTCTAACGGGTTTTGAATTTGGAACTGTCCTTCTCCTAGCTTATCGATGGGGATGGAAAAGAGAAGGATTTATAATTATCCCAAGGCTTTTAGTGCCTAAGGAAATTAATTCAACCAGAATTCGAGTTGAATCCTCCTAATCCACAATCTATCCATTACTCCACCGTGTTTCCATCTCACTTGACACTGAAAAATGGGCATATACAGTGTAACCCGGATATAAGAGAAACCCGGATATAAGAGATATTTTATCTTGTTCCAAATTAGAGCCTGTGTTAATGTATATATAATAGACCAAACCCGGATATAAGAGAAAACCGGATATAAGAGAAATCCGGATATAAGAGACTTCTTCTCAAGTCCCGACAACTCTCTTATATCCGGGTTACACTGTATAAAGAAAAAATACCTTAAACTTAATAAAAACGAAGTTTTATCATCAAAATTTTTATTAAGAGGAAAAACCACAGGATTTTTTAATTATTTGTATTTTTGCATCCATTTTAGAATGTTCAAATTCTTGGGTATAAATTATTCTTTTGTGAAAAAAACATTGATTTCAAAATTCTTGCAAAAATCAAATAATTGTCGGATTTTAATAAAATATTCAGGACTTATTCACAAATGAATGCATTTATTTGAGAATTTTTTTTTTCAAAATCTTAAAAAAAAATATTTTTTTACATGTTACCATACTCTTATTTAATTTATGAAATTTCAAGAAATTAAATTTTGCCACTTAATGTTTAAAAGCAAAACTTCTTGGAGAATTTAAATCTCATTTTTTTTTTTTTTTTTTTAAAACAAGACCTCCAGTTACCGAAAATCTGATTTGAATCGTAAAATAAAATTCAATAGAACTAAAACATTATTTGATTAGAAAAAATATTCATTGTTTTCATATAGACACTATTGTCTTAGAAAAATCATTAAATTATAATTTTTTTTTTTGCTTACGTAATTATTCTGCAGCTTCCTTTATCGATTTTCATTCAACGCCATTTTTGATCGGTACAACAGGATGTATTTTATATTAATACTTTTGATTATAGTCATCAAAATATTCTAAAAAGAAAAACCTTCATCTTTCCTGCTGAGCTTTGGTTCTTGAATATCTTCCTTCGTGGAGAACCCGACTGATACCACTGGATGGAATTTTCGAGTCCGACTGATACCACTGGATGGAATTTTCGAGTCCGACTGATACCACTGGATGGAATTTTCGAGTCCGACTGATGTCACTGGATGGAATTTTCGAGTCCGACTGATGCCACTGGATGGAATTTTCGAGTCCGACTGATACCACTGGATGGAATTTTCGAGTCCGACTGATGCCACTGGATGGAATTTACGTTGATTTCGTGGTATAACTGTGTTTCATCAACTATTACAAGTTGTACCCCAAAAAATTATCACTCGTTCGCAGCAAATGCTGTAAAATCAACGAAGATGTGCCTATTCGATATCGCATCCAGTTGACACCAACTTGACTGACAGATTCTGACTAAATAACTCTTTTAGAATTATAAAAACAAACGCGTTTCCTAGCCATACTGGGTGCAGCAAAGGTAACGACCTTTTTTATTAACTTTTATTGAACAAAAATAAACGACAATAGTTTATATATATATATATATATATTTAATTTAGCTTTTTAAAATATATTTTAATTGAGCACTGTTGAGTGATAAGCTAATTCTATAAACAACAGCCTCCTGCATTAATGCAAAGCTCTTCAGTAAAATGAATTGGAGCACTCCGGCTGATCGGCATTTGTTTACATTCGTAAAAACAATACGCAAGATTTAGTCGTTTCCCTCTGTCGAATGAAGATATCTCAGTGGTAGAAACTCTGACTGATTGTTTGGGTTTCGATCCGGGCTTGAAGTATTCGGATGTCTAGTCGCTCTGAGAACCTGTGATACAGCGAAACAGTACTGTCTGCGACATATATATATATATATATATATATATATATATATATATATATATATATATATAT
>OZ010596.1:6927009-6992009 GCA_963932145.1 Acanthosepion lycidas
ACACACACAAAACTTCTGAGTCTCGAGGAAGCAACGTCATATAGTATATTAATTCTACGTTTAATAATTATATAATTTGAATAATTATATAATTTGAATCTAATACTGACGCGTAGATCTGGATTAAAGTTACAAAATTATAGGATGGTGATAAAGATGAAGAAATAAATTAAGAATAAAAATTGGAGACGCCGAAATATTTTTTTAAAATATTCGTTAAACTTAAAAGGATAGTGAACTAAGGGGAGGTAACTTTATATAAATAAATAACTTTATATAAATAAATAACTTTATATAAATAAATATAAAAATAAAAATTGTAATAAATGAAGATTGTATTGAACATGAAAGTCCGAGTCGTAAATTCGACGTAAGGTAATATGTCTATTTATTAATATATAATTTAGAGCTTTGATAAAGAACACTGTTTATCTGATTGAACATTGTTTTGATAACATCAAAAATTAAATATTTATTTGCAAATTTATGTATGGTTGCTTGTATCTATATTTATTTATTTATATAATTCATATCTATCTATCTATATATATATATATATATATATATATATATATATATATATATATATATATATATATACTTGTACAATTTAATTAAAACAGCCACTATAGTTTTCTTTCTTTCACCAGTTAGTTTGGACCCACTGGAGTGACAAGGTGTAATAGATTTCTGTTTTTTTCCTCATATTCGGTCATTTGCAGTGGTATGCATTAATATGAATCTATTTTCGGGGTGTATGATAAAATTTGTTTGGCCTTGAGAATATTGCGTTATCCGTGATTGAATCAGATATTTCTCAGACTCAGACACTATTATCTCGACTGTCGATTAGTTGTCCTACGGCCATTGTCTGCAATGGACGTTACTCCAAGGAAGCGTACGAAAACTGTGACGCTGCTCGAACACAATTGTAAGGCTTACCAGTGAGCAAATCAAATTACTATAAACTGACCCGGAAACTCTCCTGATTTAAATCAAATCAAGAATCTGTGGTCAAATCTCAAAGAACGATTTCGTGGAATAATCATACGAAGTACTGACATAGGCACTGGGTCATGCTTCATTGGAAAATTACGAAAAAATGTAAATAAAAACGGAATTATTCGTTTTTTTTTAATTAATTTGCAGAAGGGTGTAGTTAATTATGAAACTGTAGTATTTAGTAAAAGTCACCTAATTTACATCATATACCACAAAAAACAGACTTGTGCTTACTAGTGGTTGCTAACAGTACAAGACGAGTGCTGTATACCAATTCCCTTTTCCCTTAGGATTTTGTTTCTCCATCAATAAAAATAAAAAATATACCCCATCAGATATTGATCACGTTGGAATATTTCTCTCGTAACGATTAAATATTTAACAGATCAACTCCGCCCATTATCATTTCCGCTACATTAGGATCGACAATACAACCATCTGCCAATCCAACTGCAAAAACGATTAAAATAATTGAAGGTTCTTTACATCAAATGACGGCAACAAACCATCAATATTATACATATTTTAGATTCCTGTACACACGTGTTCAAAATACCTTTGAACCGTAAAATCATTTTAGACATGCGACGCTATAATTTTCTCCAGCACAGAGTATGTAACGCCAGGGGTTTATTTCAATCTCCAAACCGTTAACAGTATAAACACCCCATCAGCTACCGCCTCGAGATTCACCTGAATTCCCAGACAATAACCGATGATGGTCGAAAGGACACAGGACATTAGACAAAACTTTGGCAAGATTCTTTACAAGTTTCTACCCGAAATGCGCCAAAATAATAACAGATATGTTCTGTCTCTTGTAATTAATAAAATATGTCTAAACGAAGAACTGCTGCCTAAATACGCTATGTTTAAATGTATATTATGAAAGATGAATTTTTACTCTATTTCCATTAATTATATTCTGACTAATATCCTCATCTTTTATTGTGATTGCCACACAATATTAGCCAATATCCAAGAGGATTAAAATATTGGTTTCTGAGTTTTTAACACGATGGTTGTGAGTTCAATTCCTAAGTCAAGTATTAGGGACTTAGCAGAAACAGAACAAGCAGTAACAGAACAGTACTAAAGGAGAACAAATCGAGATGGCCCCTAGACATTTACAGTGAAATGAGAACAATCAGATTAAATGGCTCAGTTCAAAATTTACTGAAAGTTTTCTGGAACGACAGTGACCTGAAGAAGGTCTATTGGAATAATAGCCGAAACGTTGTGATGACGACAACCAACAAAAATGAAAAACGCCTTATCACAAAAATCCAGACAGGAATTATTGCCCTATATATTTCTTTGCGTTTAGGTTTTCGCAGATAATATACTCTTTAGTGGAAGAACAAATCAGACCTATAGGATTAATGTTCCAACAAAGGACATTAAAAGCAGGTTCGAGCTATACAAAAGATGTTGTTGCCAGCTCCTTAAAAGAGTTCAAAGCAATATTCCAGGGATATCAGAAGCTATGGAAATCTTCTGACATAAGCATAGAGATCTTGCAACAAGCCTAGAGGTAAATCACCATCAGTTGTTGATTTTATTCATTAAAAAAAGCAAAGGGAAAACAGGTCCTGGCCATCAGCACTCAAAATTATTAAGTATGATCATGGAATATTGGCCTATCATTATATTGGGGGAAATGTATTTAATACACTTTCGATGATTACTTTGTTCGCTGTCGTTTTCTCTATTACGCTGCTTGACGCATTCCACGACCTAGACAAGATGGTCTACATAAAGTTCCGGTCAAACGGGGCCTGTTCAACCTTAGGCGACTTCAAGCCCGTACAAAGATAATGACAATGCTGATCTGTGAGATATTCTATGCCGACGACAGCGTCATCGTCAACCACTCCCTGGAATAGATCCAGTTGATAACATCCATATTTGACCGGGCGTCAGAAAGATTTGGCTTGATTATCAACATAAAGAAGATCGAAATCATGTCTCAACCAGCTCCTGAGAAGGGCTACACCAATCCCCTTGTTTCTATCAACATCATTCCTCTAAAGTCAATGGAAGATTTCTGTTATTTAGGAAGTATTTTTGTCAAACTCAGTGACTACAGATGACGAGGTTACATAAAGGATTGCAAGAGCAGGCAGTTCCTTTGGAATGCTTAGACGTAGGCTATGGGATGAACTTGGTGTGAGACTGAAAATCAAAATCATTGTATACAAGGCCATGGTTCTTAACACGCTTTTCTATGGTTGCAAAATATGGACAGTTTATCGTCGCCATTTTAAACTTCCTGCGATCCATATGCAGAATTAAATTGCAGGATAAAGTTTCCAATCTCCAGACACTAGAACGGTGTGTTGTACCCAGCATAGAAAGCCATATAATCAAGGCTCAGCTTCGTTGGGTGGGGCACGTATATTGGATGGAAGACTCAAGAATTCCCAAAGCAATCTTCTTCATTGAATTAGAGCACGACAACAGACCACCGAAACTGAGGTACAAGAACACTGTTAAATACAATCTCAAGAGATGTGGCATCGGCCTTGATAGCTTGGAAAGTACTACCCAAGCCCGTGCAACCTGGAAGAGAGCTTGCAAAGCGGGCATCGATGTCTTTGAGAACAGGCGTACCAGTCTCCTCATTGAGAAACGTGCAAAGAGAAAGACCAACAGTAGCACTCAAATGCAGCATCTACAAGAGGGCCTGCGGCTTTAGAATTGGACTCGACTCTCATGAACGGACTCATCGGTGGTGTGTCGATGGAATACTCATTGGCTCACGACGCGAGAATCCATACATAAATGATTACCTCTAATGCAACAGGTGATGCATTTTGATATAAAATTAACAATCACTACTTACAAAAATACTTTTTTGTAATCATTTTCACGCCAAGTAAGGCAATGAAGCCACTAAGCCACAAGAGGTATTGATTATTAAAGAATATGAGAATCAGAGAATAAATAATCTAAGAAATTAAAAGGGTGCAAATGAAGTGGAACAAATGTTACCAAAATTATTGTTCTCTCAAACCGCTACTTTGTGGAATTAACACCCGAGGGGATGCTTTCTCGACCACTACAGTCTTAACCTCTTCAAGTCTAAGGTTAACCGTTATCTTAGATATTTTTTAATCATTTCGCCCCAAGCAAGGCAATAAAGCCCCTAAGACGCAAAGGCCTACTGAGTGTGAAAGAATAAGAGCAAAAGAAAAACATTAAGGATGGAGAAGAATAAAAAAGAAGAATTAAGAAAAAAGAAAATAATATAGAGGCTGAAAGAGAGCTTCACAAGGGTGAAGTGCGATAAAAGAAACTGTTAGCATAGAACTCACGGTTACATGTAGCCATTTCAACTGTAAAATGATGAGACCTTGCCGCCAATCTAGTACTGCATTTAAATTCATAAAGTCTAGGTACCAAAGAGGAAAGTTCATCAGAACAATTACCATAAAAGTATTTATAGTTTCGGCAAAAGGAAACTAAGTTACAGAGTTGGAAAAATGTCTGATGCCGAGATGCCAGGTTACTACCAATAATATTTTCAAACATGTAATGTAAAATTAAATAAAAGCCAAAGTAACGATGAGAAAGCATTTATGTATTATTAAAAATTATCATTCAAGAAGGAATGTCGGTTTTTATTCTTCTACACCTGCATAAAGTCGTTTGGAATTTTCTCTCAATTCTTCCATAGGGTAAAATGCCGCAATAGTCACCTTTAACTTATAACGGATCTATAATAACTTATAACGGATCTATCTTGGTTAAAGTAAATAATCTATGAATCAAACAAAATAATGACATTATTTTGGTATAATACTGACGCTTTTATCTACAGGACCATTGGTAAGATATTAAATATCCCTGTTGGAGATTTTAGACCGAGTAAATAGAAATGAATGAAGTTTGACACCACAAAATCGACAAACCCAAATTGAATCCAATTGTAACTCGAAAGTCGAACCAAGTTTACTCAAGAACAGCTGAAATATCAGTGGCGTAAAGGACTGGAAGCAATTAACTTCGCTACAATTCTTTAAAATTCCGAAACCACTGTAAAATATCTTAAGCTTAGGAAGCTTAAGAAAGTTTTAAGAATATCCTTTTCCGGAAACAAAAACGAAAATTTAACTTTTTAGCCACAATCTAATTCTTAATGTATGAAAAAATAATGGATGCTCCACTGATTTAACAATCACCATCCTAATTGAGAAGCAGAAATTAAGAATTTGGTGGAATCATAAATGGAGAAATATTTTCGAATCTTTTCGATGGGTGAAACTCTAAAAATTTAAATGACCAGAGCCATGGTGCCAATCTCTTCTCTGGTCTTGTCTGTACAGCCCAATTTTTCAATGTTTGGAAACTTTCAGTACCGAAAAAAAAAACAAAGCTAGTAACCTTTCATAATCACCGAGCTGCCCCTAAATTTTCACCAGTCACGATGAATTATTGCACTCGCAAAGAGTCTTTCATTTGAACGTCGACAGGCATTCAAGTTCATTGGATTTTCGGCTCAATGTTCGGCTCCATATATGGGACCAGAAATTATCTAACTCCACAAAGTGTGCCCAAATCCAGTCTTTCCAGTCAGATTTCAAAAGGGTTTACGCGGCCTTGTAGGCAGTTTGTCATTTTCAACCCCAGAACGACTTCATAACAAACGCAACGTCACAAGCGTATCGTTACTCTGTCCCTATTTGAGCAGAAATTATTCTGACGAGCTACAATGTTATCTTCAGATCGAAGATCAACTGCTATCTATCCTCCATATCATCATAATCTACAATTCTTACGTCCATAAATTAACCCCATTTCGTAACTCTCTACTCTCGTGTGTCTTATATTGTGTGAAAATTAGCATTAAAATGTTGAAACGAGAAGACGGTTATATCTTTCAACACGATATTGACATAAAGCATGTAAGTAATATAAAATGCAAATGGTTTGTTTAGAACAACAGAAATGGGTTAGTCAATCGTATAAGTTGAAGCTAACTGAAAATTTATGGTGATTCTTAACAGATCGACTTAGAATCGGAAATGATTTTAAGGTCATTTTTTCTTAATAATTGTTACTTTAACTTAAGGTAAATTGGACGTATATTAAATAAATATTTAGAAAGTGTTTAAATATTTATTTTCCCCACTGAATGCAAGCTTAAAAATACAAGAACAAAAAAACGAAACGAATTTTTCTTACTTCCTAATACAGTCAATTCATTGTATGTCATAAGAGGTCTGAATTTAATTACGATTTAAAGAATACAGTTTTAATAGAAATTGAAAGCAATTTATTGAAGCAAATTGCAATGGTAATGCTAATATTAGCCGTTTCCTTACAGAGAAATATTTGGCATTCATTGACCAAGCAGTCGTTGCTACTTTCAGTTAAAAGTTATATTAAAACAACTTTCAGGAAAATAAATTTTCCACTAACTGTTATTGCTCTTTCCAATACTGATGAGTGTTTCCTTCCTAGCCTTTTGTTCAAACTAGTGTGGAATGTCAATATCTTCATTAAGTCATTATTTCCTCTTCAAGTTACATGTGATAAACATTTTAATTGTTGCTGCTGTTGAAAGTTATGTGGTTTTCATTGTGTGGTACAGTTCTTTATTTGTGATTCTGTAGCGCCGGGTCACAAGGTTCGAGAAGGATGATCTTCGCTAAGACCTATAAGTTTCATTCGCCCGTTGGCATTCTTCATACTGATGTTCACCCAATACAGGGTCCAAGAACCACTCAAAGTATAAGGTATGATGCTGTGTGAGCTTAAGAAAAGGCCTGGAATGAAGATCCTGTAGCTATTCAGGTAAGATAACGGTTGACCCTAAATTTGAAGAGATCATGAATGTAGTGTCTAGGAAAACATCCTGCCGGGATTCTGTTCTGCAAAACATCAATACTTGGGAAGTAGCTGTCTGAGTGGAACTTCCTCCTTACTAATGGAATACGAAAGGAATGCGGACGATTCACCCTTGTGTACGCGGCATAGGCGGATCCCTTTTTTAAAGGTCAGGAGTAGTGGGACTATGGATGAGCACATGCGATGGAAGAGAGAGAGGCTCATAACGTTTCGTCTGTGCAAGGGGTGCTGTAGGGATGAAAATAATTTATCACCCACAAGGCCAAGTAGAAACTGTTAAACTCTATCAAGACAGTCAAATGAGAATTTTTAACGACTGGCCTGAGAAAGCGGTTGTATATAGCTGACAGTTTAGAACAAGGTTGGTGCCTCTCGTGACATCCATATGTAAGTCTCAATCGGACGAGGTTATTTGAGAACATAACTCGAGTTTTAGGTTATTTGTAGGCTAATTTCGAATCTTTCTTGGTAAATTTACGGCCAGAATTGTCCAGTATATCTCCTTTTCTGAGAAAACTTCTTTTTTTACGATGTGGGATATTTCAAAACAATAGCAATAAAAAAAAATTGATTCAATGAATAAAACCATTATTTAATTGCGGTTGTTCCCAAGTTCACCCTGGCCCGAGGTGATAGCACCTGTTAGGGTCCCAGCTATGTGAAAATAGTGACCCTCAAGAAACAAAACACCAGGAATGTATGAACACATTTTAATAGTAAAAATACCAACAATACATTTTTATAATATATAAGAAATATTACCAACAAAAAATTTTAACTCTAGTTGAAGGCATAAAATTGTGTTCAAAATATTTAGATTTTGGCATTAAATAACCCATAGAGTTTTATATGCCGCTAAACAAATTCAACCAAACCAAACCAATCAAAATATTTAGATTTTGGCATTAAATAACCCATAGAGGTTGATATGCCGCTAAACAAAATCAACCAACCATTCTATCATTCAGTAACCCACTATCAGTCTGATATATAGATTAGCGTGCCATATCTTCTATGCACCTAAATACCAAATCAAATGGTGCAGAGGATACTTTTAAAAAAAGTAAACAGTGGATAAAAGCTTATATCCTGTTTTGCTTTCCAAAATCTTCCTGGTCAAATGTTTCCAGCGAATAATCTGTTTTTAACTGTGCATCCCGTTATTAGTTTTCAGAAAAGTGTGCTAGATACATTTTCACACACCTAATATGTAGAATAGGTTTAAATTCGGATGAAACTGAAGGCTAAGCACACGTTGAAACAATGCTTAGAAGTCACATTAGGTTGACAGTCTTAAAAGAATACACCCAAAGGAAAAATTCTTAAACCAAAACTCCGAAATTTTCAGAATTCTTCTGAATTTCAATAGACGTCCTGGGTATGACGTTAACCCTAGAACACTAACCCAGGGTATATAGTACCCAGTGCAAATTTTCTTATTTTTAATTACAATTTTCAGTATCAGATTTTCTTACCTAAATAATGTTTTTCATTTCCTATTAATGTTAAGGTACAAAATTTGAAGTGCCTGCGCGTAAAATATTTCAAATAAAGATTTATATTTAATTTTTTTTTTTTAATTTTCAAAATCGGGTATGATATACCCATGGTTAATTGATGGTCAGTGTTCTAGAGTTAAACTATATCAGCGTGCTGGGTAAGACGATAAACTACGTCCAACAGCAAGGCCTCTGATCAGTTTTGAGGAGCGTGGAACCGCCTCTTAATTGCTGGTGTGCCCAGGTCCACCCTGACCCGGGGTGGTTAGGGTTCAAGATATGGGCAAATAGTTAACCCCCAAACTGGGGTCAAAATACTATGAAAGTGTAAAAATAGATTTTAATACCAGAAATACTTTTTTTTTTAATTATTGCCAACAATACATTTTTGAAGAAAAAAAATATTACCAGCATCAAATAATCCAATGAGGTTGATATACCGTAAAAAAAAAAGAAAGAAAAATAAAAGAAAGAATTTCAATAGAATTCTTGCAAAATAAAACCATCATTAAGAAACAGAAGAGAATCATTCACTATTTACTTTTTTTTTTTAAGTATCCTCTGCACCATTTTATTTGGTATTGCGGCAGAATTTTATTAGGGTACATGGAAGATATGGTACGCTAATCTATATATCAGACGGATAGTGGGTTACTGAATGATAGAATGGTTCGTTGATTTTGTTTAGCGGCATATCAGCATTTTGCAATAAAACTCTACAAATATTGAAGACAGATTTTTTTTTGTTTGTAAGTTTTAAGTTTTTCTCTATCCTCCACATTCTTACTAACATATTATTGTCTCGAATATTTGGATAATTTTTAAAAAAAATAATTTTCCTTACAGAAAAATATAAGGAGTTTTTGAAATCTGAGCCTAAGAATTTGAGTGTAAAATCATAAATCTCTTCCATTTCGTTGACAAAGACATACAGACTTTATTCATATTTGGGGCGATATTTTATTTTTGGCCTTTATATTTCAAAAAGCCTAATACATGAAAGCCGTGGAAAATGTCCCCAGTTGTCAGAAACTTTTCAAAATAATCATTTTCTTATTGTAGTAGGCTATATTATATCGGTGCTTTTCTGTATATAAGACAGGTACAAAGCTAAACGAACGAACAGTACATGATAAATAATAAATGTTCGGATGTTAATTGTTACAAATCTATCGCCACATTTCGGACATTTTTATTTTGTCCGTCCTCTTTCTTATAGTTATTCAGTTCGTCTCAGATACGCAAGCAATTTGTTACGACTTCAGTGAGCGAGCTTTTCGGCCCGTCAGTTTTCTGAAACTCATTGTGTTTTAACTCGAGACGGACTGACAAAATGCAGTCGATAGGAAGAGACAATGATTCATCGCCTGTCACTTATTCGCTGAGCTATTTCGTCAGATATCCTCTCAGGCCTATCTTCACGAAATAGGTTTAACAGGAAATTTATTTATCTATTTCAAAGTAATTGAAGAAAAAAAAAAGTCCCCGAAAAATATTATTAATTCGCTGGAAATATTCATCCTCTAGCTCTGTACATATGTTCAATCCAAACAAAGAATAGATATGTTTACCTTTGAATAACCAGCGTTTCTTCTATCAATGGACCTTTAGGTCTTTGGTGATGATGGCCCTCCACAATGTCCTCTTCTTTCTAGCTCTTACTAAATTTTGTCTTTTCACTATCTCTCCTAATCTCAGATATGCCAACCGTTTAAACAAACAGGACTTATGCGATCATGGCTTTCCACAACGTCCTCTCTTTTCTAGCTCTTTGTAAATTTTGTCTTTTCACTATCTCTCTTAATATGTCAACCGTTTAAGCAAGCTTATTCTTATTCTTCTACGCGCTATGGCCCTTCAGGACTTATGCGATCATGGCTCTCCACAATGTTCCCTTCTTTCTAGCTCTGAGTAAATTTTGTCTTTTCACTATCTCTCCTTATCTCTGATATACCAACCGTTTAAACGAGCATATTCTTATTCTTCTCTGCACCATGGCCCTTCAGGACTTATGAGATCATGGCTCTCCACAATGTCCTCTCCATTCTAGCTCTTAGTAAATTTTGTCTTTTCGCTATCTCTCCTAATCTTTGATATGCCAACCGTTTAAACAAGCTTATTCTTATTCTTCTATGCGCCATGGCCCGTCAGGACTTGGGTGATGAAGGCTCTCTACAATGTCCTCTCCTTTCTAGCTCTTAGTAAATTTTGACTTTTCGCTATCTCTACTAATCCATGTTCTGCCATCCATTAACTTAAGCTCGCTAGATCATACGTTGTTTTTCTCTGTCCCTCTTGCCTTCAATCTATCCTGTGATCATCAATTTTTCTAATCCCTCTTACCTCAGGATAACATCAGGAAGTCTCTTTCCTGATAAATCGAGCCTAGTGAGATTCGAACCCGAGTCTCATGGTCAGAATGCGAACGTTCAAACCACAAAGCTAAACGCTATTAAAAAAAAGAAAGAAAATCTTGATAAGAAAGACTTTTTAAAATTTAGCTATTCCGATTTTTTATTTTTTAATTTCACTTCTTGTGCCTTTTTGTTCTACTTTTATAATCCCAAATAACTTGGGTTGCTGAGGAATAAAATTCAGTTCAAAATTTAGTTTTGATCTGGACTGGCAAATTTTGCTTCCTTGGGTTGCTGAGGGAAAATATCAATTTAAAATTTAATTGATCTGGACTGGAAAATTTTGCTTCCTCCATTTTTTTTAAATCACTTTTTAATACAGTGTTAACTTGAGCTGCTGAAGAGAAAAATAGTAAACTGAAAATTTAGTTATTCGAAGATAATCTAATTCGCTATTTGTAGACCGATCTGGAAGTCGTGTTTCTGAATATTTAATTTTTTAAATCCGTCAATTTTTTATTTTTCCTTTTTAACAGCGAAGAATAAATTTTTAGGATTTCTTACTCTTGAGCATACACTATGAAACTGGCCATGGGTAAATATTTCTATCTGGAGCCAAAATCCAGCTTTTTCAAGCATTTGGCCTTGTGGTTTGTTTATAGATCTTGCAAACGGAAGGTGAACTGGAAACTGGATTCTTGTATATATAAAAACTTAAAGAAAAGACATACAAAAAAACAATATTGCATTTTTATTAAATAAATATTTGTTATTTTAATTATTGAATTGTTTTGAAAATCATAGGAGTATTTTGTATTTTAAATAATAAAACTTTAATTTTTCAAAAACATTAATGAAAATTTAGTGTACTAAGCTACGCACGCTAGTAAAACCAACTGTACTTTGTACTCCCTTAACTTTTTGCACTTCTCCCCAAACTTTGGTTTCGATTGGTCAATGTATGGCGATTTTAAAGGGTGTGGCGGACAGACGGAAATAACAAAATTTATTATAAGTTTCGCTTTTTATATTTGTGTTTTCATGTAAAAATAAATAATTTATGAATAATACGTTTTTAAATCGTCTTTTATTAGACAAAAGTATTAGGATAGTCTACAATCCATACATTATTTATTTATTTGTCATCTTTTATTTTAAAATAATTGAATTATTTCGGGTTTGAACTGGGACCGCTAAAATATTGATAGAGTTCAAAAGCGTCTACGCGATGAATTATTTTTCATCCAACAACGACTTTTATTAGGTGAAGCTACTAGAACTATCGCTACAATTTTTACCTACTTAAACGTAATACTATCCGCTATCTCCATCTTTCCTGGCCTACATCTCACTCTTAGGACGCTTATAAGATGATGTGCCTAAACTTTTGACCGGTGTTTATCGGCAACAAATTTCCACAGACCAGTCAACATTGAACACCCAATCCATTCTTCACTAAACTATTATCAACAAGCACTATTGTTTCACTCAGTCACCTTTTTTATGTATATTTTTCTTCTCAAACAAATGGAAAAAAGGAATTAACGTTTCATATACGACTTGCCTACAACCAGGATTGTTCATAACCATTTTCGATTCTCACCCGTCAAAGTGCAGTTGAAGTGCACTGAAACCAATTTGCATCTTTGTAGTGAGTAAAATAGTTTTGTCTATATGATAAACTTATAATAAATAAATAATTATCGCTCTACTATCGGTATCGAGCCCTCTTTTGGATTAATGCTGTGAACGTTGGAATTTATATATTACTTTCGTTCTCATCGCATCGGATATATATATATATATATATATATATATATATATATATATATATATATATATATATATATATATATATGTATTCAGACAGCAATCCTTCTTTCAAAGACACTTCATTGAATACGACAGACAAGGTGCTTTTATTTAGTTTTTTTTATACAATTTCTCATGCGATCTAATACTTTTTTTCTTTTCGGATGATAAATTATATAAAAACTGCCCGCATTTTCTTTTTATCCGAGCGCTTTAGGCTATATATTTAGCCATTTTTTAATCCTTGAAAATGGCTAAATGTACAGCCGAAAGCGCTCCGATAAAAAGCACATTCGGACAGTTTTTATCATTCGAAAAGAAAAAAAAGTATTAGATCGCATGAGAAATTGTATAAAAAAGTAAATAAGAACACCTTGTCTGTCGTATTCAATGAATTGTCAATATATATATATATTTATATATATATATATATATATATATATATATATAACTTTAAAAATCAGGAGATCAATTAAAATACGCGACCTTGCTTTCGACCTAACGGTCTCTTCGCATGATATTTTAAAAAATGACCAACTTAACGCTTTATTTAAAAAAACAAAAAAACAAAACAAAACAAAACAAAAAACACAAGAACACTACGTAATAATTTTTGAATAATAAACACGAGCATTTAGTGTAATTAGAAAGGAAGTGGATATGGAGAAGAAAGAAGAAAAAAGACGGATGAAGAAAAGAAAGGAACAGGAATGCAAGTGTCTTGTAAATGTATACAGTAAAGAAGAAGAAGAAAAGCAAATATGTAACTTAAATGTAAGAGGAGATAGGGAGGTGAGCGTATACAAGTTTCATTTAAGACAACTGACAAGGAACTGCGATTAAACATTTTATTCAATTTTTCTTGTGTTCACATAAGTGATTTCTTTTCTGAACACAAACAGTATAAAAACTCTCCAAATGTTTTATATATCCGAGCTCTTTCGGCGAATCTATTAACCATTTTCTACGACGTTTTTTAATTATGCTTTTTATAACTGAATATGTGGATTTTTTCTTTATGTATGTTGCAAGAGTGATGCAATTTTATTCCAAACACGGTCAGCACATTGTGGTCGTATTCATACTTAATGTTAATGCGTGCAAGTTTTTCTTTTTTTTATACGGGATATTTATATATATGCATATAATATATATTTCTAATAAATTTATATACTATATAATAATAATAATATATAATATACGACATATATATTTATATTTGGATGAGCTATATTCTAGATTACAATCCATCTCAACATACTTGTAAAAATATATATATATATATATATAGGTAAAGATGTGTTTTGTAATCCGTATGGATGATTCCAGGGAGGATATAATCCAGAGAGCTCAATGTAAAAGCAGAGCAAATATTAATTATATTAAAAAAAAAAAGACAACCTTAAGAGTTCATGATGATTATAATCTAATTCCTTAGAATCGAAATTCGATTCTAATTCCTCATATTAACATTTTTATACAAAATTTCTGATTCCTCCAGTCAGCATTTTCATACAAAATTTTCATACAAAATGTATGAAAATATTGATCTGAGGAATTAGAATCGAATTTTGATCCTAAGGAAATAAATTATAATCAACATGAACACTTAAAGTTGTCTGTTTCTTATATATATATATATATATATGTGTGTGTATGTGTGTGTGTGTGTGTGTGTGTGTGTGTGTGTGTGTGTGTGCGTGTGTGTTGCGTCAGGTTTTGGAGAAGGGCATTTTCATGGACTTAGTAAATTTTAGCACATGAAAGAAAAGTTTTATTAGGAAACAAATTGGCGCAAATAATTTTGATAGTCCTTTAATACAACTATTCAGTGACTCCGCCGTCACCAACGATGACTGTTTCGATGCTAGGTCGAGAGGGTTGACACGCCCAAATCAGATCATCTTTATCAATTTTAGACATAGACATGGTTATGGCGGTTTGGACTTTATGGTGGCGTTAACAGAACCCCTCCCCCCTCTATCTCTATCTCTCTCTCTCTCTTTCTCTCTCTCCCTCTCTCTCTCTTTCTCTTTCTCTCTCTCTCTCTCTCTCTCTCTCTCTCTCTCTTTCAGTAGAATTCCAGTGGATTCAGCTCTGCTGACGTAGGAGGCCACGTAGATGATCACAGAGATTGTCATGAATCTATGCTGTTGTCATAGCCTTATGTGACGGAGCAGATGTCTTACAACTACCGATGCGTGCGCAGATCTTCGTAACTCTCTCCAAAACCACTCGATAGACAGAAGCACCGATGCTTAACCTCGGTGGAAAGAAGTGAGGAGGCATGATATCTCCGTCGTTTCTAAAGACTCCCAGAAGCAATACAATTGCTGGGAATTTGGTACGCACGTCTTTTGGTACCTCAGTTGAATATCGGCATAACCATCTGTAGTTCTTTTGATTTACATTTTGTTCCTGATCAAAGTTTTTTCTCTTTCTTTTTTCCCATAGGAAGAATGCCAAATCACTCCAGACTCTTGTTGCCTTAGTGTTATGGTAATTTACTTACGCACGCATGGACTCTCCCAGCTATAAATAGGAGCAGGTACTGCCTTTTGGAGAGGGAAGTTTCCAGCAGTCAGCTCTGACAGACGGACCGAACATGTTTGTCTATGTTTGTATTACTGTTTTCTGTTAATATATTTGTTTAACTCATTTCATCTCTTGCGTCTTTATTTGTGGCCCTAACAACATAAACATAACGAGACACTAAATAATACCTTGAGCGAACCCGAATATAAGGAAGCACATTATCACCTCAAACTAAGTATTAACAAAGACCAACTTACATACAAAAAAGCTATGTAAACTATACCAAGGAAATATTCTATTACCCATTAGAAGAGCGAATGAGGAAATCCCTTACAAGTGCTATGTAATGTGAATAAGTCATTTCATGTTGGAAGAGAGAAGACAGAATCATTTCATCCGTATGAAGTGATTGCTAAACAAGTGTTGCGGCCTTGTTAGGACGAGAAAGAGATGAATTGAGTTAAACAAATATATGAACACTAAACAGTAATACAAAGATATACAAACGAGAGTGTTAAAGCAAGAATGTTCGGTCCGACTGTCACAGCTGACTGCTGTAAATTTCCCTCTCCAAAAGGCAGTACCTGCTCCTATTTATAAATGGGAGAGTTCATGGGTGCGTGGGTAAATTACCATAACACCCCCCCTCAAAAAAAAAACGGGATGGCGTGGATTAATGGTTTGATAAGATATTGTACTTCGCCGTTTATTTACTTTATTTACGCCGTTCATTTATTTATCCACACAGCCTTATTTGATCACTTAATATTAATATTAATATTAACTTTAGATTTGTATCTTTAATCCATGATTTCCCATCATGCCCTGTTGTGGTGTTGTTAGGGCCACAAATAAAGACGCAAGAGATGAAATGAGTTTACCCATAGCTGGAGGGAGAAGAAGAGGATTCATGCCTTTCCCAAGGGTATTAGCACGTAAGGGAATGTAATTGATTCGTTAGGTGCCATGCGTGATACACGCTTAAGCGATCATGTATCTTTCGAACCGCTATCCATTATTCCGTTATGTTTTATATATATATATATATAAAAGTGAACACTGAAATCAACACTCAGAGGCGACAGTCTGTTTCATGCTAGACTCAATCGTCAGGTGGCCTGACGATTGCGTCTAACATGAAACAGCCTGTTGCCTCTCAAGTGTTGACTTCAATGTTCACTTTTATATTTATACACGCTCTATCTCTGATACTGAGAACTTTATCCCAAAGATATAGCACGCTTTAAGAGTATTTTTCTTCATATATATATATATATATATATATATATATGTATGTGTGTGTGTGTGTATTTATATATATACAAATGTGTGTGTGTGCAAGTGTGTTCGTATATATATATATATACACACATACATATATATATGTGTGTGTATATATATATATACATATATATATATGTGTATACATACATATATATATATATATATGTACGTATATATATGCGTGTATATATATATATATATATATATATATGTGTGTGTGTGTGTGTGTGTATACATGCATATATATATATATGTATGTATATATACATGTGTATGTATATATATATACACACACACACATATATATATATATATACGCACATATATATTTGTATGTATACACACAGACACACACACGCACACACACACACACATATATATATATATATATATATATATATATATATATATATATATATATATATATGACTTGTATACAATGACCGAGCCAATGTGTTTACGCCCCAGTGAATCTCTCAATTGGTTGCTGTTAATTTAGTTTATGGGACACTGCGCAGCGGATCGTAGGGTACTGGGTTCGAAATCAATCAAGGTAAAAGGTCTTCATTTTCTTTTAAGTTGATAGATTAATGAGTGTTTGTCAAATGGATTCCCGATAGGGGCGTGACAGCCACTCCTTGTCGAACAATGAAACGTTCTCAGTTTCAGCTGAATGTGCCAAATTTACATTTATTGGTACCCCTTTTATCTACCCGTCTCGTGCTCTATCGCTGACGCGCGCATTGGTATGGTAAAAAATAAGAGAGAATTCAACAAGGAAAAAGTAACTCTGAAAAACATTCTCGAACACAAAAAGGATTTGTTTAAAATATCAAGTCGTGATATTTGAAAAGAACGGCGACAAAAAAGAAAAAAGAAATGGTACGCTATAAATTTCAAAATTAGCGTTCATACATCTTCAGCGTTTTCTTCTCGATGTCTAATTATAACTGAAGTTTACCATAATATATATATATATATTGTGTGTAGTTAGGCAGCATTTTTTCATTCATACATGTTTCATTAAATAATATAGACAAGTGTTGTCTATTTATTTTATTTAAATTCTTTTCATATTGTCTGATAAGCTTAATAACATTATCATTAAACAAAGAAAGAAAATCACAATATTGATCCATATTTTTTAATCCAATCTAAGCTTTCGGCTTACGTAAGCCATTATCAAAGATGTTAATTACTGTACAACATATTAAGCAATATACGGACAAGACAGTGATGATAGTCTGTGATTGTTTACATGGATGATTTCCTAGCAACGATAAACACGTGCATATAAGACGCTAGAAGCGAAAATCGCAGCTCATGACGTCACACGCGAGAATGAATTCGAAAAGTATTAAGTATGGGAAACCGTTGGTATAAACCAATGGCTTCTGTTACCAATTATAGACATTTAAGGATATTTGTAGAGATTCCATAGTTGATTTTGTTTAGGTTGGGTTTCTACTGTTTAATGTATATTGCTTCAAGGTTTTTAGTTTTTTTTTTTTTTTTTTTTTGTCTATTGTTTTCATGTTGAAGTATAATTGTGTTTTCGACAAGGATTTTACGGAATTGTGTGCGGCCAGGCATGTTGTTTTAAATGCCTAAAAATGTTAGAGTTTTCATTCATTGACACTACATTTGAATGAAAACTAGAAAAATGATAATGTTATTAAGATTATCAGACGTTATGAAAAAAATTTACATAAATAGACAACACTTGTCTATATTATTTAATGAAACATGTATTATATATATATATATATATATATATATATATATATAATTAAGTAATTCATCGAATCTAGAAGAATCCTCAACAGAATGTAGAAATCACTGGACGGCCGTTTCGTCCTATATTTGGCAGAATCGAAACCGGACCGTTACGATACAACGCAAGCGTCATGCCAACTCGGGTCTCGGTTACTAATTAGACTCGATATAGCGCTGCTCTTCACAAATTTCGTGGTGTAACTCATCTGAGTTTCACTTACACATAGGACTATGCCCCCATGAGTCACGTCTTCTCTTCCCAAGCCGCTCTATCCAGAGCATCAAAAGCCGACTCAAGCAAGGATATACGTCATAGAAATTATTAGCATGATTTGAGATAATCATAATTATGTAATTCATCGAGTCTAAAAGAATATATAAGACAGGACGGTCGTCCAATGTTTTCTGCATTCTGTTGCGGATTCTTCTAGACTCGATGAATTACTTAATTATACTTCTACTAAGCATATCTGAAATACAGAAACATACTAAATAAGCAACCTGGGCTGAATCATACGCTCCTATGGGGGGGACATCAAAATTGTTATTATGACACTTGGTTCAGGTGGAATTATTAAGTGTTAGCAGTGATTTCCTAGCAGTTAAGATATTAGTTTCATCATCCTTTCTCTCCATATAGTTTTTTTGTAAATACTATTAACTAGGAGGTCCCTGGAGATTGAAGAATAGAAATCTATTACATCAAACATAATAAATGTCGCTCTATTCTTGTTACTCATATTGGCGTAGCATTTGAGAGTGTCTGGAATAGATTATACCCACATGAGGTAATTTGGGATTTTTTTTTTTTTTTTTTTTTGCTGTAGAATATATATGCTCTGTTATAATAAATACATTGAGCTCTCTCACTCTGTGAGTCAGGTTTAATATCTGATATTACTAAGATCCCCCCAGATTATATATCAACGGATCTATTACCTGTACTTATATATATATATATATATATATATATATATATATATATATATATATATATATATATATATATATATATATATAAAAGGAGAGAAACCACAAACGTTTCTGGTTATAATGTGGATTTGTTTTAGTATATATATTATATTTTATTCTTCATATTTCTGCAACACGTATTTCCGGTCTCGTGAACTTTTTCAGGCAAATAAAAGGAACAAATTTTTAAAAGGAATACATTTTTCTTATGTTCACTTAATGTCTCATTGTTCAGTTTCTGTATTTGAACTCCTTTCTGGACTGTTGGCAAAAGTCAATTTCTGCCTGAGTGTTAATAAAACCATTAGTTTGGCATGAGACGTGGTGATGATAGATGTGCTGATGAGAGATGTCTTCCTATACCTGTGTGTGTGTATGTCTTCCCGTTAGCCTGCACATGTATATTCCCTCCCTATATATACATACTGTCTTATAATATGAAGTCAGAATACACATATATGAATATGTATATATACATACGCATATACATACATACCCCCCCACACACACACAAAGACTTTCCTGTGTTTATGTGTGTGCGCGTATGTAGTCTATCTGTTTTTGCCAGTGTATGTATATATATATATTTGTTCTCCATGGATACCTGTTTTCTCGTGCGTACGTGTATATATGTGTGCGGTCTGTATCTGGCCATCATGTGTGCATGCTGTGTGTCTGTGTGGGGTTAGGATCTGTTCAGTGGTGGTTTAAATTTGTCTATGAAGTTTTTTCCTGAATTTGTAGGAAAGATTAGTTGTCTCTTTGATATATTGGCATGTTTTTAAATTTGCCTTGATTGTATTTGTAGATGTGTTGCAATACAAAGAGTTTTCTGTTGTCGGGTAATTTGATGTTGCTTTTTTGAAGGGCAATTCTGTTGCTAAATACCTGCCTGATACCTATATATGACTTCCTGCATTTTGTGCATTTGAGTGCATAGATCAGATTTTCGGAGTTGCAGTTTAAATTTTTATTTATTGTGAATGTAGTTGTGGGGTTTTCAAAAGTGTAGGAGTTCCCTTCTATAATGACATCCCAAACCCTACATCTTTTTTTGTTATAATTTGTGACCCCCTGTATATTGTGTTGGCTAAATTTGGATGAGGTTAATATATGTTTCAGGTTTTTAGATTGGCGTTTGCTTTTAATTATTTTTTTTTTTTTTTAGTATATTTTTCATTTTGTCATTCTTGTTAAGTAAGTCTAGATTTCTTGTAATTTCTGTAAATTGTTCTGGATTGTTCTTATTGTATGCCAGGGTTTGTTCAACGTTACGTTTTTTGGGATTTCGCAGTTGGTCTAGAGGTGTTTTTTCTGCTAGTTCAAAACCTTTGTTTATTAGTGTTGTGGGGTATAGTTCTATATAGTTCTTCTAGGCTCGTTTTTCTGGAGTCTTTGTCAGTCACTATAGTACAAATCCTACGTTCTCCCAATAGGAGATGGATTTCAGATGGCTCTTGAAATGAAGATATTGTTGGGTGTCTGTAGGTTTGTGGTAGATATCTGTGATTATGTGGCTGTTTCTATTTCTAAAGAGTATATCTAAAAATGGTAATTCGTTAAAGTTATATTCTTGAGTGAATTTTATTTTTGGGTGTAAGTTCTGAAGTATAGTGTGGAATTGGTTAATATCGCCTCATGAAGATTTTAAGAAAATGAAGAAATCATCGATTCAGTGAAGTGGGGTTTTATATTTCCCCATATAATTGTTCTATCTGTTCATAAAGGTTTTCCTCTAGGTAAGCTAATGTTAGGATGGCATATATAGGTACCATTTTCGTTCCCATTGAGGTACCTAGTGTTTGGATATAGTTTCTGTTGTCAAATTCAAAAGTGTTATTGTTTAGAATCAGGTCTATACTATCGATAATGAATTCCTTAGTAAATCTGGGATGTAGTTTTTCTGGATGTTTTTGTTATTAGTAAATGTTTCTTTTAGTCTGAGTTTGCAATCAAATTCTCTAAGGTATTTTTTTAGGTCTGTTATATTGCTTTTCGAAGTAGGGCAGAATTTTAGGCTTAATTTTAATAGGATGATTTCGTCCTTCGTAAGTGGACCCTCTTAAAAAATAATGATTGTTTCTTTCCACATATTTCGGGTTTTCTAAGAGATAACCTCTCTCTCTACAGTTTTTGGGCTTTATAGCCAGTGAAACTTTCTCTTAGTAAAATTGTAGTTGTTCTTTCAAGATGGCTTTATATAAGTGTGTATGTGATTGTTATAACGGGTGTTCCAGATATTTTTGGATTTGTTGTTTCTGTATGCATTGTATATGGATTGTATGTGGAGATTATCAGGAAATTTTGATTGTGTTCCTTGGTATGGGTAGGGCTGTTAGGTTTGGTTTATTCAGCTAGGTGGTATTTGTAAGTGTTGGTTTTGTGAATTTGCGTGTATTCTGACCTATGTTGGTAATATGATGTGATGGTATGTTGTACAGTTTTTTGTGTGCTGTTAAGTATATTTTCGTAATTGTATTTGTTGTGTGGGAGTGTTTGTGTGTGGTATTCGGATTCTTACCTGTGTTGTATGGTTTTCTCTGTATTTTCTTATGTCTCATGTAGTTGTTTTGTTTTGAGTTTGGATCGGATTTTTTTGTTTTGTCTCGTTATCCGATTTTTCTTTTCCTGTTAATGTTTTCACTCAAGTTATATTTCTTTCCAACATATTCCGGGATTTTTCCTCCCCTTCTTTGCATTTTGACTCTCATATTTCTGATAGGAATGGTGAGTATCTATGGGACAGAGTTCCTTGATTTCTGTTAATAATTTATTATCAATTTCAGTGCATTTTTTGTTTTTGTGTTTTTGTGAAGTGTAATGTTTTGTCTTCTTGTATTTCAATTTGGCTTTGCAATTTCGTTAGGCTCAGTGTATTTTTTATTTGTTTTTGTTTTTACGTGTCTTCTAGATTGATTTTTCGCGGAATTTCTTAGGAATAGATGCTTCCTTCATTTCTATGAGTTTTGTATATTGGTGTGATTTCTTTATTCTACATGGCATTAAAAAATGCTAGTTTTCTTTGATTAAGTAGGTTGTCCCACAACCAGAGATTCTCTCTCTTCGTTTTGTATCTTTCTTCTTGGATGTGCAATTTTTTGATGTTTTCTAAGTATCCACACTGCCTTTTGAAATATTTCATCAGTGTTTCTGTGTTGCAGTTGTGTTCTCTGGTGAGTTGTAGAAGTATAGTGGCCATTTTTTTGTTCAATTTTTGTATTTCTTCCTCCAGAAGTCCCTGTTTCTTGTTGGTAATTTTTGTAGAATTCAAGAAGTGGTTTTCTTTCCTGTTCGCGGCATTTTTCGTTATATTCACGTGTAGGGAAAAGATTAAAAGTTGTTCCAACGAGAGAAAAATGTATAATAGAAAAAGAGAGAAACCGCAAACGTTTTCGTTTATAATGTGGATTTGTTTTAGTATATATATTATATTTTATTCTTCATATTTCTGCTACACGCGTTTCCGGTTTCTTGACCTTCTTCAGGCAAACAAAAGGAATACATTTTTAAAAGGAATAAATTTTCCTTATGTTCTTTTAATGTCTCATTGTTCGTTTACTGTATTAGTTAGTGAGCCTTGAACTCCTTTCTGGACTGTTGGTAGAAGTGAATTTCTGCCTAAGTGTTAATAAAACGGTATAAAATGTTATAAGAGGTGGTAATGATAGATGTGTTGATGAAAGATGTCTTTGTATCCGTGTGTGTGTGTGTGTGTGTGTGCGAGTTCCCGCTAGCCTGCACATGTATATTCCCTCCTCATACATACATACTGTCTTATAATAAGAAATCAGCATACACATATATGCATATGTATATACACATACGCATATACATACATACACCTCCAGACACACATATACACTCTTCTTGTGTTTGTGCGTTTCCGTGAGTAATCTATCTGTTTTTGCCAGTGTATTTATATATATTTTTGTTCTCCATGGATACCTGTTTTCGCGTGCGAACGTGTATGTATGTGTTGCGTCAGAGCAGTGTATCTGGCCATCATGTGTGCATGCTGTGTGTCTATGTGTGTGGAGTCAGGTTCTCTTGGCGTAGTTGGTAAAATAATATCGCTGATTTAGGCCAGTTTGTTGGCGAATTGAAATCCCACAAGATGTAATTTACCAACATTCAGATAATTCAGAGAAGTGTTAATTCGGATTACCTTAGTATGGGACAATGATAGGAGTTTAGGTGGTGTCAATATATATTGTCCTACGCCAAGAGTACTTACAGAAATAATACATCACTTCCTAAATATTTATGGAGTTTAAAAGATGATAATAAGACTCCTAAAGTGAAATGGAAAATTTAAAAAAACGACAAGGACATGTAGATCTTTATATGAACCCTGTTTTCTGTGCTTACATGAAAAATTGGAAATTATCAGATAGAATAAAAATTCTTTATAAAAATCAAAGAAATGAATTAACTTTAAATTGTAAACATAGTTTACCGGTCACCTTACAATTCAGTTAAACATTGGAATATTATTATGCTCTTTCTTATATTATATTTTTAGTTGTATTGCGTTGCACCATATATGACTTATCGTTCTATTTGTAATATTAATTTGGATTTAATATTATTTTGTATTAATCTCCTGATAGTATTAGTAACATCATGTACGGATGTATTGGTATTTGGTTGTTTTTGACATTTTACATTGTTTGGTTAGTGTTATTAACATCTTATATGAAGAATCTTTAATGAACAGTTGCATATTAATTTAACAAATAATTCTATACGTTTAGATTATTTACTAGTTTCTTAAAGAAGCCATTTATTTATCATCTACAAAACTTTTTTTATGCAGGAAATTCACAAAGCATATAACTTGTTTAGCATTTAATTAAATTACTTCTCTACTCCCCCACTTTTATTTCGTAGGAAAATGGATTGTCTGGTTTGTATATTTTATGTAACCATATGTACCGGCTTTAAATTAATGTCTGTCTGCTGTTACTTGCCAATCTACGGGTCATGACCCATTTGTATAAAAATATTTTTAAAATTTTGCTTCTTCGCTTAGTTTAAATTCAACGTAGGTCATATTTGATTGGTTGATCAGGGTAAAGCCCTCAAGCCTTATAACCTTTTTTCGAAAAAAAGAGGTTGTATTTTGCTTTTAGATCCAAATAAATCGTTCACTCGCCAGTAATTTACAATCGCCTGATGAGATGCATTGATATGAGTTGAAACACGACTGCAATTGTGTAGTGATTTTACATACTTTCGTCCTAGTATCCTAAAATAAATAATATCGCTCTACTCTGTATTGAGCCCTCTTTTAATTTAAATGTTACAAACGTTCGAACTGTACTCTATTCGTTCTCATCGTATTTATATATATATATATATATATATATATATATATATATATATATATATATATATATAGTACAGTTAATCGATCCGTGGGTATATGATCGGGGTGGATCCTGGTAATATTAATTATTAAAACTGATCCACAGATTTTAACAGAGCATATGTATTTTTTACACCAGCAGAGAGATAGTCTATTTAAAGCCGTTCTATATACGGCTATCATCAGCCCCTAAGTGTCTGTCTCGGAGCATTGTTCTAAATTTATTTTCAATGTCAGTCCATCTCTGGTTCACACCTTGTTAATGAGAGTGGATTTGTGTTAGCGATTGTTGGTGGCATAAGTTAATCTTATCCCGGGGGAAGTGGTCTGGGTTTGGAGTTTATTTATAACCAAGACTTATTGTTTGTAGTTTAATATCATTTCCTACTATGTGGTATTTCTTATAATGGCCCCGGAATGTGTTTTTCTGGTATTCACAGTAAATATTTTTTATACTACAGGTGTCCAATATCATTAATAACTGATGGGGGATTTAAACTTAAACCCGTTATGATTAAGGTAAATTAGTTGAATGATAGATTTATAGATTTTGGTTAATACCTGAGCACTCAATGGAATAAATCATGCTGTCCAACACACTTATATGCGTATATATTTTCATGCATACATCTATGTGTACATTTACATGTTTATACATTTATGCCACTATACGTACTCATACACCCTTACATATATGCACATGTATTCTTATGTAATTTGGAATTTATTTCTATGTCTACATTTCGTGATTAGTTCTCTCCGTTGATTTAATAGTTTGCATTGATTTTTATATTTTATTATCATGATTTTTTCTTCTAAACATAGCTTGCACCTATCCCTAAAACTATTGGGGTCGTTCGCGAAACCTAGAATTTTCTAATTTATTTGAGAATTCAGACCCTTTTCCTTCAATTCCCAAGATTTTTCCCAAAGGGCTGTTTGGTGTTTTAATTTTGGATTGGTGAATGAATGTCTGTGTGTATTGATTCTCTTTTTAAATTCTCCTGCAGAAATGCCGATGTAAATATTATGGTTTATCGTATTTTCTTTAGCAGTAATTGTTGCTTGGTATACTACCTTAGTGGATCTGCATTTGCCCTCTACTGGGCAGTTTTCCCTAATTCTACAATTACAGTGTGTTTCCATGTTAGATTTAGTTTTTTTCTCATGGAATTTACTTAAAATAGAATTGTTATAGGAATTAATAATTTGGTACACATTATCAGTGCAGGAGTAGCTAATTTTTATTGATTTCCTGTTGAATATCTTACTTAGAGGTGTTTTTTTTGTTTTTGTTTTTTTGTTAAAGAGATTAGTAATTAAGTTTAGGAACTACTGTCGGATGTTGATGCTTGACAGTTTTCAGAAGGTAGGGTTTAACCAAGTGATTTTTCTTTTCCTATTTTTACACCTACATTCCACTTTTCGTGTATCGGTATTACTAATGGTGGTTGTGTAAGACAATTTACCCTTGAAACCACTTTTTGGGGGGGCTTTTCGTATAGTTCTTTACTTTTATTAAAGATTTTTTCATTAGATGATAGTTTGCAATTCATATTGTTGGGGGTTTCGTTTTCTTCATGGGAAGGTTTAAAGGTTATATCTACTCAACTATTTTAAGATTAGAAGAAATTTCGATTTTAAATACTAGGAATTTGAAGGGCTTGAATAATTTTCTTTTGTAATTTCGCTGTTAGTGGAGCATTACTATTAGGGAAGAGGATGAATCCGTCATCCGGCTACAGCCCTGTTAGTTCCGGTTTTACGATTCTACTAAGCACATCAAAAATGTAAAAACATACCATGTCTGCAACTTGTGCTGAGTCATAGGCTCCCATGGGAACATCGAATTCGTCATTTTGGCGCTTAGTCCAGGTGAAATTATTCAGTGTTCGTAGTAACTTTCTCTGCGTTAAGATGATATTAGTTTCATCATCCGTTATATATATATATATATATATATATATATATATATATATATATATATAGTTGGATTGATGTGAGTTTGTGACTCTGGGTTTCACGCTATTTGCGATCGTCAGACAAACTGACTAAATTTTTAAATTTTGGATTTATATATATCGGTGTTTTTATGGAAGTGGGAGGAAAAATAGTTGTCGGAACGACACTCATACATACACAAACAGACATACACACACGTTCGCTCATTGACGTACGGAAACATACATAACCGCGCGCTTACTCATTGGAGCTCACACCAACATAAACGTGCGTGTATGTTTACGTACTTATGAGTGGTGTTCCGAAGATTATTTTTCCTCCCACTACCATAAAAACACCGATATACGCAACGATATATAAATCCAAAATTTAAAAATTTAGTCAGTTTGTCTGACGATCGCAAATAGCGTGAAACCCAGAGTCACAAACTCACATTAATTCAACTAGATATGTTAGCTCTATCACTGAGATTGAGCTTTTTCCCATAACTACCGCACATATATAACATATAAAAATTGCACACAGACATATATATATATATATATATATATATATATATACACACACAGACAGATTTTATATATATATTAAGACATTTTTTATGTTTAGTCATTCTTTTCATAGATACAAATATTTAAGTAAATGTTCTGTTTATAATAAACAGTATTAACAACATTTACCGGCCTAAAAATCCGAGAAATGTTCATAGAAAATATGCGTCAGGCCGGTAAATGTTGTTAATAGTGTTTATTTACTTAAATATTTGTATCTATAAAAAGAACGTATAAACATAAAAAAATGTCTTAAAATAATTGTCGGTCTTTGTCCATTTCATAATACATGTATATATATATATATATATATATATGCGCGGAAATTAACGACTATTGCATTGATTTTAACCACCTTGTAACCGAACTGAAGAACCGGTTTGGCAATCCTCTATCTCTCTGAGCAGATCCTCCGTTAGTTTCCGATTTTGAACCACCTCAAAACGAACTGACCGCCATTGCGAATAGTAGCGACTTTATAGTCAGCCAATTGCATGCGCCCTAGTGACTTTAATAGTTCTAGTTTCATTGACGATCACTCGACAATAAATATTATGAGTAAAAGTAACTTTGAAAAACATCGTTAGAATCAAACAATGATTAATATAGACAGTAGATTTCAATTGTACATAATGAACATAACCCTTAAAAATGTAGTAAGCAATGAATATCTACAAAGGGAGAAAATATAAAAATCAAATGGTACATCAGGATTTCGTTATCCGATCCGTGATAGATTAGTTATAAGAACTCCGTCAATAGAGAAATCCGCGGATAATATCGAATAACCCCCGTAAAAATGATTATAAAATTTTTATTTTATTTTCTTGTTTTTCATCGAAAAAAAAAAGCCGATTTTTTTTGTCTAAATATAATGTAAAACAAATTTTCGCAGAATTTCACGGATACAAAGACAATTTTTAATCGCCAACTAATTATTCCTTTTCCCATATATAATAAGAGCTACTTAAATATCAGTTTTTTTAAAAGTGCATATCTTTCACTCACAAACTTATTTATTTTTATTTTTGCAATACACTTTTCATAGACCCATAGCCGTAAATTTAGCTGCATAACAAAACTGACATGAATTTCTCTTTCCTTTTTAATAATTTCACAAATCAAATAATCGTATTTACATTTTTTTTTCATGAGGGGGTCAACTTCCGTGTACAATTTTTTATTTACTTACATTATTTACATTATTCGGACTGTTATCCTCATCTTCATTGCCATATTCACAACGTTTCGGCCGTTGTACGCTCCGGCCTTCTTCAGGAGATTGGAATTTCGAATCGAATCCTTTATTTCGCCCACCTGAGTAGATTGTTCTAGTTCCACGTACCATGCCTCTTCCAGATGTCTCAGTTATTTCCATGAGGACACATGGCCCAGTGGATAAAGATATTCGTTAGATCCAGTGACTAGACCCAAAAGAGTTGTGAGTTCAATACCAGGCCACAGCAGTGGTAAATCAAGCATGGAGAGTCGAGTTAAAAGGAAATAACTGAGATATATCCGGAAGATGCGTGGCACGTGGAACTAGAACAATCTACTCTGGGAGACGAAATAAAGAGTTCGGATCGAAATTTCAATCACCTGAAGAAGGCCGGAGGGTACAACAAGGTATAACAGCGCGAATAATGTAAGTAATCATAATATCTCAACTCAGAAATATAGACACATTTTTTATTTCCTTATGAAGTCAAACCTAGAGAGTGATGGGCTTCGCCAGATTTACTTTGCCCTAGTCAAGCTATGAATGTATGACTATCTGCCGAGGTATGTGGAGTGGACTAGTGTCTTACTCAGCTGCTCAACCTGATCGTGTGACTGATGATGAATATGATGATGATGATATCAGGTCAACGATTCTTTAAGCTCTTTAAAACTTTTTTTGGAATATGAGAGCTTTAAGTATCCCTTTTCAAATTAATCTTATCATCATTATTATTATTATGAGTAGTAGTAGTTGTTTTTGTTTTTGGAGCGATATAAGTCGCCAACCATTTTACCAGAATTCTTAGCAATAGTTTCTATACATGTGTTTTCCTTGAGGTTTGAGTAATCTTGAGTCTCAATAGACGGTCATGGCTAGGGCTCTCATTGAGATTACATCCGTCCATCAGGATTTGAGAAAATTTAGGGTCTGCTCGTTGATGATGAGACGTTACTAATTTGGTTTTCGAGGTACTGAATGATATCAGCCAGCCTTTTCCTTGTTGAGCTTTGAGGACCAGGTCAGAGGAGAGATCACTTGCCATTTCAGGTCAGACGACAGATCGCTTGCCGGGCCAAATCAGAGAAGAGATCACTTGCCGTCTCAGGTCAAAGGAGTGGTCAGTTGCCGTCTCAGTTCAGAGGACAGATCACTTGCCGGATCAGGTCAAAGGAGAGATCATTTGCCGCCTCAGGTCAGAGGACATATCACTTGCCGGGTCAGATCAGAGGAGTGATCAGTTACCGGATCAGGTCAGAGGAGAGATCAATTGCCGTCACAGGTCAGAGGACACATCACTTGCCGGATCAGGTCAGAGGAGTGGTCAGTTGCCGGGTCAGGCAAGGGGAGAGATCACTTGCCGGGCTAGATCAGAGGAAAGATCACTTCCCGGGTCAGGTAAGAGGAGTGGTCAATTGCCAGATCAGGTCACAGGAGTGGTCACTTGCCGGATCAAGTCAGAGGAGAGATCACTTGCCGGGTCAGGTCAAAGGAGAGATCACTTACCTGACTCTGGTCATCTAGATTTTTGGAGGTTAACCCATAAATCGTACTATCCTTTGTATATATATTTATTAATGATCTGAGAATGTTCTAAGGCAAATCGTTAATATAAAGCAGAAAGAGGGTTACTGGATCCTGAAGTAACCATTTTCAATATGCCTTATAGTTACCCTCAAAACTTATCCTTATATAAGGTAAGTATCACGCGCCATGTATATATCCATCATTAAAGTTATTATTTCTTTAACAATCGTACATGATGATGGTGACACGATTGATAATTACGAAGAACCGGAAGACACTTCATTAAAGGTGGGAGTAGGTGTCTTGTCTTCTGGTCATGTGGTGTCTTAAGTCGTAATTAGAACGACAATTGATGGCCAGACCTTAGCTATTCTGTTGGATTTTCAAGGGGAGTTTAAAAGTTGACTCAGGGGAAAAATGCAATACAACTCCTTCATTGCTAGCCAAAAGCCCTCAAGGGTAATAAGAGAACTGAAGGTGATGGGGTTGGCAGGTCGGAACGAATAGTCAGGTAAGGTTTACTCATGGTTCTATTGTGTCTAACAAGCTTCAGCACAAAAGAGAACGCGAGAAAAATGTCTGGGATTTTAAAAATGTAGAGGGAGATGTAAGTGTAATATGCAAAGTAATGAAATTATCACGTGCCATTTATATCCCTCCCTGTCATTTGCTTCTTTCTTTCTTTCTTTCTTTCCGTTTTTTTTTAATTTTCATTCTTTCCGGGTTTTTTTTTAATTTTCATTCTTTCTTTCTTTCTTTCTTTCTTTCTTTCTTTCTGCTTTCCTTCCTTTCTTGCGTTTTTCTTTCTTTTTCTTTCTTTCTTTTGCTTCCTTCTTTCTTTTTTTTTCTTCCTTCCTTTCTTTCTCCATTTGTTCTGTTCTTTCTTATTTCCTTCCTTCCGTTTTTCTTCTTTCTTTCTTTCTTTCTTTCTTTCTTTCTTTTGCTTCCGTGCTTCCTTCCTTCCGTTTTTCTTTCTTTCTATCTTTCATCCTTCCTTCCTTCGTTCCGTTCTTTCTTTCCTTCCGTTTTTCTTTCTTTCTTTGTTTTGCTCCCTTCCTTCCTTCTTTCTTTATGCTTTTCTTTCTTTCCTTTTTCCTTCCTTCCTTTCCACGGAAAAAAGAGGGGAAGCAGGGGTTAGACTTCCGTCAAAAATATCCGATGCTAGCAACTTACCATAAACTACAGAATTTATGGTTCACATTTTATACCTGGGGTATAAATGGCTCCCTATTTTGGGGGTAGGTTAATTAGGCCGGCATAAGCGGTAGTAAGAAAAAACATCGTAGAAAGCGTCATCAGATAATTCTTTGTATCCTTCTCAGCAAGCAAAGAGGAAAGGTGGGGACATAACGATATTTTCGCAAACCTCCACTAAAAAATTACAGGCTGTAACAACAAAATTATCCAAATCGTGTAAAAGCAAAATTGTTCATTTGCGAGATTAAGCTCTGAACCAGTGTATCTTAGAAATGATTAAATATATCTTACTGGAATTCTCCGAGGTTTTATAACACTATTGGACTCTACTTTGAGCAATAAGAATGTATAATTACTCTCCAAGCTTAACAGAAGAATCGTGATGAAATCGACCATAAACAAAAATTGTACAGAATATTCTGAACTCTCTCACGAGATATACTAACAGCATTCTCTATTTGATTTATAGTCATTCGCCTGCCAACATGTGGTGAACACGATCAATGTTTTTCTCGTACAATGAACTTGTCATGACAAAGGTTTCTGTACGGTAGGTGCCACGTCTTCTGGCACCTGATCAAAAGTGCACCAGGCTGATCACATCAAGTGAGAGACATACTGCAATTGTTATTGTTTTCATTTTGAGATTCAATTTTAAGGACGGAAACAGTGAAGGCTTTGGACATATGTTCGTTAAAAAGGTACCTAAAAATCAATAAAATATTAGACTTTTGAAAGTATTTAATCTTTAAGAATTACTTTATAGTTAAACAAGCTGGTTTACTTAAAATTCGAAAATACTGTCACTTCCACCCAATAAATTGTCCTGACGTTAGTTGTCGATACATTGACGTAAACGTCAATTCACTCTTCCAAAACCAATCACCACGATTAGACATGCTTATCTTATTTCCAAATAAATTTTTCTGCTAAAAGTTATATAGATCGCTAAAAACAAAAAAAGAGCATAGCATGATGAAAAAGACTCCAATTTTGACGAAAACAAAATTTTATCGTCTAAATGTTTATGCTATTATTAAGAGGAAAGAACAAAGTATTTTTTAATTATTTTTTTAAAAAATTGCCTTCTTGCTAGAACATTATAAATTTTGATTAAAAAACTTGTTTCTCTTTGCATCAGCGGAACTACAAAATAATATAAAATTTTAGCGAGTTATTATGACAGACATTAATTTGGAAAATCTTGCAAAAACAAAAATAACTGTCGGATTTTGATGAAACTTTCAGAAACTATTCACAAACAATGGAAATTTTTATAAATATGTTTTCTTTTTTTAAAGTCATAGCAAGAATATTTTTTTATATTTATTACTCCGCATAAATAATTTTATGAAAACTCTAGAAATTTAATACCATTCAGTTTAGTGATTATAATAGTTAAAACACAAGGCTTTGAGGAAAGCAAATCATGTATTATTTTTTTTTTAATTGGACCCCCGTACCTGAAAATCAGCTCAGAATTGTAACATACAAAACTCAATAAAACAAAGATATTATTTAATTTCAAAAACTTTTAGTTGCTTTTAGTTGTTTTTATGAATATGGATAATATTGTCTGAAAGCAAAAAACTTTTTCAATGAAAAATGAATTTTTAAAACAATTGTCATTTCTTTAATTATTTTATTATTTTTACATTAAATTTGTTAAAATATTCTAAAATTAGTGAAAACGGCATTCAGTTTAGTCAATGGTGTTATTAAATAGATCTTTTAGCCTTATAAGTTGTACAGCTTATAACAATCAAAAGAAAAAAACTAATTCCAGATGGCTTTTGTGTCCATAAAACGGCTGTAATTTAAATGTACGGAAGACCAGCAAGAATACAATAAATAGTCGCGTTATTTGAGTTACGCGTTGTTCTCCGCTATAAGTGCATTTATTTTTGCGAAACACGTGTGGAGAAGTTAATTTAATTTTTCAATTTCAAGGGTACCTACAAGTATCAGTACCGTCTTATGAAATTTATATGATCTTATTTTTATATTAATCTCAGTTATGACATTTTTCCATAAATGAAATATCAAAATTAATAATAAAATGAATGGAAATACAAATAACACAATAAAATGTAATAAATGTACACAAAATTGTAATATTTTATCTACACTTCTGATAAAATTTCATAAGAAAGGTACCTATAAATTAATTAGATACCTTTTTCTTATGAAATGTAATCTCTTTCTCTCTTATTCTAATTTTTTATAATATATTTTCCATAAAGCATCGGAAACGTAAAGGTGAAAACTAAGGACAAAAAAAAATTAGAGCGCTGAAAATTTTCCTTAAAAATAACGAGGTAAATAAGTTGGTTCACTTAAATGCAAATAATTATGTCACTTCTGTCCTTCTGTACGATAACTTTCCGCACGTAAGCTGTCTATACGTGATGAAGTCATTACTCATCACCTGTCAAAGTGACACCAAATGTTATGAACTTCATAGCCTTGATTGTCAACCATTCTAGAACCCATCTCCCAGTAAGCGTGTGCCGCACATGAAAAGGCCGAATGATTGAAATACTTCAGTCAGTTTGCACAATCTGCCACCGACTAAGAAAGCATCTATTAGGTTGGTGCAAAAATAATGTCGTTTTCTCACATAGTAACATATGTGAGAAAACGACATTATTTTTGCACCAACCTAATATTTATTTATCGGGGAAGAAAGATCAATTAAAGGGATAAAGCGTTTATAAGGATAGAAAGAGGCGACATGAAATGAACACTGCATGGCGACCGTCAGTTTTACCCTTCGATGCCATCTTCAGACCTTTATTAGTAATGTCGGATCTCGCTAAAGTAGTGGCACAAGTCATTCTGTATAAGGGTTTAAGCGTACTGGCCTTTGTTCAACTTGTGAATCCCGCCAGGCTAAGGTCAGTTGATCATAGTTTCAGTTTAAATTGCAGGTGAACTCCGTGGGTGGTGAATAAACAGTAATCTGCCTGAGCAGGCCTCTGCAATAGGGATTGGCTAGCCGCACTAGCAGACAGGAGAACTCCGAAATGAGTAGACAGCCATTAATATTTGCTTAATATTTGCTTGGACGACTCAACGCGACTTAGTGGTTTTCATTTGTTGTTCTATCGAGCATAAACACCTGTTGCTTGCTTTTTTATCAACAGGTTATCGATGTCATTTGAGACAAGGTGTCAGACGCGACACCGTTCCTCAAACTGACAGATGTGAACTCACTAAGTTGCTTTCATGATTAATTAGGTTTTATTCTTAAGGTTTTATTGCATCTAAAGCGAATGTATTTTCGAGTTCGTGCGTGTGCGCCGGCTTCGGCTGCATGCGTATGCCAGGGTTTGTCCTCCTCTGCATGTGTGGGAGCGTGTAAGTAATTTCGCTTGTAAAAAGATTTATATGGTACAGCAAGCTCCGCCGGTATACGAGATGGGTCCTTGTTAAACTCCAGCGGTGAAGATAAATAGTCTGAAATAGAATACAATTCACAAGGATTATTATTCCCACTTTTGGAAAGACGCCATTTTTTAGTTGAACTTAAAACGCTGACAAATGCCAACGATTAATAGTTACCCGCGACCAAATTTATCGGACAATGTATGTATAACTCTGATGTAAATAGACTGAAAGACAAACACACTCATACACACAGACGAACACGCACACACACACACTACACACACATACACACACACACGGTTTGAATAATCAGCTCTAAATAGTGCCCAAAATTAACCTTCTGGCAAAAAAGTGGTGTAAACCATAAAAATGACAGAGCATTTAAATATTAATTCAGTAACCAGGTAGGAAATGACTGGCCACTACTTTAAGTTTCATGTGTTTGCACACAAATCTTCAGGTAGCCGGAAGATTGTGTGCAAACACATGAAACTTAAAGTAGTGGCCAGTCATTGCTTACCTGGTTATTGAATTAATATATATATATATATATATATATATATATATATATATATATATATATATATATATATATATATATATATTAAAATAATAAGAAACACCAGTAAGATTTATAATCCGGTGTTCTTAGTGCTTGATACAAAATTTAATTTTTATAAACATGGAAATTTTCTGTGTCGCGATGGAATCGTATTTTTAAAAAGAAAATAATTATAGTATATATATATATATATATAGTAAAAGGAAAGAACGGTAAGATACATAATCCGGTGTTCTTACTGATATTTTTATTTTTACAAAACAACGCTCAAGAGAAATTTGCAGACCATAAATATTATAAATTAACTGATTTAAAAACATGGTTCCTTCGCTAAACAGGAATTACCATGTTTCAAAAACCGAAGCTAAAAACTTCAAATTTAATTATATAATTAAATTAAAAGTATTAGTTCCGTTTCATCTTCAAGCGAATTTTGGAATAACTTATTTTTAAATTTACTGAGTTTTAAACGCACATACAATTCATATTTTTGTTACCAAGCATACAGAGAAATCCAGTCATTTAGACAGGGACAGTAGCGTGTTCATTCTTATTAACTATTATTGTATCAATTATGAGTTACGTTCGAAAAAGAAGTTAAGTCTAGGGATCGTAGGGGTCATTTTTCAACAAATTATGTTTTTTTCGTCTATTTTTTATGAACTACAAAAAGTTTTTCGGCATTTTTTTCCGTTAAATTCGTGCTTGTATACATAAAATTAAAGCAATAAATACATTATCTATTAAGTACGTGTGTCCAATTTGATCTCAGATCTACGCAGTCCACCTAGACACATTAATTTTACTTCATTGTTTTTTACTTTCTTTCTTTCTTTGTTTTTTTCTGTCTTTCTTTCTTTCTTATGAACAATACCGGCGAAATGGTTTTTAGTCAATATTTTGAGGCAGTGAGTTAAAGAGATTAATTTTGGATCGAGCTGAAATCAAAAATGAAAACAACGCATTACGAAAGATTTTTGCTGCTTCGAAATAGATACACTTGAATGATGACTCAATTCGGAATGAGACCGACAAGGCCGACCACCGGAGTTGCCACTGATACACACACACACACACACATATATATATATATATATATATATATATATATATATATATATAAAGAAATATAGTCTTAAGGTGTGCTATATTTATGGAATAAAGTGCTCAATATCAGAGATAG
Source organism: Acanthosepion lycidas (assembly GCA_963932145.1). NCBI lineage: Eukaryota > Metazoa > Mollusca > Cephalopoda > Sepiida > Sepiidae > Acanthosepion > Acanthosepion lycidas. The sequence goes on from OZ010596.1 coordinate 6,963,056, forward strand.
AGCGTGTGTAAATATAAAAGTGAACATAGAAGTCAACACTTAGAGGCGACAGTCTGTTTCATGCTATATGCAATCGTCAAGCCACCTTGGCTTGACGACTGCATATAGCATGAAACAGACTGTCGCCTCTAAGTGTTGACTTCTATGTTCACTTTTATATTTATATATATATATATATATATATATATATATATATACAGGGTGTCCATAAAGTTCGTGTGCACTTTTAAAAAGTTATAACTTTAATCGTATTATGCTAACCTACCTTACACTTAGATATAAGAGAAGAGAAAATTTAAAGTTATTCTATGTGAAATACGTCAGTGGCCCGGAGAACTCAATTTGTACTTGAAGAGTAATGCATTAATAGGAGCCGCTGCTCATATATATATATATATATATATATATATATATATATATATATATATATATATATATATATATATATATCATATTTTTAAATAAATAATTATATATATATATATATATATATATATATATATAATTATTTATTTAAAAATATGATTCCAATATGCGTGTTGGAATCATATTTTTAAATAAATAATTATATTTATGCTCTACTTTTGTAACGAGCACTTTTTTTTAAAATAATAACAAAAATACTAAAGAACTTTCGATTATTTACCTAACCAGTTTTTTCCCATTTTTTATATATTTTCACACACACACACACACACATATATATATATATATATATATATATATATATATATATATATATATATATTGGTGTCATTTTATATTGGGTGTCATTCAAAGGTTTAAGCTTAAACAAAATGTAGTACAGACCTTCACCGCTGCACTTTCTGAGCCAGCTTGCAAAATAGCAAGCAAATGAATAATTCCAAGGAGGTGGTGAAAACTAAATTTTGAAAAATTTATATATGTGTGTATGTGTGTGTGTGTGTGCGTGCGCGTATGTGTGTGTGTTGTGCTTATGTATTTATATATATATGTGTGTGTGTGTGTTTGCGTTTGTGCGTGTATGTGTGTGTTGTGCGTATATATATACACACATATATATATATATATATATATGTGTGTGTGTGTGTGTGTGTGTGTGTGTGTGCTCGCGTGTGTGTGTAACGAATTTGATTTTCAACCAACAACATCTGTCTGTTTATTATGTCTTTTTTGCATTTTTTTTTTCAACTGGCGAGTAACTTGTTGCATAGCCGGATCAGAAATTGCGAAGGAACTGTCCAAACTTCATGCCTTTTTTTTTCTGTTCTTCTTCGAGCATTTTTATTGTCTCTGCTATTATAAGTAGTTATATATTGTCAGTATATAAGAAATAAGTTAAATCTACTCACTTTTGCACACTGCATTTCTAATTTAAATCATGCCTGTGTCGTATAAGGGGCGTCATGTGTCTCTTTACCTCTTCAAGAATACATTATCTTCCTGCTAAGCGAATCTATTGCTATATACTTTTCCTGTTAAAATTCATATCTTCATGGATCCTTGACTCACCAAGAATCTCTAATCCTATCAAAAATATCTGGTATTGTTTACTTGTTCAAATTTTAAATAGTGGGTCAAATTTTAGATAGTGTAAGTTTAAAATGACACGCCTTTCCAGTGATGCATACAAAAGCAGCAAATATATCTTTCGGTTGTACGACTGTTTGTAAACGACAAGCGAAAAAGAAAATAAACAACGGTTTTAAAATGAAAAGTGGAATTCTTCTTTGTGATTCGTACTCTTGTTTATCATCAGTGATTTACTGTTGTCTAAGAGCAATATGACGATTCAAAACATGAGTTACATAAACAGGCATTTTTTTTTATCGTCTGCCTCCTTTCATTTTCTGTCCGGCTTCCTTTGTAAGCACCTGATGTCGTTTTGTGCCGTCCGCTTTAAATCACATGAATTACATAGTAAGAGTTCAGACATCTCAAACCTTCGTTCGATACTTTCTTTATATATATATATATATATATATATATATATATATATATATTGTTTTCACGTGTTTTCTCCTTATTTTCTGTCCTGTATTCACCCGACTTCTTTATTTCTTCCTTTTTTTTTATTTTCTTTTTTTGTGGTTTTTTGTTGTTGTTATTTCTCGGTTCTTTTATCTCCATCTCCTTCTTTTCTCTTTGTTCTAAACAAATGTTTTCTTCTTATTTTTTTAATTTTCTATCTTCTGCTTCCTGTTTGATTATCTAGAAAACTTCCTTTACCTCCTCCCCGCTCTTTTGAACAGGAGTAGAGGTTTATCCCGTGTTTCCTCCTTAGGTTTGGGTTTCCGGTTCTTTCTGTCTTTTCATTCTCTGTCACACCCAGTAGCTTTTTGTGCCTTAGTGGCATTATTGCCTTGCTTGAAGCGAATTGTCTAAAAAAATATCATCATATTTTTTTTCTTGCGTCATTTTTTTTATTTATTTAGTTAATTAATGAGTTATTTCTTGTTTTAATGAAGATTTTCCTTCTATCATTTCATTTTTTCGATGAATACTTTCCTTATTTTTCTTTAATTTTTTTCTTTATTTCTTTTTCTTTATTTCTTTCCTTGTCTCTTTAGTTCACTCTCTTTTTTTCTTGTTTCTTTTATTTGCTCTTTTTATTAAGTCTTATATATATATATATATATATATATATATATATATATATATATCTTTATTTATTTATTTCTCTCTTTCTTTCCAGAAAAACAAATGCCTTTTTTTATTTTTATTTTCTTTCTTTTTTCCATATCGAATAAAAGCTTCTTACTTTCTTTCATCTTTTTTCTTTCTTTCATTCTTTCTTCCATTCTATCTTTCTTTCTTTTTGATTTCTTTCATTCTTCCTTTTTCGGATGAGGCAACATTTGGAAGAGATGGAATAACAAATTTACGGAACGAACATTTTTGGGGCGGATGAGAACCACCATGGTACAATACAGACTATACACCAGCATCAGTTTACGATTAATGTGTAGGCTGGAATTGTAGCTCTGTCTGGTAGGTCCATATGTCCTCCCAGCACGTCTTACAAGAGCTGTCTACAAAGACTTTATTTCGAATACACTTCCAGACCTGCTAGAGGATGTACCCCTGCTAATACGAAGACGCATTTAGTTCATGCATGATGGCGCTCCAGCACATTGCGATGCAGTGGCTGACTTCTACCATGAAAGTAGGCGAGGACTGGTTCTATGGCCAGCACATTCCCCCGAGATAAATCCTTAGGTTTTTTTTATCTGCGGGGCCACCTAAAACTATTGGTTCATGCAGCAGACATTAATACTGCAGATTTTCTGGCTTCCGGGAACAATACATTTTTATGTGTTTCACCTGCAGTATAATACAGTGAAATTATAGCGGTGCAAATGCAAATCTCAGTGAAGTAAGTCTCCTTATGAGAATATGGCCGACAGTCATATGTTTATTAGAGACATTTCTTAAGGAAAACAATGATATAAACATAAAAAAAAATACACCTTATACAATTATTGTTATGGTCCGGTTCCTTGTACCACGGTGATAGTCCAAGGTACAACCAATAAAGAACTCGAACACGTATATGGAATAACACAGATATATTACAAAGAGGAATATATACAAAGAAGTAGAATGGATTAGTACGAACAATCAGGTTTAGTAGCAATTGTCTGAACGCGACTCTGTTTTGGACTGCCTCTGACACGACTGACTGACTCGCTCGCTCTCACTGACTGACAGACTCCTGACGGACTTCATTCCAGACTTCAGACTGAACAGTATTTAGTCACCCCACCCCACGAGGGCATCATGTGGCACAAGGCCGGTTTAACGTGGGATCTCCGAGCCCGTGGGATCTCCGAGCCTGTGGGATCTCCGAGCCCGTGGGCTCGGCCAAAAATATGCCCTTTGAACCAGTATAAACGGGTTCAGAATCGGTTTACCTCCCCGAAAGAGAATCCGCCCTTCGGCGTAGCCTCGTTCGGGTTCCTCCCCGCACAAAGGCAGAGTTCAACTGAGCAGCCGATCAGCCGGTCGCCCAACTTTGGACTGAACGGTATTTAGTCACCACCCCCCCACGAGGGCATCATGTGGCACAAGGCCGGTTTAACCTGGGGTTTCCGAGCCCGTGGGCTCGGGCAAAAATATGCCTTTTGAACCCGTATAAACGGGTTCAGGGTCGGTCTACCACCCCGAAAGAGACTCCGCCCTTCGGCGTAGCCTCCTTCGGGTTCCTCCCCGCCCGAAGGCAGAAAGTTGAACCGATCAGCCGATCAGCCGCTCGCCCGATTTCGGACTGAACTCCCTGCTTCCTCTTGAGGCGCAGTATTTATTACGTATGGAATAATCTATTATGTTATCATGGGTAAGGTCCCATAACAATTATATAAACAGAAATACTGACAGAGCAGCAAGTGGAACATCGATAATTATCAGTAACAAAATTCCTCATGCAGGCAATTGCAGTGTTGACAACACTACATAAAACAATATTCTATTTATATACAACCAAATCACAACATTATCCAATCAGAAATAAGACCATTTAATAAAACTCCCAAAACCTTTTACTTTACTGGGAGGTTCAACCGCCAAAACGAAATACGAGGAAACAAAGTAACAAACAAAACGGGGTCAGATTATAGAAAACCTCATGAAGAAAAACAATCTTTGCCTCTGCAACAATAAGACGAATGCCTACCTGAATCTGGAAACAGGACTATATTCAGCAATAGATCTGACTCTACGTGATCCAACCTAATACATGGACTACACATGGAGAGTGCGACCATTTTCCAATCATCTTAGAACATACAGACCCTCGACTCGATGAGAAAATACCACGGTGTAATCTAAAAAAAGGCCAACTGGATACAATTTTAAAAAGAATGTCAATCAAAACTAATACCAAAAGCAAATATTAATAATGAAGATCACCTGGCATAATTCACGAAAACTCTCATATCTAGAACTGAAAAGAACAAATCAAAATAATTTACTCCTATAAAATACTACAAACCCTGTTTTGACAGTGAATTCCTAGAGGCTATCCAGATACGCCGTACTAACCTTAAAAATAATTTAAATTCCACTAAAGAAAACCTAAACTAGAGCTGAAGAGAACAAAGCAAAATAATCTACCTCTGCAAAATATTTCAAACCCTGGTTTGACAAGGAATGCCTAAAAACTATTCTGACACGCTGTACAGAGCCAAGGTTCGAAGAACTATGAAGGAATCTAAAAGAACCACATGGAAAAACTCTGTATCAAAGATAAAGTGAAACACTCAGTCAAAACCCATATGGAACACGATGAAAAAGATAAGTGGCAAAAATAATAGCATTGCAATAAAACATCTCACAACATAAAGATCACAAGCAGACAATTCCTCACAGAATTCCTCCTCGAAAAATCAAACTGAAAAATTTCAAAAAATCAGAACTGAAGATAAGAAAAAACTCAATTTCAAAAATACAGAAAATCTATAACCAAACCCTTCACAGGCGCAGAACTCAACGAATCACTTAGTAAAACCCACAATACAGCAGTCGTTCCTGAAGATGTTTTTTTTATGAATTCTTAAAGTAACAACCTTAAGTATCCTCTGAATATCTTCTCGATATTTATAACAGCGGAAAAGTTACGAATCTTTGGGAACAAGTCACAATACCCATAACCAAATTCAGTAAAGACTCCAATGATGAAACAAACCTAAAACTGATTCGTCAAATCCATCAAATCATAGAGCAATAGTTTAATATCAAAATTAAAATCTGGTCCCAGGAACAAAAGAAGTACAACTGATCAGACTAGAACCCTTCATAAGAGAGAAATTCATTAAAACGGAGCAGTTTTCTATGACTTCAAAAAGGTGTATGACACATCATAGAGTTATGGAACCATGAGAGACCTTCAGGAACTCGGATTGCAAGACAGAATGCCATTATTTATTCAAATCTTCCTAGAGAATTGGAAATTTAAAGTATGCATGAGAACAACTCTCTCTCTCTCTCTCTCTCTCTCTCTCTCTCTCTCTCTCTCTCTCTCTGACTTAAAAGAGCTGGAAAACGGTGTGCCCAAAGGAATCATCCCGTCAGTAACCCTTTTCAATATCCAAATTGATAAAATTATGAAAAGCATCAATCCATGAATTAATTGTTCACTGTACATAGATGATTTTTGAATATGCTGCCGATCAAACCATATGCACCATATGCACCTCACAGAGCGCAAATTGCAACTGTGTTTAAATAATATAAGTAAATGAACTGAAGAAAATTTCGATTTTCTCAAACCAAAAGGAAATTTCTGCAATTTTCACAAAATGCACAATGATTTATGTTAATTGCTGAATGAAAAGAAAATACCAATAATAGAAATTGTTTTTTATCCCCCGTATAAATTACTTAAGCCAAGAATGTAACAAGACAATCAACCGACTCAAAGTTATAGCGCACAGATTGGGGAGCTGATAAGAAATCACTTCTAAAAATTTACAGAACAATTGTCAGATGAAAATCATACTATGTTTGTTTCATCTATAGTGCAGCAAGACATTCATACGTCAAAAATTAAAAAAACAATTCATTATCAAGAGCTGAGATTCACACTAGGCGCTTTCGGCACGTCTCGGTGGAGAGTCGATATATAGAAGCAAATGAAGCCCCTCTATCACTCAGAAGACAAAAGTTAGCATTCCAATACGTTAAAAATTTATCATAATGGCCATTAAATCTTTCCTATGATTGTGCATTTAAAACACAGTACAAAACCCTCTTCAAGAAAAAGCCCAACGCCATTAAATCTTTCAGTCTCGTATCGGTGAGCGCTTAACAGTGAAATGGACTCTATTCACATATGTTCCAATAAATCATCTCCAAAATCCCACTCTAGCAACTGAAACAACCAATTTTATACTTGATTTGGCAAAATGTTCAAAGAAGAGAACAAACCCAATTATATTTTCAGAATTCATTTGAAAACATAAAAGACCTCTATTTAGACTATAAATGTATATATACAGATGGATTTAAATATGAAGACACAGTGGGAAGCGCTGCCATAGATGGCAGCAAAGAATACACAAAGAGACCGTCATTACTGCATCAATTTACATCGCTGAGTTAACAGCCATTGATCTGGAATTGAACCTAATCAAAAACAGCAGATAAAACAAATTCATGATATGTACAGATTCAAAATCCTCATTTGAAGCATTACAAAATAAAAATGTCAAAAATCCACTAATTATTCAACTTAGTAACAGAATCAACAACCTCTGTAACACAAAATGGCCATCTTCTGTTGGATACCGACCATGTTAGCATTCATGGAAACGAAAAAGAGAATAAAACTGATAAAAGATCACTATACACTATCAAGTCAAATACCAAAATTCCATACACCGATTTGAAACCAATAATAAAGTGGTTTATAACAAATCAATGGCAAACTTTTTGGAATAACTGCACTAACAATAAACTAAAAAAGATTCAACCAAAGATCAAGACCTAACAGAATTACAGAAAAGTGAGAAAGAAGGAAGTAACCGCTGCTCGACTCCACATTGACCACATATGCATAAAACAATTATATCTGCTTAAATAAGAAGATCCTCCATTCTATGTTGGGCTGTCATGCGCCATTTACAGTGGAAGATTGATGAAAGGCACTGAACTCCGCTCCAAACATTACAACGTCAGGGACATTTTTGAACAGGTGAATCCAAACAACATTTTTGGATTCCTGGAGGAAGTGGGGCTAGAGCAAAAAATATATAACACCAAATGGTGGAAATCACTATGAACGTGGGTACACAAATTAGTTCTACTCGTTTTAAAAACAATGCTACTTATAAGCCATTCGTACATATTTTGGTGTGTGTGTGTGTGTGTGTGTGTGTGCATTTAGGCAGGAAATTATCTTTTAGACATGTCTGATTGAATAAATTACAAACATTATATCTGCTTATTTTTATCATAATCCTTTCATATTCACGATTATTTTTCCGTATATTGCAATCAAATGAGGCAAGAAATGCACTTAAATGCATTTAAACGCAAAAGAAAAAATGTAGTAAAGGATAGGTGCACATAGTTTTTGCCTTACCAATTGCACCCCAGATGATGATCACAGAAAGAAATGGAAAGTACTTGGAAAATAAAAGTGATTTTCACTGTTACAGTGCATTTCTTCCCTCATTACCTTGATTTGGTGTCTGGACTTTATATTTAATAACTCAAAGACGAAGGATTAATCAATAAAAACCCAATATATATATATATATATATATATATATATATATATATATATATATATATATGATATATTGGCGATATAATCAGGATTCAAATGCCGGCGTTTATTAAATAAAATGTCTACAGTGCAATAACATATACACGAAGGAGACATCACACGATCTAAAAGACCGTATCCAGGAACACAAAAGAGATTTGCGATTGGATAAGCATTCAAATTCTCTCGTCTTAAAACGCAACGATGTGGGACATAAGTTTAATTTCACCAATGGCAGCCTCATTAAAAAAAAAAAAGGAACATAACCCTTTAAAGAAAAAATATTGTGAAAACATATTTATAGCAATACTACCGACTATTAACTCACGTTTAAAAACTACATTACGTCATCATTTTTCTACAGATTCATGAATCTAGCTTTTCTCTTCCTGATAGATAAAAATTAATGAAGATATATACAAAATACGCACGAAATATGCTTTAATGAAAAATCAAGCCAAAACAAAATTCTTCAAAATATCCTGCTGCGTCTCACTGACTTTTACACACTTTAACATCCAGAATGTTTGTCACACATATTTAAATATCATGTTACTTCATTACACGTGACATGTATCTAACCAATAAGAAATAACCAAAGACAACATATCATTAATCTGTGTCTCTTTGCTTTTTATCATTTTTATCTTGATCTCTGACGAAGCTTTAATAAAATGAAACATGTTAGATTGAGATCAGTTTCCTACTTGTTCTTTATACTATCATATATTTGTGCGTGCGTGTGTGTGCTTGTGTGTGTGTATGCGCGTGTATATATATAAATATATATATATATATATATGTGTGTGTGTGTGTGTGTGTGTGTGTGTGTGTGTGTGTGTGAGAGAGAGAGAGAGAGAGAGAAGAAATATAGTTTTAAGGGGTGATATATTTATGGGATAAAGTGCTCAATATCAGAGATAGAGCGTGTGTAAATATAAAAGCGAACATAGAAGTCAACACTTAGAGGCGACAGTCTGTTTCATGCCTGACGATTGCGTCTAGCATGAAACAGACTGTCGCCTCTAAGTGTTGAATTCTGTCTTCACTTTTATGTGTGTGTGTGTGTGTGTGTGTCTGACATAAAAATTTACTAAGTATAAGGGGAGATGATGCTCAGTATCAGCGAAAGTGTGTCTACAAATTAAGAGAGTGTGAAGATAAGAATCAACACTACATTGTTATTTACTAAATATATCTTAGAATGCTTCTATTCCCATAGACTATTGTTACTCTATTGAAGTTATCCTCTCTCTCTCTTAGGGATCTTGATATTATAAGTACGCAATTACATGACATATTCCCCTAATATTCACCTCAATGTTAAAGATATATTGACTAATCAACAAAATGACAAATGGTCAGTGACTGCTTCACATTGCGTGATATACTTACAATAATTACTTCGTTTATTTTCAGGTTTAAGAATTTTACTTTTCTTTTTCTTTAAAATTCTTTCATTCCCTTCTCTCCAATTGAAACAAACATTGTCATGTAATTAACGAATGAAATCTCGCTATAATTCTCTCTTACTATTTTGCTACTTTCTCTTTATATATATATACATATATATATGTGTGTGTGTGTGATGCTTTACAAACACACATTAACACATCACATTTCTCGTTATTTCGGTCGAGGACGCTTATTGCCTATTTAAAATGGCTGAGGTCAGTGATTACACCTGAATTTTAAAAAGCATATTTACATGTCTGTTACTTACGCACCACTTCTACAAAACAATCCCTGAAGGCAAAACAACTGAATCTTTTCTGTTTCTCACCTGTATCGACCATATATAAAAGCAAAAAGAAAAATACTAACAAAAATATTTTTAAAAATGTGTTTATGAAGCAAATACAAAGCGGAAAAAAGTAAAACGAAACGAAACGAACCGAAACTCAGAAGAGAAGCAAAGCAAAAATAAAATCTTAACGCTTCCTAGAAGATCGTCTGTTTTATTCATTTGGTCTGTTCGCGAATCTTTCATCGTTTCCGACTAAAAATAATGAAACACTGGCGATTTATAATATATTCATTTATCCTGTTTAGTGTTTCAGGCCTGGGTATGGCGTATGAACTCACGATCAATAAAAGCATGTTTTATACAGATGGTCATCGAGTGGTCGCTGTTTATTTTGACCACATGGACACTCAGTCACAACCGCACTGCTTTGTTTACGCCAATAGGTAAGTAAATAAACTTGTTTACATATACTTTAAATCATTTGACATTTTACCCGAAATTACTTTTCGCAGCCATCATTAACATTTTAAATCAAGTTTTGTTTCTTCCATTTATTATAAAACATTATTTACTTTATTATTCGAGCAAACAACGTAAAATAATAAATACGAGATTTGAATTCAAGTCTAGTCTTTCAAGTATGTCGGCTTAATCATCCCATTTTATCATTTGCACTTCCGTTTTTGAAGTGACTAAGCCGACAGCCTCCTGATGCAAAGTAAAATATTAAAATGGCTTCAAACCAGAAAATCGACAAATATTTTTTAAATTATAGGAAAGAAATATTAATGGTGAGAATAGCCGTTTCCATACAGGAAACATTAATCATTCTTTGACCAAACAGTTTATGTTAATAGCAGTTGAAATTTAAAAAATCTTTTCCTTAAAATAGTTATTCAGGAAATTAGATTTCACAAGTCCATTAAATGTTATAGCTCTTTCTAATACTGATAAGTTTCTTTCCAATCTAGTGTGAATTTGGTTTGGTTTGTTTTACGGCATATCAACCTCAATGGGCTACTTAATGTCGACAAGATTTTTATTGCTGTTAATAGTTTATTTTTCAAAAATGTATTGCTGCTAATTTTACTTCCCGAAAACTTTATTGCTGGTAATATTTTTTCTTCGAAAAATGTATTGCTGGTACTATATTTTTTTCTTAAAAAATGTATTGCTTGTAATATTTTTTTTCTTCAAAATTTATTGCTGACAATATCTTTTTGCAAAAATGTATTGCTGGTACTAAAACCTATTTTTACACTTTCATAATGTTTTGGCCCCAGTTTGGAGGTTAACTACTTGCCCGTAGCTGGGACCCTATCAGGTGCTACTACTCTAGGTCAAGGTGAACCTGGAAACACCAGAAATTAAGAGGTGGTTTCACGCTCCTCAAAATATCCTGATCAGAGGCCTCACTGTTAAATATAGTTTATCGTCTTACCCAGGACGCGGATGTAGTTCATCGTCTTACCCAGGACGCGGATGTAGTTCATCGTCTTACCTAGGATGATGCTAGTGTGAAAGGTTAACAATTTGATTATATTATTATTTTTATTTTACACTACTATGTTCGCTTCTCTTTCTTTCTTTTTCTTTTTCTGTGGGAGGCATTCAAGTGGTGTTATTTTTTTCACTATTTCTATCCTTCGGGCTATCATCCTCATCTTTGTTGTCATAGTTATCACAAGGTTTCGGCCGTTGTACGCTCCGGCCTTCTTCAGGTGGTTAGAATGTCGAACTGAACCCTTTATTTCGCTCGCTGGGGTAAATTGTTCTAGTTCCATGCGCCATGTTTAATTAGTCTGTTATCAGTTAACTCATGTTAATTCCCCTCTCCAAGTTCTCCACCGCCTTAACCAGGTATTGAACTCACAACTCTTTGGATCCTGTCACTGGATCTAACTAACGCCTTTATCCACTGTGCCATGTGTCCTTGAGGACATGACATCAATACTTGGTTAAGGCGATGGAGAACTTGGAGAGGGGAATTAACAGGAGATAACTGACATCCATACCCCAGCAAGCGAAATAACGGTTTCAGTTCAACATTACAACCACCTGAAGAAGGCCAGAGCGTACCACAAAGGTGAGGATGATAGTCCGAACAATGTAAATAGTGTACATAGTACCTCATTTCAGAAATATAGACGTGATTTTTGTTATTTGGTAAATTTCTTTGTTTAGGATATTGTAGCGACAGTCTATAGAGTCTAATGAAGGGCCATATTCTTCAGCATTTATAAGATTTATACGTTTGAAACCATTTTTAAACACTGATCTTGGTAAGCGGCTGTATACGGATGATAGTTAACAAATTTCTGAAGATGTTGGGTTTCCATACATGACATCCACACGAAAGTTTCTATCTGACAAGGCGACTTGAAAACAGTAAACGTGTTTCAAGATCAATGGTGTCGGAAAAATGTAGTCCGAGTGCAAACTTTTCGGTTTTCAACTTCCATATCTCCTGTCCTAAATTTGTTATAACTGTTGCACTGCTTAGATATTTGAAGTGTTTAGCATTCAGTCGTCTGAATTTTGACTGGTATATTCCGAGTGGGTGCCATCTTTGGCTTGACTCAATGTTACATCGTTACATGTAATAGAGAGAAAAGAATCACGACTTCGTGAATGCTGCGTAAAATCATTTTCTTTCTTCGAAACGTAATTCAGATCATGTGTATCATATTTTCTTTTCTGCTACAATGAAATAGAAAAAGAACAATGTTTGCTTGAACATGAGTTCAAGCAAACATTGATCTTTTTCTCTGTTCAGCCAGCGCAAAAGATGCATCAATTCATTTGAACAATTCTCTGTTGAGCCCAAAACACGCATCAATTTATCGCTTCTATCATTCTCTCTCTCCTTTCATTATCCCTCTCTCCGTTTCACCTCTAATTCTCCCCCTCTCTCACTCTTTCTCTCTCTCTCTCTCTCTCTGTCTCTCTCTCTCTCTCTCTCTCTCTCTCTATATATATATATATATATATATATATATATATATATACTTTTGCAAACTATCCAATATTAATATCGAACAATATTTTCTAAAACTAATAAATAAACTCTTTCGATAAAAAATAATCCTCTAAGTAATATCTTCCAAAGGAAAATGACTAAAATGATTTACTCCTGTACTAACAACATGTATAAAATTATCAACTCACACAATAACCATATTTTAAGAAATTTCTCTGGGATAAACAACAAACTTAATATTGAACCCTCCTGTAATTGTAGTTCTAAAGAAAATTGTCCAGTAGAAATCAAATGCAGATCTACTAGGGTTATATATCAAGCAAACATTTCCCCTAAAGAAATTATGAAAAATTATAATGTTTACATTAGAATTTCCGCAGGGGAATGGAAACAGAGATTTCATACCCATGGGCAGTCATTTTCTAACCCTAAACTAAAACACCAGACAATCTTTCAAAAAACTTTTGAGAATTGAAGGAGAAAGGTTTGAGCCCACAGATACTTTGGAAGATTATAAGTTCTGCGCATACTCTTAATAGTCTTAGAGTTAGGTGTGAATTATGTTTAGAAGAAAAATTAAAATAATGAAATACAAAAAAACAAAGCTAACTATTGAATCAGAGGAATGAATTAGTGTTAAAATGTCAGCATAAAAACAAATTCAAATTTACATAATATAGGTTTCACTTAATTAGCTGCCATATTTCCATAATATTCAGTCCCCTCTAACTCTTCAAATGTCGAATGCATAATGAATGAATTCTAATTTCTATATTCTCCGCTCTTTAACTTCTTTACACCATTTATAATTTATAAACATTCCCTTCTTTAAGATCTTCCCAACTCTCTTTCCATTAATCCTTGACATCCTTTTATCCATATATTTTAAAGTTATTTTGAAACCCCTTTTTATTCCTCTTTTAATTTTGAATTAATATTTCATTCTTCATATAAACCCAAATTAATGTCATAAGGTTAATATTCGCGTTTAATTTTATAAGACTTCTACCCTTTAAGACAAATATCTTCCACTCTCTCCTGACCCCTGACCCCTGACCCCTGACTCGTGCCTTTTGTCTGGCTGAAACATTGTGGATTATGTCTGCAAACTCTCACGTTTCTCGTGATTTGGGTTATTCTTAATAAGCGTTTCGATCATCACCGAGTGCATGTCTTCAGGAACGATCTCAACCCAGTGAACCACTTACTAACGGCCCTCTCAGCTATGGCACCATCTCTATAAATAGCACATATCTGTTTTCTTCTTTGTACTGCGTTTTCACGTTTCCGGAAATAAAAATAAAAAATACATTTTCATTTCTTAACGTAAAACACTTCAATTTTTTATTGTCACATTGCACCCCTGAACGCATAAATGCGCATTTATTGTTTCTTTGCGTTTTAAGAAATTTAAAAGAACAATACCACGGTGATCCCATCGCGTGCACATTGCTTTTCTTCCATGGAGCAATGATTTTGGAGTCAGTTTTGGAGATTGTTAATCCACTGCGTTTAACATTGTCGTATGTAATCCACTTTTCATCGCCTTTTACGCAATATTTCTGGAAGGGTTATAAAATACAAAGTAGAATTTTAAATGATATTGCTCCTGATCTGGCATCTCGACATCAGTCACTCCACCATCCTTTTGTAACGTAGCTTCCCTGTGCATTTTCTATAAAGGAAAATACACAGGGATGAGCTTTCCGCTTCGGTAGCTCGTCTTTATAAATTTAAGCGCAGAGCTAGATTGGCAGTTATGTATCATTATTTTACAGTTGAGATGGCGTGATATAACTGTAAGTGCTATACGAACAACATCTGTCTATATTTCTGAGATGAGGTATATAGACTGGCGCTACAATATCCAAAACAAAGAAATTTACCGAATAACAAAAATCACGTCTATATTTCTGAGATGAAGTACTATGTACACTATTTACATTATTCGGAATATTGTCCTCATCTTTGTTGCCATATTTATTACAACGTTTCGGCCGTTGTACGCTCCGGCCTTCTTCAGGTGGTTGGAATGTTGATGTAGACTTTTCTAGTTCCATGTTTAATGGATGTCAATTATCAGTTATCTTCTTTTAATTCTCATCTCCAAGTTCTCCACTGCCTTAACCGGGTATTGAACTCACACTCTTTGGGTCCTGTCACTGGATCTAACCAACGCCTTTATCCACTGTGCCATCTGTTCTTGACTGACATCCATTAAACATGGCACTTGGAACTAGAACAGTCTACCCCAGTGAGCAAAATAAAGGGTTCAGTTCGATACTACAACCACCTGAAGAAGGTCGGAGCGTACAACGGCCGAAACGTTGTAATAAATATGTCGACAAAAATGTGGACAATAGTCCGAATAATATAAATAGTGAACAGTTTTTTCTCTCGCTCGTGGAACTTTTTTGGCTTGTGGAACTCTTTTGGCTTGTGGAACTCTTTTGGCTTCTTACTTTCCTGTCAGCTTTGATCTTCAAAAAATTAAACGCAATGTCGATTGTTATCCTCTGTCTCCTGAATTCTTGTTCTTTTATTGCTTTCGTTCTTTAACATTGTTTTTTTTCCCTCATATTCTCTCACACTTAATAACCTCTTGCATTTTAGTGGATTTTCTGCCTTACGTGGGGGGAAATGCTTGTAAAAAGTGACTGAATTGTCACGTAAACAACAATGCATCATGATGATGTTGGAATCAAGCTTTAATTAAACAATAATGTGTTAACTAAGAACAACCGTGTTTCGTTGGCACAAAATCATCTTAATTTCTTTTTCCTTTCTTTTGTGTCATTGCAGTTCTCAGCTGCATGTGGTGATGTCAAAACCCACTTACGTTTCTACGGCATCCATGGACGCCATGATTAAGGAATGTCACCGTATTAACAGCAACCGTTCAATTGAAAACTACATAGACCACGTAAGACGGAAACGGGGTGCAATTCCAATGTACCCGGGTAAATAATTTATTTGCCGGGATAGACTGACTGCCGCAAAACGCTTGCATTTGCTTTATATTATAAAAAAAAATTGTCGAGTAATTTTACGCAATAAATGATTGCCTAATGTTCTCATGGTGATGTGAATAGACACTGTAATATTACATTTCCTACCACTGTTGACGTTAATTAAATCTTGATAACCCGTTAGAATATTACGAGTTGATATTACGAGTTACTTTCATCAACAATTATTAATTTAGTATTTATTTTTCATTCCAATATTTGTCGTTTCGACATCTAAATTTTGGCCAGTGGATTCTCTGAAATTTCTTAAGTTTATGCTGCATCCGCACGAGTTTTAATTTTCTTTCATTCGAATCTCGATTTACTGTCGCCAAATTTCAATTTTGAAGGCTTTAAAAATAACAGTGTCTGACAAATCTTTATTACTTAACTAAAAAGGAAGCACAGAAAACACTAGTTACTAGGCGTGACTTACACCTGACGAAGAGACACCACCAGTCGAAACATAGAAGATATCGATATAATCAGAACAATTAATGATTTTATGATATATAAGAGTGAAGCATAATAGAAAATAGTCTAAAGTAATCGATCTTCATTCATTTATTTATTATGTTTTTCTAATAATTTTTCTATAGGCCTAAAAAAAAGTATTTCCTTTTTAAAGTATTTTTTTAATCATTTCATCCCAAGCAAGGCAATAAAGCCACTGAGACGCAAGGGGATTACTGTGTGCGAAAGAATACGACAAAAAGAAAAAACATTATTAAGGATAGATGACAATAAAAGATAGATAGATAGATAGATAGATACGAACAGAAACAGATAGATAGATAGATAGATAGATAGATAGATAGATAGATAGATATGAAGAGACCCTGATAGATAGATAGATAGATAGATAGATAGATAGATAGATAGATATTAAGAGACCCTGATAGATAGATAGATAGATAGATAGATATTAAGAGACCCTGATAGATAGATAGATAGATAGATAGATACGAACAGAAATTATGATATCAAAAGATAACGATTAGCATTGCATTTAAACATTTGAAGGTCAAAGTTGACTAGAAAGCAAGAAGCCAGAAGGAGAGTTCCACAAGTGAGAAGTGCAAGAGAAGAAACTGTCAGCATAAAACTTACGGTTACATCTAGCCATTTCAACTGTAAAATGATGAGACCTAACTGCCAATCTAATACTGCGTTTTAATTCTTAAAGTCAATATAGCAAAGTGGAAAACTCATCGACTAACTACCATGAATATATTTAGAGAAAATGTACAGGTAAACAACGTTACGGCTGTGAAAATATGGCTGAAACCGAAATGTCATGTCAGGACCGATAAAATTGCAGATTCTTCTTGGGACTTTGCTAAAAGTATTGCAAATGCACAATAGATGCACCAGTCTATATATGGAAACAATATACACTATATGGACGAATGCTAGAATTATAAATGTGTAGATTACACTTCATGTCAACGAAAAACCTTACCCGAGAACGCGCAATGAGTCACTCACCTGGAGGTTAACATTAAGAAGCCATTCCCTGCCCAGATTGTATGTTATTTTTCTGATCAGCCGACAGTCTGACCTTATCGAACCGATCAGATTTACCATTAAGACGGGAGTAAATATTTGTATCATCGGCATATATACCATATTTGAGAACTGATGACTTTGGGATATCGAGAATGTTTGTTTATCGGCATATCAACGCCTTATGGGTCATTTAATGCCGAAATTTAGTTTTCTTATGAGCGTCATTAATTTCTTTTATAAAAGTATATTGCTGGTATTTATATTATAAAAATGTTTATACTTTCATAGTCTTTTGACCCCAGTTTGGGAGTTCACTTTTTGCCTATAGCTGGGATCCTAACAGGTGCTACCACTTTAGGTGGACAACAGCAATTAAGAGGCTGTTCGATCCTCCACAAAACATCCCCTGGTCAGAGGCCTCGCTACCGGATGTAGCTTATGGTCATACCCAGGACGGATGACTGTTGATGAAAAATACGAACAACGTAGGTCCCTGGGGAAAAAAACTCGCATGAATTCAAAAAGATCTTGAAGAGTTGCCGTTCAAGACAACTTTTCTTTCATGAATTCATAAGATTGAATCACATCAAAAATTCGTTCAGCAAAGTCATGAATTTTTCAACTTGTAAGAAGGCCAGCGGCTCAATCCTACTTCAATGACTTCGGGTTATCTAAACCAAAAGCACGAGTTGACACTTTTCTATCTATATGTAGAGATTGATAGAGAACAATAAGAAAAATTTCATTTCAAAAGACGGTCCGAGTATTGCTGGAACATAGTGCTTTTAAGGCAAGCTGTCTTTATAATAATAATGTTCAAAACCAAACTGTAGAATTTTTGTTTTGACTCTCTTCTGAGTTTTACAAAATTGATTCCAAGAATTCAGGAAACTTGATTGTAAAATGTGCATGTAATAGGCGAAACACAGGTAAGAAATAAATGAACATTTCATTACATTTATCAGTAATAGATAGATAGATAGATAGTGAACAGAATGAGATAGATAGATAGATAGATAGATAGATAGATAGATAGATAGATAGATAGATAGATATGAATAGACTGAGATAGATAGATAGATAGATAGATAGATATGAAGAGACTGAGTAGATATGAACGGAAACAGATAGATAGATAGATAGATAGATAGATAGATAGATAGATAGATAGATAGATATGAAGAGACTGAGTAGATATGAACGGAAACAGATAGATAGATAGATAGATAGATAGATAGATAGATAGATAATGAAGAGACTGAGTAGATATGAACGGAAATAGATAGATAGATAGATAGATAGATAGATAGATAGATAGATAGATACATACATACATACATACATACATATGAACAGACTGAGATAGATAGATAGATAGATAGATAGATAGATAGATAGATAGATAGATAGATAGATAGATAGATAGATATACGAGTGCCTCATGGGACAGATAAAGTATAAATGACAAAGTCTGATATTCTCCATAATGCCTCATGTATATTCTGCTAAATGCACATCATCACGAGGGCAACGTTCTAAGACAAAAACATTCCTATTTCTTCGATCTTATATTAGAAGTCGTATTGCAAATACATTTCGAAATGATTCCTCCCTGTTTAAGTCAAGGCAATTCACACCTTAGGCATGGAAATAAAAACGAAGCTTTTTGAAAGCTGTAACATGTACCACCATTATTACTCATCAAGTGATTAACGAAAGTCATTTTGTTTTAGGTACAAAATGGTGTGGAGATGGTAACATTTCAAAAAGCTACGACGACCTCGGTGAAAATCGTGATACAGACAAATGCTGCAGATCCCACGATTATTGCCAGGAATATATTCTACCATTTTCGCGTCGTTACGGTCTATTTAATTGGTCTGCCTTCACAAGGTAAGTAAAAATGGCTTATAGATTTACTTTATTTTACAACTAGTTTCTATAATTGTTTTTCTTTTGCTGACAGTCATACATTTTATCTGAAGACGCAAACAACGAACGGGAGATGTCAAAATCACACAAGTACAGTGGTTTAAATATCCGAGAAGTGTTTTTTAACAGAGGATGGAAAATGCGACACTGAAATCCGGACACCGATTGGAAGAGCAAAGGTGCATTTCAAAAGCTAAGCAAAGTATAAAGAAAACAGAAAACAAAGAATACTAAAATGTTATGTTACATCAATTCTCTTAAACGGTAGCAAATGCTGTACAATCTCCTCACAGATGAAGTGAAAACTGGCGGCAACAGAAATGTGGTTCTACAGAAGGATGTCGAGAATACTATAGAGAGAACGCAAGGAAGTCTTAAGGAAAATAGAAAAAAGATACTTATACTCATCATATATATATATATATATATATATATATATATATATATATCATCGATCGATGCAGGCTGTTGACCGGCGCCTACCGGGGACCCTTTTTACGACGTATGAGGGTCAGGCAACTCAGTTCCAAGGAACTGACAGCCAGACAACCTGCACGTATGATTTGGTTTAATACAGAATGCCTTCAATTCTTCTTTAGTGTTACAAGCAAGTTTGCAGTCTGGCAAGTTTGCAGAGTTATGTGGCCAGATGTAGGGAGTGATGTGGCCGCAAAAATTGTCTGTTAGTCATAACTGGATTCCCCTGCTTCCATGTCATGGTACAGTCCTGTTGCCAGATAAAGCATCTTCTAGCAGCCACCCTCTTGACCGAGGGCAACCCTACATCTCAAGGCACTCGATGTCGGACTCCGTGTTGAGTCTGAGGCCCTGTGCGAAGATGAATGAAGACATAACGTCGCCGTCACTAATGATCACTCCAAACACCTTCCTGATATTAGACTCATCCAACTCTTTCCGAATCCTCCGCACTGTCCGCAGATTGACACCCAAACACTTGGAAATGTTCGTAGTGGAGTTTCCGTCGCGAATGCCAAGCAGTACAGCATGCCGTTTCCAAATCTCTGGCGGAGTGAATTGCCTCATGGTGCTCTTTTTCTCACAGACGGTACCCAACTGACCCTATTATATTGTGCAGTCGAGAAAATCAAAAACAAATGTCGACAATTTGCCCATCGCACCCTGTCTATTCTGAACGCCCAAGTAGGAAAATTGCTCAACAAGTCCGACGCATTTTAACAACAGCTATGACAAAGTGCATAACACAGATCAGAGCAAATGTGGCCCCAGTAATGTTAACAAGGGCCCCTGGGAATCGTTTACAAGCCAGTGTCCCTCTAGATAAATGTCTACACAAAACATGCACAATGGTGTTTATGTACGTCTCCTACACAGCACACAAGCCAAAACCATGTATGACTGTCTTTAATACCTTTGTTTACAATTCCCGCTCGCCTTTTGTTTGGTGGGTAACGAAAGTTGGACATAGGTATTTTCACCGAGAACATGATTTACCTTGTTCAAGCAATTTATGAAATAAAATACGGGGATGCGTTGTTGCAACAAGATAATGCCACTTCACGTTTTGTAAGCTGTTCGACAACTTTCCTGATATGCACCATCCCTAGACCTGCACTCCCATTCAATATGTACGGAATACGAGGAGATGACACCTACTAGTTTCACCCATATATGTGAAGGAAGTAAATGTCTAACGTTCCATTTCTGACCATGAGATTCGGGTGCTAGATTCGACAGGGCGGCGACTTGTTGATGCTATCGGCCTTCAAAGGCAACCCCAGTGCGCAGCACCCTTAGATGATTGCCTGAAAACCATACTACGGTTTGGATTAAACCTTGTGAGTGGAACTGGGTACAAGGAAAGCCGACGATGCTTCTGCTAGCACAATATCGCAAGGCATCGTGACCGAGGATTTGAGCGTACTGGCATTGTTAAAAAACAAAACAAAAAAAAGGTGTTAATCACAACAGATGATACACTTTCTCCCATCAACTGTAACTAAGGTCTCCACTTTTACCCTTCTTACTTCCGGCAAAAAATATACATTTAAATTACGAAGAAATATTCTTATATATATATATATATATATATATATATATATATATATATATATATATATATATATATATATATTCCTAACAATTATTTTAACATATATTTTTGAACTATCTTAAAGGAACCTCTACTGTCACTATAACATTTTTATATACTTTTGAACCAAAATACAATTTTTATTTTATTTATTATGTCTTTTTAATACATAGCAATTTAAAATTAATATCAAAGAATTAAATTAAATATTAAATGTGCCGTAATATATAGTCAAATGAGGATATATGATTATAATACATAGACTTTTGTACAAATTCTTTAAATATATTTTAAGGTGAACATTTTACAATGTCTACATATGACTGTGAGCTCATTTAGCTGATTTTTAATTATGATTTATTATTATGATTATTATTTTTAAGAAACTAAATATTGTATAGCTTATCATGTAGACTCGGGGGCATGGGTCATTTAAAGACTTACATATTCCCGTTTTCTTAATATTTTCCATTTTACTGTGGGGGTTTTATTGATTTCGTTTAAATACCAAAATATTTAGATAGGGATAGTTGGTTACGGTACATGTTGTTTTTAAAGGAAGAATTATGCTGGTACCATGTTAATTTAAAAGAGTTTTTTTATGCTATCAATATAATGGTTTTAATACCTAGGTTTTCAGTCGATGAAATAAGTGCATTGATAAACAATAGATTCAATAAGGCATCTATTTTCCAATGGACCTTTTATAAGGTTTCTACAATGACATACTTCATTATCGAAATTATTGATTTCCATTCTGGAATTACTCTTTATTTTTATTTAGGTTTAAATTTTTATTTAAAATTTTATTATTATATTTTCTTTTGTATTTTTTATAGATAATAAGTACAACTATAACTTAATTTTTGGCGTATAATTTATTGAAAATATTGCTTAGTGGATTATTACTCGGAAAATATTTCTCAATCAAAACAAGAAACTTTTGCCCTAATTTTTCAGCTAACCATTTGTTTTTTTCCGTTTTTTTCCGGTTGTAGATATTATCCCTTACATATTTAATAATGGGATACTTATATCCACTATTTTCTAAGCATTATTTTAAAAATTGCAAGTATTATTAAATACATCTCCATTTGCAGAATTTCGACTAATTCTATATTCTATGGATTAGGGTTGGTGTTTTATAATAGGAGATGATTAGACTTAGAGTGGATATATAAAGGATTTGTATTTGCTTTTTATATGGTTGGTATATATTATTTACTAAGTCTAATGTCACATCCAGGAAGTTTACTTTTTTTAGATTTGTATTAATAGTAACTTTTAAATTTAGGTTTTAAACCCTCTCTCATTTTGTCAATTTTAAAATTTGTTGAGTTCCTCACAACCACAAGGCCATCATCTTTATATAATCCTCTATCTTCTGTACTGATATCATAGTTGGTAGTAATATTGTATAGAATAATTAATCCAACGATATCGGCGGACCTCGCAGAGTCTAACGATCCCATTATGATATCAAAATTGTCTCTTGAGTTATTTTCATCCACTGTTCCCTATAATGAATGAGAACTGATTTTTTTTTCATTCATAATAATGTTGCCTTCCTCCTTCGATAGATAAGAGTACACCGTGACAAATTCTAATGTAGTTGTAAAAAGTTCCATTGAAATTGAGAGGTATTAGGTTGGTGCAAAAATAATGTCGTTTTCTGACGTTAAAAAATATGTCAAAAAACGATATTATTTTTGCACCAAGCTAATAATATTCTTCAATGGCAAACTGGATTAGAAAACAATTGGTTTTATCCTTTATATTGCAAAACCAATTGGTTACATCGATGATATTAATCCATTGCGTTAATCCAGTATTATTTCTTCGTGACTTAAATGAATACTTTTTGCCGAAAGTAAGGTGTCGAGCTGTAAATATAACAGTTCCCCAAGACATGTATGAATACCATACATCCCCCAACATCAACTTTGGGGGTAGGTTCCTCACATCAAAACAAGGACTAATGTCTATATAAATATGACTGAAAATGTTTCGTTTTTGTGGGGTCCGCTTAAAGCAATTGGTTTATCTATGTGGCCACCTAAAACAATTGGTTTATGTAGCAGACATTAATAATGCAGATACGCTTCATCAACGTGTCATGGGGGCCTGCGAAACCATTCGACACCGTGTGGGAGTATTTGAAAGGGTCCGCCAGTCAATGATCCAACGGGTGCATTCATGTGTAGATGCAAGAGGAGGACATTTTGAACATTTGTTGAGAGTTGGTGTGTTGAGATACAATGATGGCCTTTTCGATATATGTTTATATGGACATTTCACCTTGATTTTGATGTCTGGAACCCGCCACCAATATTTGTAAAATTATTTTTGGATTGCATCTTTGTTTGTAGATTTAACAGCGTCTAGCTTAACCTTTAAACTTAATAACTCAAAAACAAAAAATTTTCAGACATGTGTTTATATGGACGTTTGTGCTTTTTTTTTTGGTGTAAGGAAGACGCCTCCAAATTTTGTAACATTATTTCTGATACAACCTGTATATACACGAATAGCTTCCCTTACTGTTCGGCTCATCTAGCTTACATCTCAAGAAATCGAAATTTGGAACATGATTTGGATGAGCTCGTGTGCAAATATTTGCCTGATTCATTATTCCAGCGTCACGTTGCGGTCATTCCTAGAATTAAATTATAAACATTTCCTCTATACTAGACCACCCATGGCCCGTTGGGTCAACCTTATTGTGTTACTGTTTCCCTTTAGTTTCATGAAGAGATAATTTAAAAATACATTTATTTGCAGTTATTGAATTTGCTTTCAACATTAAAAAAAAATGTCTGTTTGAAGAAACTTGAAATAAAAATACTTAAAATATTGTTTGTTTAAAGAAAGCTGAAATATAAATAGGAACGCGCATAATGATGGGAAGGGAAGAAGTGAGAGGTGGGTGGAAAGAGAGAGATAATTTTTCTCCATTTCTTTCTCCGCCCCCGTTTCCTACACGATAATAAATTCATATCTTTCTTTCACCCACTCTCTATATATGACTTCTGGCAAACACACAAGCAACGTTCATAGACTTTTATAGTAATAAATATTCTTACTGTTTCAGGTGCTCTTGCGATTGTGACAATGAGTTTTATAATTGCCTAAAGAACAGCACCGATGCCGCTGCTAACCGCATCGGCTATATCTTCTTTAATGTCCTTGGTACTGTGTGTTTCCGCTACGAATTCACCGAGATGTGCTTGAAAAAAATGTAAGTTTTTTGTCTCTATTTACACTTTTTAAAATGACAATTTAGTATTCCCGCCTTTTCCAATGATGGAACTCGTCCTGGGTAAGACGTTAAACTACATCCGCGTCCTGGGTAAGACGATAAACTACGTCCAGCAGCAAGATCTCTGATCAGGAGGTTTTGAGGATCATGAAACACCCTCTTAATAGCTGGTGTTCCCAGGTCCACCCTGACCTGGGGTGGTAGCACCTGTTAGGGTCCCAGCTATGGGCAAATAGTTAGATATTACCAGCAATACCTTTTGAAAAATATTATTACCATCAATACAATTGTGAAGGAAATAAATTACAAGAAACAGACTTTTAGCAAAACAAAATATTACCAGCAATAAAGAAAATTGCCAGCATTAAATAACCCATTGAGGTTGATATGTCGTAAAACAAAATAAACAAAATGAATCTAAACCAAAGAATACATATTCTATTCATACGAATCTATCCTAAAAATGTTGTCGGCATTAAATAACCCATTGAGATGTATATGCCGTTAACCAAAATAAACCACACCAAACCAAACCAAACCAATGACGGCGCTTCTAAAAGAGAATAGCACTGAAAAGATTCGATGAAACAAAGCATGGACAATTTTTTTTCAAGACTTCACAGCAAAGTCCATTTCATTGGAGAAACCTGTTAGTGCTCTTACTGCTATTTTGAATGTTAATAATTACAAGCAGAGGGAGGGCTGATAAAATATTATATCTGATTATAAAACACTAGAAATAATGGTTTTTGTTAAGTCATTCTTATATTTCTATTAGTCTTCAAATGTATTCTTTCTGATTATTAAAGTTCTACTCGGCTCTTTTGTATAACGTATTTGTTTTTCAGATTATTCCTGTGTGTAGAACATGGCCTGAACACTGCGGAACCAAAGGTGATGCGATTTTTTAATGGTCGCAAATACTGACTGCCATTGTTTCGAAGTCAACGGAAGGTCACTCGAAACAAGATTGAAAATTACAGCTTCTGCTTCTCCCGGCAAAGCAAATTTCACAGAGACAAATACCCGGATGTCATTCCAGCATTTTACTCTAGATTTTGTTTTGTTTGTATTTCGTTATCTTCCCCGCGTGTCCTTGAGCGACGGTCAGCTGAAAACAACGATAGACTCAAAAGTTGTAATCTAGGCACACTATTTACTTCGCAACAATAATTGACATTACCTATAATTAGTAAGTAACAATTGAATAATAGTTTTCCTTGTTATTTCGTAAAGTTAATAAAGGCATAATTAACGATAATAACTGTCATTACTGGTCTGTCAAAAATATTTGGTCTAACGGTAACAGCAACCACAAATCAGAAATTAATAGCGACCTATATAATTTTGATTACGTAGCTAATAGGTTTGGGGATATTCTTCTATCTATCTATGTAAAGAGAGAATGTATAATGTTTTTGTTTCTTTAACTCAATTCATCCCAAGCAAGGCGATAATGCCACTAAGATGTAAAGGGGATTGATGGGAGGTAAAGTGAATGAAAAAGACTTTAGAAGGAACTGGAAACACAATCCTAAAAAGCAAACAAGGGATAAACCTCTATTCCAGTACAAAAAACCGGAGAGGAGTGTGAACTGGACGATAGCCGTACCTATTTACTTCTAAGAAGAAGAAGGAGGAGGAGGAGGAGGATAAGAAGAAGAAGAGGGAAAGAAAGAAAAGGAAATATTTATTTTCTTTTTAAGAATAAGTAAATAAAATTTCAGAGTTCAGACGGAAACCTCAAAAGTATAGCATTTAAGAGGTGGTTCCACACCCCTCAAAACCTCCGTATCAGAGGTCATGATGTCGGATGTAGTCTATCGTCTTACCTAGTATAGCCCATGAAGAGGCTTATTTTGTTTCTTCATCTGGCCCAATGCATTTCCTTTTGCTTTCTTTTTTAGGCTCATCGACGGTGCAGTATGTGTAATATACTTATCATTTGTGTATGTTTTCTGCTTTGTATCCTGTAAAACCGGGTCTAAACTATGGCCCTTAGGCCCTATAGGAGAATTGTCATTTAATTGATAGCACTTTTCTTAGTATATGGGATGTTCCTAGTAGGGTGATCTTCTGGGCAACATATGTTTGATGTTACCAGGGCCATAATTGTCCATTCCTTTTCTCGTCCTACGTATGACGATAAATTACATCTGCGTCCTGGGTAAGATGATAAACTCCATTCGACAGCAAGTCCTCTGGTCAGGAGGTTTTGAGGAGCGTGGAACCACCTCTTAAATGCTTGTGTTCCTAGGTCCACTCTGACCCGTGTAGTAGCACCTGTTAGGGTCCCAACTATGGGCAAATAGTTAAGCCAAACTGGGGTCAAAACATTATGAAAGTGCAAAAATAGGTTTAATACCAGAAATACTTTGTAAAAAATTATTACCAGCTATACATTTTTGAAGGGAAAAATATTACTAGCAATAAAAATTTTCGGAATTAAATAACCCATTTGTAGTTGATATGCAGTAAAACAAAACAAACCAAACTTAGCCAATCCATTCCTTTTCTGACAAGGACCAGTCTTCCGATTATTATTGGTACAGTCTTAGTCTTCAATCCCCACATCCTCTTAATCTCGATGTCCAGGTCCTTGTATTTGAACAATTTGTCGATAATTTTAATGGCGGTGTTTCTTTCAGATGATACTGCTATGTCAATAAGCATGCACTTCCTGAATTCCTTGTTTTTTATGATAACATCAGGTCGATTGGCTTTTATTTCCCTGTCAGTTTGAATTGGCATGTCCCAGTGGATAGTTACATCTTCATTTTGAGTAACTGTGTCTGGTTGGTGGTCATACCATCTCTCAGTGGTTTCGATTTTGTGCTTCTTGCATATCTTCCAGTGCACATATGTTGTTACCTATGTTATGTCTCTGGGTATATTCATTTTTTGCCAGTTCCGGCATCCTAAGATAATATGGTCGACAGTTTCATCATATTTTCCGCAGAACTCCATTCTAATGTCTTGACAATGGTGAGTAGGTTTTTCTGCTGGTTGTCATCCTTGTCAAACGTTTTAAGATCATCAATATAAAATAGGGGATTCGGTTTGCCATTATGTGTCTTGTATCCGTAGCAACTGTTGTTTAGTAGGCAACTGCGTGGTGTTAATGCAAGGCAGAAGAGTAGTGGCGATAATAAATCTCCTTGGAAGATCCCGGTTTTAATGTTGATTGGTCTCAATGTTAATGAGCCATTTCTATGGTTTAGATTTAGTGTAGTCTTCAAGTTTTTCATTCTTTATGTTATTAATTTGACCTTTGAGGGGCATTCTCTGTATATTTTAAGGTCCTTCTTTATCCATGAGTGCATAACACTGTCGAACACATTTCTGTAGTTGATCCATGCTGTAAATAAGATTCTTTTCTTTGTTTTCCCCTCTTCCAATATTGTTTTATTGATAATTGCACCCGTAACTTTTACATCCCTTCTGTTCTGCTGGGAGTAAACTGTTTTTCACAAGCAAATTATATGTCCTCCCGGTTATGACACAAGTAAGGATCGTATACATTGTTGGTAGGCAGGTAATGGGCCTATAGTTCATCAGGTTATTATTATTATTATTATTACTACTACTACTACTACTACTACTAGCAGCATAGCCCGGCGTTGCCCGTGCTTGATTCAAAAATCGTACGACTCATATAGCAATCGCTATCATTTGACTTAAAATATTTTTGCCCTTCCTTGCTTTTAAAGGAGTGACCTTTGCCGTGCTGATGTTGCTACATGCCTTACTTCTTGCCTATCTCACACTGCGAATTTTTTCTAAGCTCTATACTACACATTAAATCTGTTACGAAAAAAGAACTAAACAAAATGAACACAAAACGATCAGCTTTAAAAAAGGACTCGTAACTAGAAAAACCGAATGAAAAAATCAGAATCAACGTTGAGTTTAAGCAAGCGAATGAGCCAATTGGAGTAAAGTGCCATGCAGATTTAAATTTTTCCCACTTATGACGAATGCAGCTATTGATTTATTTTTATTTTTTTTGCATGCTAGCATGCTAGTTAACATTCGTGTCAGTCAGCTGTTGGCTCTCACGCTGGCCAATAGAATCTTCCTGCCTATTCGTGGCAGCCAGTAGAAAATGGCCAGTAGAAAATGGCCGCAAACTACATGAAAACTGCCGTAGAAGCATGAAAAGATCGATTATTTCCACTATCGATGGGAGTTGGGAAATTC
>OZ010596.1:6997009-7099509 GCA_963932145.1 Acanthosepion lycidas
GAAAATAACACTAGGCACACCCGGGGAGAGGAGAAAAAGTCAGCTGAGCGAGAGAAAAGAAGGTAAGTGTAACAGCGAAAGGAAATTAAAAGAAAAGAAAAACAAAAGAAAAGACAATAAACTGAATACAACTTAACCCTTCAACGACGCCTTTTTTAACCAATTTGATATTTTTAACTTGATTCACATTATTCGAACTATTGTCACCATCTTTGTCGCCACATTTGTCACAACGTTTCGGCCGTTGTACGCTCCGGCCTTCTTCAGGTGGACATTCCAAACACATGAAGAAGGCCGGAGCGTACAACGGCCGAAACGTTGTGATAAATGTGGCGACAAATATGGGGACAATAGTCCGAATAATGTGAATAATGTACATAATACCTCATCTCAGAAATATAGACAGACTCTGATATTTTTAAGTAGGGGAAGCTTTATTGGATACATTTTTTTTAACCTTTAGTCAGATGCCCGTCAACATCTCTTAAACAGGATCGTCCTACTCATTACAGGTTTGTAACGCTCATTAAATAACCAGTGTTTTTTTTATTATTATTATTCAGATTGCATTCGTTTTACTTAGTCAATCTCTAACTTACAAAGGGATATTTCTCTAACTTTACTGCTGCTACCACAAAGCCGCTTGTTGACACAAGGTTTGACATCCTTTTAGTCAATAGCTTGAATCGTATATTTGAACTCCAAAACAATGGCTCTTTTCAATCACATGCCATTCACGTATGATACTATGGACATCCACGTAGAAAAGTGGGGAGTTGGCTTTATTCCGATCTTAAGAGTTTCTGCTTGATAGCCCAGGGGATGTTTGAGATCTTCTAATCGTCAGCCACTTTAACCGAAGAGGAATAGGTAGTAAAGCGGTTTTGGTGATCAAGTGACAAAAAAGACGGAAATATGGCATATCCATGTGGTGCTTGGAATCGCGTCCATCAAGTGGTTACAAAGCCTCTATTTCGTATTGGAATTCAGCACGTCGGGATGAATAGATGGGCCAGAAGTGACATATCAAAAGTTGTCCCGACCTACCCAGACAAGCAGGCGAAGCCCTGAATAAAACACCTGCATATAATACAAGAGACAAATAAGATAGCTAAGCTTAGATTGATAATACAGCTAAGGTTAGATTGATAGTAAAGCTAAGGTTAGATAGATAGATAGATAGATAGATAGATAGATATGAAGAGACTGAGTAGATATGAACGGAAACAGATAGATAGATAGATAGATAGATAGATAGATAGATAGATAGATAGATCAGTTAGATCGGATGTTAGATAAGATAGATTAGATTAGAATGTTAAGATAGATTAGACTAGATTGATAAGACAGATTAGATTAGATAGATAGGATAAGAGGAATTAGATAAGATTGATTAGATTAGATAAAATTAGATAGATAGATAGATAGATAGATAGATAGATAGATAAAAATGTGTACATGGTTTGTCAAGAAAAATGAGAAAAGAACTTTCCCCACAGATTTTAAACATTCATACACGCAGATTATGTTGTCCTTTTAAAGTTTTTTTTTTTTAAGAAAATGTTTAATATATTTATGACAACATAATTGATGACATCCAACTAAAGTTTTCCAAATCAAGTGAACAGAATTGCAACTCCGACCAGGACTTCGCCGACTACCGACGCACAAATTTCAGCCAAATGCCGTTCTTTGGTTTGAGCAATGGCGTCATATCAAATTGAATTGGATTCTGCAAAGAAAAGAAAAGGAGAAATTAACGTAGCTTTCAGGAAATATCATTACGTCAGAAAATGAGCGATATTTTTTCCAGGTGTATCGAAATCAGTTGAATTAACGTGAGCACAACTACAGGTTTATAATACTAACGATATAAACAACTCCACAATAGGGGTCTGTCGATTTCACTTGCATATCCTTGTATTCATGGAACCCGTTTCCATAGAGCGATAAAGATTAAGCAAGTCTCCATTAGTCCCCATCTGTTCTAGTAAATACGATCTCCACTGAGAGGTCTATTGTTATGGCCTTGTGCCAAACTAAGATAAGCATAATGAACATAAGTAAATGAATAAAATAAAAGTGACAGATTTTTATTCTGATTTTTAAGAGCTTCTTCATCGAGCCGAGGACTTTTCAGCAGCCACATGGGTGGGGCGGACAAAAAAAAACTTGTAAATAACACTGTCATTTTAAAAACATTTAATGTTATCAGACATTTAAAGATAATTGAAGCACTTTTTACAAAAACAAACAAAAAAAAACAGACCCTCACTCTACATTTCGTGGTTATTAAATCAGTCCAGAACAGAATATTTCCGAGTATTTGGATGTCAATCTGAGGACAGTGCTGAAGATTCCGAAAGAGTTGGATGAGTCTAATGGTGATTACGAAGGTATTTGGATTGATCGTTAATGATGTCGACGTTATGCCTCCATTCATCTTCCCACAAGGCCTCATTTCAACATGAGGAACTACATCAAGTGCCTTGAGAAGGTAGTGCTGTTCTGGGTCAAGAGAGTGGCTACTGGAAGATCCTATGTCTGGCAACAGGACTCTGCACCATGCAACACAAGCAGGAGAACATAGTAATGGCTGTGATCACATCACCCCTTACATCTGGCCATCTAACTCCCCAGACTGCAACCCCTTTGATTATTATGTGTGGGGTGCAGTTGAGGGAGAGACCAACAAAACTCTTTGTAACACCAAAGCCGAACTGAAGGCAAGGATTATGGCAGTATTCACTAACTTAACATCCAGAAGAGTTGCCAGAGATTCCAAAGTCGCCTGGAGGCTGTGGTTAAAGACAGTGGTGGTTATATTGAATAAATTTACTCTTAAGTATTTCAAGATATTTTTGTGTAATTTTGATAAATATATTTGTTTAAATGAGATGTCAGTTTTATTCTCAGTTTTGTATCATTTAGACGATAATTTATCCACCGCATCCTCTATGGGGAGCTAGTCTGGCTGTTCATTTCCAAATATTGAGCTGTAGGACGAAAAGAATACAGTGACTGGTTGTCGACCGTCGTATTATATTTTTCTCTCGTCTTGGTTGTGTTCATTTTCGCTAGTATTATATTTTTGTGCGTGTACTCTAAGCTGTGTTGTATAAGAGTGGTAGTAATTTCATGTTGACTTATCGAACGTTCCAAACACACCCATTGCGTTCAGGCTGATTCTAAAGCAAGAAATATTTTCGTTTTCCTTTTTCAGTTTCGTTCACTGGCGTTTCTTTTCACTTTTTTTTTCTCCGACTTCGTTTTTTTATTTCCTCTTCTCCTTCGCAACTTCTTTATAGTTTTCTTATTTCATTTTTTGTCTTCGCTAAAAGTAATTGACAGAAATTCCCAACAAACAGAATTGACAAAGTTTGCAATAAATAATAACAAGAGAAAGAAAAGACCAGGGCAAAAATAATATTGAACAAGCAAACAATATATACGAGGCAAAGCAATAGTAAAAAGGCAAAAAGTTCACAAAGAATGGTGTTAACACAAAGAACGGATACAGACAAGTGATCGCAGAGTTCTAACTTCAAGACAACAAAGAACAGAACTAAATCTGATGAGACTGAGAAGTGGCCTATCTTATTGCCTAGAAAGAAATCCCAGCATGCATCTGTATGTTTTGTCTATACATTTGGGGACTGGCCTGAAGGAGAAAAGACAAAAGGGAATTGTGTAGAGAATTGGCCCTGGTTAAATGGAATTGGTAGAAATGCCCAACAAAACAGAATTGACAAAGTTTGCAATGAACAATAACAAGAGAAAGAACGGGACATAAAATAATATTAAACAAGTATGCAAGGCAAAGCAATTGTAATAAGGCAAAACAACAGTAATAAGGCGAAACAACAGTAATAAGGCGAAACAGCAGTAATAAGGCAAAAAGGGATACAGGCAACATTCAGAATTCAAGGCAAGAATATAACGGAGGAGACCAAGAAGTAACCGGTGTTATTAGTGCGGAAAATATCCCAGCATGCATCTGTACGATTTTTTTTTTTTTTTTTTTGGTGGGAGCGTTTTTGCAGTCATTCCTACTTGGATTGGGACCAACCTATATAAACCAGCATCGGCTATCATTATTATTAATTTGACTCTTATTAGTTTTTAAATTAATTCCTGCGAGCAATAAGGGAAATTTATGAAAACACAAAACAAATAAAAATTTAAAATGGCCATAAATAGTAGTGAAAAAATATTAATTATGATAATTAATAATTCTTCTTCTCCGAAAAAAATAGAAAAACTAATACTTATGCTACTAATACTACTAGTGTAAAAGCAAAACAAATTTGCACGGAAAGTGATGATGGAATGGGGATATGAGTTTAACCCTTTGAGCTTTGCGTTCCGGAACAATTTTAATCCTTCGGCCTGAGCTCCTGAGTCAAAAATTTCAAATAACTGGTATGTAATGTTTCACAGTAGATATAAAAATAGATACAAATGTTTAACCACCGTAGAACTGCTGGCTGGGAATTAAGTCAATTTTCTCTACCACCGTTCAGCCAGTGGCTGGGCATTACGTCATTTTTCTCTACCACCGGTAAAGCGGTGGCCAAAACTCAAAGGCTTAAGCTAAGATTAGACGATAAAATAACGGCGGCTTTTGTTTGATACATGTATTTAAACAAGTAGAAAAATTCACATTTTAAACTATATGAATAATAAAAAAAAACAATCATGCTAGTCATCTGTAATTGATTTTTTAATTTTTGAAACATGATAAAACTATTTTTAATCTTTTAAAAGACAACACGACCTATATGTCAAATATTGGTCAGCAAGTAATTCTCATAGACCATTCCTTCTGTGTAATTGAGCTTAATCTTCAATATACACCTAACTCATGTGACCTTATGTAAAGGAAAAAATGGATTAAACTTCTTCATAACCTTTCATTGATGTCAATCGCCGGTTTTTTAAAATACTTTGGGTTAATTTGCAGTGTAACATCCACACTCAGTTTGCATTGAAAATTTCCAGAATACTTAAATTTATGTATAATTGTACATTCTCCATTTGAATCTGGCTTGATAAATTTGATAAAATCTACCGTTTTGTAGTTATCGACAGTAAGAATTCAAATTCATTCGCGTCGTTAACTGTTGTTGTTTGCATCCATTCGCTGCGGAAAGCTAAACGTGGAAAAATACGGAAAGTGAGGCGCGGAACTGATCTTTCTTGTCTAAATTTGTCTCATTTACTGCGAACGAGAACTATTTACGTAGATACGCTCAGTTTGCGCAATGATACCTACACTGATAGGTATTCAGCAGTGAATGGATGCAAACAACGCCAGTAATGGCTTCCGCGACCCGAATAAATCCGAATTTCACTGTCGATATCTCCAAAACGGTAGATTATATCAAATTTATCAAGCCAGATTTGAATGGAGCCTGTACAATTACATTATCAGTAAGTATACTGAAAATATTTAATGCTTACTGAGCGCGGGTGTTAAACTGCAAATTTTGTGGCTCAGAATCGTATCTATGGAAAATTTCGTCGATGGCAATATACTAAAATCGATCCGTTATCGAAACATCTAATAGGTTACCAAAGTAAATTAGACTTACTAATTCAAAAATACAAGTCAAGGTAATTAATATAGATAAGAAACAATGCTACTTAAACGTGAAGATGATGCTTTATTTTTTTATGTTTTACTCGAGAGGAATTTAAATTTTCACATTATAACGATGTCACGTATATATATTCTTTTATCGTAACACAATTAAAAAGAGCTTTTAAAACACATGACTTCAGATTATATACAGCCGTAAGAGACGCGCGAAACTCGAGTAGATTGTGCACTCAAGTTCACCTAAGACAAAGGTGTCGTCATTTCCAGGCACATCGGCTGCTTTTCTTTGGTTTGTAATTCGCATTGTCTACTTTCGTCGATAAAGGGCAGAGTCAGTCGGCGACTTCAAACGAACTATCCCCAAAAACAAAAGGCAGAGTCTTTCCGTGAGATTAAATGAACCATCCCCAACAACAACAGGCAGAGTCAATCCGCAACTTCAAACGAACCACCCCCAAGAACAAAAGGTAGGAGTCAAACAAAACATATCCAACAATAAAGGGCAGAGTCAGTCGGCGACTTAAAACGAACCACCCCCAAGAACAATAGGTAGAGTCAAACAAAACATATCCAACAATAAAGGGCAGAGTGAGTCGGCGACTTCAAACGAACCATCCCCAAGAAAAACGGGTAGAAACATTCGGCGATTTTAAACGAACCATCCCCAACAACAACAACAACCAGAGACAGTCGGCGACTTCAAACGAACCATCCCCAACAATAACAGCCAGAGTCAGTCGGCGACTTCAAACGATACATCCGCAAAAACAAAAGGAAGAGTCAGTCTGCGACTTCAAATGAACCATCCCCAACAACAACTGGTAGTGCCACTCGGCGACTTCAAATGAACCATCCCTAACAACAACTGGTAGCGTCAGTCAGCGACTTCAAACAAACCATACCAAACAACAACAGGCAGAGTCAATCGGCGTATTCAAACGAACCATCCCCAAAAACAAAAGTTAGAGTCAGTCGGCGACTTCAAAAGAACCATTCCCAACAACAACAGACAGAGTCAGTCGGCGACTTCAAACGAACTATCCCCAACAATAAAGGGCAGAGTCAGTTGGCGACTTCAAACGAACCATCTACAACAATAAAGGGCAGAATCAGTCGGCGACTTTAAACGAACTATCCCCAAAAACAAAAGGCAGAGTCTTTCCGTGAAATTAAACGAACCATCCCCAACAACAACAGGCAGAGTCAATCCACGATTTCAAACGAACCACCCCCAAGAACAAAAGGTAGGAGTCAAACAAAACATATCCAACAATAAAGGGCAGAGTCAGTGGGCGACTTAAAACGAACCACCTCCAAGAACAATAGGTAGAGTCAAACAAAACATATCCAACAATAAAGGGCAGAGTCAGTCGGCGACTTCAAACGAACCATCCCCAAGAAAAACGGGTAGAAACATTCGGCGATTTCAAACGAACCATCCCCAACAACAACAACAACCAGAGACAGTCGGCGACTTCAAACGAACCATCCCCAACAATAACAGCCAGAGTCAGTCGGCGACTTCAAACGATACATCCCCAAAAACAAAAGGCAGAGTCAGTCTGCGACTTCAAATGAACCATCCCCAACAACAACTGGCAGTGCCACTCGGCTACTTCAAATGAACCATCCCTAACAACAACTGGTAGCGTCAGTCAGCGACTTCAAACAAACCATACCAAACAACAACAGGCAGAGTCAATCGGCGTATTCAAACGAACCATCCCCAAAAACAAAAGGTAGAGTCAGTCGGCGACTTCAAAAGAACCATTCCCAACAACAACAGACAGAGTCAGTCGGCGACTTCAAACGAACTATCCCCAACAATAAAGGGCAGAGTCAGTCGGCGACATCAAACGAACCATCCCCAACAATAAAGGGCAGAGTCAGTTGGCGACTTCAAACGAAACATCTCCAACAATAAAGGGCAGAGTCAGTTGGCGACTTCAAACGAACCATCTACAACAATAAAGGGCAGAGTCAGTCGGTGACTTCAAACGAAACATCCCCAACAATAAAGGGCAGAGTCAGTCGGCGACTTCAAACGAACAATCCCCAAGAATAAAGGGCAGAGTCAGTCGGCGACTTCAAACGTACCATCCACAGCAATAAAGGGCAGAGTCAGTCGGTGACTTCAAACGAACCATCCCCAACAATAAAGGGCAGAGTCAGTCGGCGACTTCAAACGAACCATCTACAACAATAAAGGGCAGACTGACTCTCAGGCTGCGACTTCAAACGTACCATCCCCAGCAATAAAGGGCAGAGTCAGTCGGCGACTTCAAACGAAACATCCCCAGCAATAAAGGGCAGAGTCAGTCGGCGACTTCAAACGAACCATCCCCAACAATAAAGGGCAGAGTCAGTCGGCGACTTCAAACGAACCATCTACAACAATAAAGGGCATACTGACTCTCAGGCTGCGACTTCAAACGTACCATCCCCAGCAATAAAGGGCAGAGTCAGTCGGCGACTTCAAACGAAACATCCCCAACAATAAAGGGCAGAGTCAGTCGGCAACTTCAAACGAACCATCCCCAACAATAAAGGGCAGAATCAGTCGGCGACTTCAAACGAACCATCCCTAACAATAAAGGGCAGAATCAGTCGGCGACTTCAAACGAACCATCCCTAACAATAAAGGGCAGAGTCAGTCGGCGACTTCAAACGAACCAACTACAACAATAAAGGGCAGAGTCAGTCGGCGACTTCAAACGAACCATCCCCAACAATAAAGGGCAGAGTCAGTCGGCGACTTCAAACGAACCATCCCTAACAATAAAGGGCAGAGTCAGTCGGCGACTTCAAACGAACCATCCCCAACAATAAAGGGCAGAGTCAGTCGGCGACTTCAAACGAACCATCCCCAACAATAAAGGGCAGAGTCAGTCGGCGACTTCAAACGAACCATCCCTAACAATAAAGGGCAGAGTCAGTCGGCGACTTCAAACGAACCATCGCCAACAATACAGGGCAGAGTCAGTCGGCGACTTCAAACGAACCATCCCCAACAATAAAGGGCAGAATCAGTCGGCGACTTCAAACGAACCATCCCCAACAATAAAGGGCAGAGTCAGTCGGCGACTTTAAACGAACCATCCTAACAATAAAGGGCAGAGTCAGTCGGCGACTTCAAACGAACCATCGCCAACAATACAGGGCAGAGTCAGTCGGCGACTTCAAACGAACCATCCCCAACAATAAAGGGCAGAATCAGTCGGCGACTTCAAACGAACCATCCCCAACAATAATGGGCAGAATCAGTCGGCGACTTCAAACGAACCATCCCCAACAATAATGGGCAGAATCAGTCGGCGACTTCAAACGAACCATCTACAACAATAAAGGGCAGAGTCAGTCGGTGACTTCAAACGAACCATCTACAACAATAAAGGGCAGACTGACTCTCAGGCTGCGACTTCAAACGTACCATCCCCAGCAATAAAGGGCAGAGTCAGTCGGCGACTTCAAACGAACCATCCCCAACAATAAAGGGCAGAGTCAGTCGGCGACTTCAAACGAACCATCGCCAACAATACAGGGCAGAGTCAGTCGGCGACTTCAAACGAACCATCCCCAACAATAAAGGGCAGAATCAGTCGGCGACTTCAAACGAACCATCCCCAGCAATAAAGGGCAGAGTCAGTCGGCGACTTCAAACGAAACATCCCCAACAATAAAGGGCAGAGTCAGTCGGCAACTTCAAACGAACCATCCCCAACAATAAAGGGCAGAATCAGTCGGCGACTTCAAACGAACCATCCCTAACAATAAAGGGCAGAATCAGTCGGCGACTTCAAACGAACCATCCCTAACAATAAAGGGCAGAGTCAGTCGGCGACTTCAAACGAACCAACTACAACAATAAAGGGCAGAGTCAGTCGGCGACTTCAAACGAACCATCCCCAACAATAAAGGGCAGAGTCAGTCGGCGACTTCAAACGAACCATCCCCAACAATAAAGGGCAGAGTCAGTCGGCGACTTCAAACGAACCATCCCTAACAATAAAGGGCAGAGTCAGTCGGCGACTTCAAACGAACCATCGCCAACAATACAGGGCAGAGTCAGTCGGCGACTTCAAACGAACCATCCCCAACAATAAAGGGCAGAATCAGTCGGCGACTTCAAACGAACCATCCCCAACAATAATGGGCAGAATCAGTCGGCGACTTCAAACGAACCATCCCCAACAATAATGGGCAGAATCAGTCGGCGACTTCAAACGAACCATCTACAACAATAAAGGGCAGAGTCAGTCGGCGACTTCAAACGAACCATCCCCAACAATAATGGGCAGAATCAGTCGGCGACTTCAAACGAACCATCCCCAACAATAAAGGGCAGAATCAGTCGGCGACTTCAAACGAACCATCCCCAACAATAATGGGCAGAATCAGTCGGCGACTTCAAACGAACCATCCCCAACAATAAAGGGCAGAATCAGTCGGCGACTTCAAACGAACCATCTACAACAATAAAGGGCAGACTGACTCTCAGGCTGCGACTTCAAACGTACCATCCCCAGCAATAAAGGGCAGAGTCAGTCGGCGACTTCAAACGAAACATCCCCAGCAATAAAGGGCAGAGTCAGTCGGCGACTTCAAACGAACCATCCCCAACAATAAAGGGCAGAGTCAGTCGGCGACTTCAAACGAACCATCTACAACAATAAAGGGCATACTGACTCTCAGGCTGCGACTTCAAACGTACCATCCCCAGCAATAAAGGGCAGAGTCAGTCGGCGACTTCAAACGAAACATCCCCAACAATAAAGGGCAGAGTCAGTCGGCAACTTCAAACGAACCATCCCCAACAATAAAGGGCAGAATCAGTCGGCGACTTCAAACGAACCATCCCTAACAATAAAGGGCAGAATCAGTCGGCGACTTCAAACGAACCATCCCTAACAATAAAGGGCAGAGTCAGTCGGCGACTTCAAACGAACCAACTACAACAATAAAGGGCAGAGTCAGTCGGCGACTTCAAACGAACCATCCCCAACAATAAAGGGCAGAGTCAGTCGGCGACTTCAAACGAACCATCCCCAACAATAAAGGGCAGAATCAGTCGGCGACTTCAAACGAACCATCCCCAACAATAATGGGCAGAATCAGTCGGCGACTTCAAACGAACCATCCCCAACAATAATGGGCAGAATCAGTCGGCGACTTCAAACGAACCATCCCCAACAATAAAGGGCAGAATCAGTCGGCGACTTCAAACGAACCATCCCCAACAATAATGGGCAGAATCAGTCGGCGACTTCAAACGAACCATCCCCAACAATAAAGGGCAGAATCAGTCGGCGACTTCAAACGAACCATCCCCAACAATAATGGGCAGAATCAGTCGGCGACTTCAAACGAACCATCCCCAACAATAAAGGGCAGAATCAGTCGGCGACTTCAAACGAACCATCCCCAACAATAATGGGCAGAATCAGTCGGCGACTTCAAACGAACCATCCCCAACAATAAAGGGCAGAATCAGTCGGCGACTTCAAACGAACCATCCCCAACAATAATGGGCAGAATCAGTCGGCGACTTCAAACGAACCATCCCCAACAATAATGGGCAGAATCAGTCGGCGACTTCAAACGAACCATCCCCAACAATAAAGGGCAGAGTCAGTCGGCGACTTCAAACGAACCATCCGCAAAAATAAAGGGCAGAGTCAGTCGGCGGCTTCAGACGAACCATCCCCAACAATAAAGGGCAGAATCAGTCGGCGACTTCAAACGAACCATCCCCAACAATAAAGGGCAGAATCAGTCGGCGACTTCAAACGAACCATCCCCAACAATAATGGGCACAATCAGTCGGCGACTTCAAACGAACCATCCCCAACAATAAAGGGCAGAGTCAGTCGGCGATTCCGAACGAACCATCCGCAACAATAAAGGGGAGAGTCAGTCGGCAACTTCAAACGAACCATCCCCAACAATAAAGGGCAGAGTCAGTCGGCGACTTCAAACGAACCATACCCAACAATAAAGGGCAGAGTCAGTCGGCGACTTTAAACGAACCATCCTAACTATAAAGGGCAGAGCCAGTCGGCGACTTCAAACGAACCATCTACAACAATAAAGGGCAGAATCAGTCGGCGACTTCAAACGAAACATCTCCAACAATAATGGGCAGAATCAGTCGGTGACTTCAAATGAAACATCTCCAACAATGAAGGGAAGAGTCAGTTGGCGACTTCAAACGAACCATCCCCAACAATGAAGGGCAGAATTAGTCGGCGACTTCAAACGAACTACCCCCAACAATAAAGGGCAGAGTCAGTCGGCGACTTCAAAGGAACCATCCCCAAAAATAAAGGGCAGAGTCAGTCGGCGGCTTCAGACGAACCATCCCTAACAATAAAGGGCAGAGTCAGTCGGCGACTTCAAACGAACCATCTACAACAATAATGGGCAGAATCAGTCGGCGACTTCAAACGAAACATCTCCAACAATGAAGGGCAGAATCAGTCGGCGACTTCAAACGAACCATCCCCAACAATAAAGGGCAGAGTCAGTCGGCGACTTCAAACGAACCATCCCTAACAATAAAGGGCAGAGTCAGTCGGCGACTTCAAACGAACCATCTACAACAATAAAGGGCAAAGTCAGTCGGGGACTTCAAACGAAACATCCCCAACAATAAAGGGCAGCGTCAGTTGACGACTTCAAACGAACCATCCCCAACAATAAAGGGCAGAGACAGTCGGCGACTTCAAACGAACCATCTACAACAATAAAGGGCAGAGTCAGTCGGCGACTTCAAACGAAACATCTCCAACAATAAAGGGCAGTGTCAGTTGGCGACTCCAAACGAATTATCCCCAACACAACGGGTAGATTCTGTCGACGATTTTAAACGAATCATCCCCAACAACAACAGCCACAGTTTTTGGCGACTTCAAACGAACTATCCCCAACAACAACAGGCGGAATCATTCGACGACTTTAAACGAATCATCCCCAACAACGGGTAGAATCAGTCGGCGACTTCAAACGAAACATCTCCAACAATAAAGGGCAGATTCTGTCGGCGACTTTAAACGAACCATCCCCAACAACAACAGGCAGAGGTATTCGGCGACTTCAAACGAATCATCCCCAACAACAACAGGCAGAGGCATTCGGCGACTTCAAACGAATCATCCCCAACAACAACACGCAGTCAGTTAATATTCGCTAACGATAAAAGTGTTTTCGAAATTACAGATTTTAACGCGAGTAAGGACTATTTTTAATCATGTTGACTCATTTGAATTCCTGTTCATACAATACGATTTAATTTACAGGCGTTCGTATGTTTTCATTATTTTTATTTTATTATTGTTTGGAATTCGGGCGTTTAGTTTTTAATATAAAAAATCGATTGAATTTCCTACAAACTCAACATTGCTAATCGTTTTTAATTCCTTAAAGTTATTAAGCAGAATTGTACTAATGCTGTTACTTTTTCTCCCATTTCAAATCTCTTCAATTTCCCTTTCCACGTTGGTACGTCATCACATATCCAACCAAGGTGATGTCGGTCTGAGCCATTTTTGTCTTCTTTCGAGATCATAGAATCCATGTCATTGCGCGTTTCAATCATTACGTGCATTTTCTTTTCCTTTCATTTAAATAATGAAATTAGAGGAAAAGCAACATTTTCCTTCAAAAGAAAATAAAACATCATTAATATTACAAATCATTTAATTTGAAAATCTTTTCTTTGTGCAACTTCGGTCTTTTCACAAGGAACAAACCGGAAATGACTAATCAGTTCTACAACAGCCATCTTAAATCCAAGCTGAGCTAATCTGATCCCGGAACAGATTCGTGAACCGGCACCAAAGGGGAGAATGGAATATGCTTGCTTTTGTTTTCCTTGTTGAACCTGACAAAGAAATATTAAACTTTCAAACGAAGGTGTTGAAATGAAAATCTTATGTCATATTACGCTTCTTTTTTTTTTTCTTTTTTTTAGATTTCGACAGATTTTAAAAATATCAAAATATCTAGTATTGTAAAATAAAATATAAATTTCATATATTTTAAAAGAAAAAAGATGAATCTCAGTAATTATAAATAAATTTTCTCATAAATAAAATAAAATTGAAAATAAAATTGATTTGTCTTCTTGAATGTCAAAAAGAAAAATATCTGTAGGCTGAAGTTATCAAATAAACGAAAGAACAGGGATGGTAACATTTTATTAAACTGTCAACATCAAACGACGAACACATTTAGTCATATTACCAGATTGCTTGAGGCAGACGATAAAATGGCGACGGCTTTTGTTTGATACATATATAAAACAAATAGAAAAATTGACAATTTAAATTATATGAATAATAATAAAAAAAAACAATCAGGTTATTCATCTGTAATTGATCTTTTAATTTTTGAAACATGATAAGGCTCTTTTTAATGTTTTTAAAGACGACATGACCTATATGTCAAATATTGGTCAGTAAGGATTTCTCAGAAACCATTCCTTCTGTGTAATTGAGCTTAATCTTCAATATGCACCTAACTCATGTGACCTTATGTAAACAAAGAATGAACTTAATTTCTGCATAACCTTTCCCCGTTGTCAATGGCCAGTTTTTAAAATACTTTGTGGTTCAGAAGCGTATCTATGGAAAATTTCGTCGATGGCAATGTATCAGATCATCCCATAAGGTCTGTCGGAATTTTGAATAAAGAAAACAAGTGATCAAATGTTACATTTAATTACAGATTCAATCAACAATGTATTTTCCCTGGTTATCTATGACTTCCTTCCATCTATTAACAAGCTTACTAATTCCATTACTGTCAAATTCTTTTGGCTTTGATTCGAAGAACTCACAAATGTCAGTTTTAACCTCTTCCTGTGTTACAAAAGCTGTTTCTTCGAAATGATTCTATAAGCTACAAAACAAATGGTAGTCTGAAGGAACAAGATCGGGAGAATAAGGTGGATGAGGAATTTTCTCCCAACCAAGTTCTTCGATCTTTTGTGACATGATTCTTGCTGTGTGGGGTCGTGCATTGCCCTGATGAAACATCACCTCTTTTCGATTCACTAGAGCAGGTCTTTTTTTCCTTAAAGCTTGGTTCAAACGTTCTAACTGTTGACAGTATATTTGAGCATTAATTGTTGCATTAGGTGGCAAGAATTCAAAGTGGATTATTCCTTGGCGATCCCACCAGATTGAAAGAAGAACCTTTTTCCCATAAAATTCCCTTCTCGGCTGTGGCTGGGATCCTCCCCCTTTACCATTTTTCGTCGCCAGTCACAAATTTATC
Organism: Acanthosepion lycidas; assembly: GCA_963932145.1. NCBI lineage: Eukaryota > Metazoa > Mollusca > Cephalopoda > Sepiida > Sepiidae > Acanthosepion > Acanthosepion lycidas. The sequence continues at coordinate 7,011,888 of OZ010596.1, forward strand.
CAAAAAAGGTGAAACAATTCGGCGAGAATGGAGAGAAGAGCAGATGTCAACTTGGGATTTGAGGTTGTTTTCAGACAAATCATGAGGCACCCATTTTCCAAGTTTAGGAATTTTTCCAAGATGTTGAAGATGACGATGAACAGCTGTATGGTTTGAACTGAGAACCACTGCCAATTCCTCAACTGATAAAGCAGGATTTTCTTCAAGGGCTGCTTCAAGAAGCTTTTCATCAAACTCAAATGGACGTCCGGTTCGATCTTCATCTTCAAGGGTGAAATCTCCACCTCTGAATTTTGCAAACCATCTTCTGCAAGTTCTTTCATTCACACATTCCTCTCCATAAACTAAGTGAATGTTTCTAGCCGCTTCGGTTACTGAGTTTCCTTTCTTGAACTCATAAAGCATTATGTACCTCAAATGATTCTTGGATACTTCCGTGTTAGCAGGGTTTTAATCAAACAAAATTTAATTTTATTGTTTTCTGAAATAAAATTTGATCAGTTTAAATGCATCTAAACATAAAATAATGTTCAGTTCCATTAGACATTATAAAATACTCTTTAAATTTCGTTCATTTTAACAAAAAGTTAAAATTCGGACAGAACTTATGGGATGACCTGATACTAAAATCGAGCCCTTATCGAAACATCTTATAGCTTACCAAAGTGAAAACTAAACTTACTAATTCAAAAATACAAGTCAAGACAATATAGATAAGAAATAATGCTACTTAAACACGAAGATGATGTTTTATTTTTTATATTTTACTCGAAGTTAATTTAAATTTTAACAATATAATGATATCACATGTATATATTCTTTTACCAAATTATAGTAACATAATTAAAAACAAGGCTTTTTAAAATACATGACTTCAGACTATATACACGCTTTAATTACCACCCAAGATGGCACTCATGATACGTATCCTATCTGCCTTACCCTAGATACGCCATTGTTGGGGATTAATAATGAGACTATGTTTATATTAATAAATTCCGGATAAAAATAAATTTCTCCCCCAGCTATGGGTTAAATAGAACAACAAATTGGATTCTCTCGCCTTGGTTAGGAGAACTTTGAGTTCAAAACCAGTTGGGTGATGTGCCTACAACTCCAAACGTAAAAGCCTACTTTCCACAGCAGCAACATCTAGGGAGTGAATCTGTGGTTTTATTCTTTACACGAAAAGGAAAATGTCAAAAGCAATAAATATTACATTACACTCTACAAAGGAAAAAAATGTTATATCTGTAACATTTAGTATGTTAGACTTTACAATTTAAAATAGACAGATACTGCTTTTTTATTGACTGTAGGTTACCCCCATATACGAATAGTTCGCTAAACGAATTGAATAATGAACAGTGTTTCTGAAGAAAACTAAATTCGGTTAACGAGCAGAAATGAAAACAACGAACCGCAATTAAGTTAGATATACGAATAAGTGGCTAGGAGCGACCTCAACGCCGACTCAGTCTCCATCTTGTACTCATTTCGTGTCGTAAGTTGTGAACCGATAAAAGCTAATCAGACAACCAATTATCGTAAAAATTAAGAAGGGAGTAATTTCTAAGCATGAAAGTGGAACAAGTGTTGGCAAAATTATTACGTGTTCTCTTCCCTCAAACAGCTACTTTGTGGAATTAACACCCGAGGCAATGCTCTCCCAACCACAACATCCTTAACCACTTCAAGTCTGAGATTAACCGTTATCTTTACCACAAATATTTTTAAATCATTTCACCCCAAGCAAGGCAATAACGACCCTAAGACGAAAAGGGCTACTGATTGTTAAAAAAATAAAAGCAAACGAATATTATTAAGAAAATGTAACAATAAAATAACTGGAATTAAGAAGACAGTAGATAACAATTTTCAAGGTTGAAAATGGCTAAATGGATAGCCGAAAGCGCTCGGATAAGAAGAACAATTTGAGCAGTTTTTATAAAATTTATCATCTGAAAAGAAAAATATATTATTAGATCACATGAGAAGTTGTATAAAAAAAACTAAATCAAAGCACCTTGTCTGTCTTATTCAATGAAATGTGCATGAATGAAGGATTGCTGCCTAAATACAGAATATACAAACATATATATATATAGATAGATAGATAGATAGATAGATAGATATTTCGTATAAAATGTGTGCCCTTCGAATATTCAGGTCGGTAAATGTATTTAATACTGTTTAATTAAAAACAGAGCATTTACAAGTTGTAGTAACCATGAAAATAACATATAAACAGAAAATACATTAAAATATTTTTTCGGATTTCATCCATTACATGTAATATGAATGTTGTCACTGCTTACGTTAAGCTACGTTCGAGAGTAGAAATGAATTACGGAGAGAGATCGTCAATGATGCGAGTTTATAAGCTTTACTGTCCTCTGTGTGCTGTTAACAGATATATATATATATATATATATGTATATATATATATATATATATATATATATATATATATATATATATATATATATATATATCCTATTTAATTTGTGATTTTTCCTTTTCCTATGTCCTTTTATGAGGAGTTTGAACGGAGTTCGAACAGTTTACACGTAACCTGTTCAAGTTATCGCCCCCTCCTATCGGTATAAACTGCCCCTTAACATAACCTCTACCTCGAGAGTCCCCAGTCACATGAAACAGCCTGTCGCCTCTAAGCGTTGACTTCAAAGTTCACTTTTATATTTACACACGGTGTATTTCTGATATTGAGCACTTTATCCCATAAATATACCATGGTTTAAGAGTATATTTTCTCATATATATATATATGTATATATATATATATATACATATATATATATATATATATATATATATATATATATATATGTATGTATGTATGTATGTATATGGACAGTACGGTTGTATTTAATTATGAAATACAAACATTTGGCCTAAGTTTTCACACTGATTACACTACAGCTCATGTAAAACTTAGTTAGAATTCATTTTGATGGCAGGAAACAAAATTGTCAAAGAAATATTAAAAAGATTTATTCGAGCTAAGGTTATGATTTCTTTGTTTTATAAGGATTTTTTTACTAATGTTCCTCCAATACAAAGCGCAAGAGCCACTCAAGGTAGAGTGTTAAGACGTGGTGTTGTATGAGTGCAAGAAAGAACAAGAAGTGAAATTATTGGGCTTATGCAATAAAGATAATGGCTCACTCTCGTCTTGAAGGACGCAACATTTAATTAATGAACATAATTTCAGAATTCAATCGGAGACGTTAGGAGTCTAGAGTTGAAGTAGACTTTAGAAAGAAATTCAATCCTAAACAGAAAAGAAAGGATAAATCTCTACTCCTTTTCAAAAGTCCCGGGAAGAGCGTGAGTCGGACGATTATGGAAAAATAAATAGTAAATAGTATTTCAATGTTAAGGCGGAGACGTTAGAAGTATAGCGGGGAAGTACTAAACAGGAAACAAGCAATAAAGTTCTACTCCTCTTCAAAAGACCGGGAGGAATGTGAACCGGGCGATAAATGAACCTATTTACTCTTATTGGAAAAGAAGATAAAAATATTTTTTTTATTTTTTAAAATAAAAGATAAATTTTTATCGTATATTATATATATAAATGATATATATAATATATGACAAAAAAACAATTTAAATTAAAGTTTTATCCACAAAAATCTCTCTCCTCATGACTTTTTTTTCATTATTTTCCAAATTTATTTGAATGTTAATCAGATGACTTAACATTAAGTTAGCTCTCAAATAAAAATCCAAGAATATCATTTTATTCCAGGTAAAATCAGGTCACCTTACCAGTAAATTATGTTTTATGATAATCAATCTTCCTTTACCTCTTTTTGTTCTCCAGTCTGTTATATTTTCCAGTTTGAGTTCTTGTTCAGTTTTCTTATCCAACTTTTCATGGCCTTCGATTTGAGCATCCAACATCAGCTGCAGCAGATCTTTGCGAGCCTGCAACCAAGCACAAAAGGATATAAGCAAAAAATCAATATTAGGTATTGAATTCAAGGGAGATAACTAAGAATTTTAAAAGAAAATGCAGTTATTCCCCTTCAGAAAACAAACTTTTTATTTGGTAAATTGATGTTAAGGGTTATAACTCAGATTTTTAAACGCTAAAAATATATATTTATCTCCCTTGAAAAGTATCGACACGGTAGGTTTTCATTATTTGAATGAATCCATAGACTTGTAAATATGTGTTTTTTTTCCTTGATTAGACTTACTTTCAGCATTGTTTAATTCTTTCTGCTTGCAGATTCACCTGAAAATGATGTTGACAGACTGCTCTCTCCATGCATCGTGGAGTAATAAACAGTGGCTCAGATTGTAGAAACGGAGCTCCGAGTTCTAATTCCAATCCAGTCGAATTCATTTACGTGCGAATACCATTGGAAAAGGTATGAATCCATCGCTTCTGTCGCCAGATGTAGGTAAATAGTATGGCAATATTTACATTGTTCTGACTATCGTTCTCTTCTCTGTCGCTATATTTATCACAACGTTTCGACCGTTGTACGCTCCGGCCTTCTTCAGGTCGTTGGAATTTCGAACTGAACCCTTTATTTCGCTCGCTGGGGTATAATGTTCTAGTTCCACGTGCCATGTCTAATGGATGTCAGTTATCTCCTGTTAAGACACATGGCACAGTGAATAAAGGCGTTGGTCAGATCCAGTGACAGGACCCAAAGAGTGTGAGTTCAAGACCCGGTTAAGACAGTGGAGAACTTAGAGAGGGAAATTAACAGGAGATAACTGATAACTGACATCCATAAGACATGGTACGTGGAACTAGAACAGTCTACCCCAGTGAGCAAAATAAAGAGTTTACCGACAGAAATTGAAAACAAGCAGTATTTGAATGACCATATTATAGAGCTTAACCTCTATATGCCAGTGGATCAGAATCAATGACTGAGTGCACTACATCCTCATTGGACAAGAAATGTTAAAACATTTCTAACTTACATTTTCATGTTAGTTATAGATTTTTGTGCAAGCTAAACACAATCCAGGCTCCAGACGCAAGTTTTACAATAATTGCTTCTGATTGGTCAATATATCTCAAAGTCGTAACAACGCCTACGCACACGTGTTTAAACACAAAATACCGCCAAAAATCTTGAAATGTGTTAGCGAGCCACGCACGTGACCAGGAATGTAAATAAATACGATGCACGAACACAAGTTTACCAGTGAGCTTCGTGACGGATAACCTATTGCTAAACTACTCCACGTCACTTATAATTTTGAAGTTGCAAAGTTAAATTTATTTAACACGAAACAACTCCAATGCACTCACTCATCAACCTCTGAAATCACTCCTGAACTTTTACCAACTTTAGAACTCACAATTCCAAACTTTATTCTTCTAAATTACAAGTTCAATTTTACTTCTTCTTAATATGAACTCCGGTACAAATATTACCAAATCAAAGGGACACGACTCTGTCCTACCTTTTCAGTTCGCATGCATGTACATCAAACATTAATAAATCTAATTGTTATGTTTTGAAATCATTCCGTTGAGTTTTGTATCTTATTCTATGTATGAATATAGAGATTTTGATGTTAGTGGAAATCGTTAATTTCTCACGCAGCCTATTCTCAACAAGTCTTTACCCAATTGTAATTATCACATCCACTACAATATAAAGAATATCTCAATTTTAATGGCTCAAGAAGGAATACAGCCAAATCGACTGATTTTTATGTTCCTTATTTAGGACACATGGCTCGTTGTCCTAAACGACGCTGGCTACCAGTTCTGTCTCCCTCGGGAGATAATCAGCAATTGGTTCTCACTATCTTCAACCAAGTACTGTCGTCAAGTGATGCTCAGGGTCGTTTAGAACGTTAGTAAATTCGCCCAGAAAAAGGGAGATAATCGGTAATTTTCCTTCCTACAATATCTTTCCCAATGGGCGAAAATGATTATAATGACCTGTAGTTGAACTCGAACCCTGCGCCCCAATTTCTTATTCCAAGCCAAGAAACAAAATTAGTTGTATATTCAAAGAGAGTATATTTTTTTTAACTGGACTTGAAAATTCCATTTATTTTCACAAATCTAATTTTTTTGTCCCTCTCTTTTTGATTTTATTGGGGATCATGGCTCTCCACAATTGCCTTTCCTTTGTAACTCTTAATAAATTTTGTCTTTTAGCTACATCTCTTAAACATTTTTCTGTCATTCATTTACTCAAGCTCGATAAATAGCTCGACATTGTGTAATGGTTCGCAAGTTTGTCTCGCTAAAATAATTACGACTGAGTAGTGAGTGCGATACTCACCGGGGGCCCTATACTTTCGACCTTGTGCCACATCTAAACTACGCTTAGAAAATCACCATTTATATGTTCCCTTCGTCTGTCCCTCTCGCCTTCAAACTGTCCTGTGAGTATCAAAGTTCCCAAGCCCTCACTCCTCATTATGTGCCCTAGAAATTTCAACTGTCTCTTCCTGGTGTTAAGCCGAAGTGTGCTTTGTCTTTCGATTTTCTCTAAAATGTCGTCGTTACTCACATGGTCAATCCATGGTATCCTTCTGTCTATATTAAAATCTGTGTCATCAGGATATATTATGTGGTTTTATTTATCACAAGCCTAACATGAAAACCTCTGAAAATAATCCTCCACCAAATCTACGGTTGTAAATATAAATAAAATATTTAGAAAATACTTACATTTTTATCTTCATTCTCTTTACGTTCAGCAATGAATTCGCGGCAAAATTCGACTATGTCGGCGAAATTACCCATCAGAATTTTGGAATCAAACAATTTTAGTAATTTTCCCAAAATAGGGAAAATAACTAAAAAAATGGAAGAAAAAGAATAAAAATGAATGCGTGTGAGGTGTATATATATATATATATATATATATATATATATATATATATATATATATATTAAAGAGAAAAAAAAATTTAAACGTTTTTGGTTATAATGTGTATTTTTTATACTTTATTTTTCCATTTTCCATTTTTTTACTTGTGACCTTAGGTGAAGAATGGTTATTTCCACATATTATTTAAAGGAATTCATTTTTTCTTGTTTTCTTATGTTTAACCATTGTTTTTTGTGTGTGGTAGGAATCCAAATTCTACTTGGGTTGTCGGAAAATATTTCTTTGCTTAAAGAGTAATAAAAAAATTTAGATTTGAAAACAGGAAGTTTGAGAAAGGGAAAGGAATGAGGCCTTTGTTCTTTTATTTTATATCCTCTGTATCTTTTAAACCTTTCTCCATTTTTGAGTATTGTGCGTGTATGACTAGTATATATATATATATATATATATATATATATATATATATATATATATATATATAAAAGAAAGAGGTTATAGTGGTTCCAACGAGAGAAAAGTGTGTATATTAAAAAGAAGACAGGTACCGCAAACGTTTTTGGTTGTAATGCGGATTTTTTTTTTTAAATATTATGTTTTATTTTCCATAATTTGACTACACGTGTTTCTGGTCTCGCGTCCTTCTTCAGGTAAAAGGCGGAGATTTCCACATATTATTAAAAATAATTCATTTTTTTCTCTTTTATGTTTTTCGATGTTAAATATTCTCGATATGTGACATTCTCTGTTTTTGTGTTAGTAATCCGAATATATATATATATATATATATATATATATATATATATATATATATATATATATATATATATATATATTCCTTCTCCATATATATATGTTTTTTGTTACAATGAAATAGTATATATACATACACACTTTGTATGGTGTGTAGGGTTTGGGTGCGTGTGTGTGTGTTTGTTTGTTTGAGTGTGTGTCTGTGTGTCTGTGTGTGTATAGCGTGTTTGTTTTTGCCAGAATGTTTGCATATATTCTTTCTCCATACATATGTACAGTATTATATTATTATAAAGAAATCTATACAAACACTACAAATTATTAAATTATTACAAATTATTGCGAGACGTAAAGACCACCGCAACTTATAACTCTTTTCATGTATGTTTACAATCTCACTACCCCACACCCCTACAAATTATAATAGACCTGTCTAACGCTTTTACATCGATCAAAATTTTAAATTTCAGTTTATTTTCATAAAAAGTTTCGCACAGTGAGGAATCAGACAGAGATCGGATTTTTTGCTGATAATATGATTTCCACCACAAATACACCGTCTGCAAAAACATCTGTTGGCGAGTAATTCACATTTCTCTGTTTATTTCTCGGTCCGTTGATGCAGGACACAGGCGTGTTCGAAAATTCCAAATTTAAAACCTTTCTTTTCGTGCTTCATTTCTGGCATATGATTAATGATTAATATTTAATAAATGTTTATCGTACTGATTAAATTGGTACAGTTTTGTTTGTCCTCGTTATATTAACTAAGCTATCTATTGTACATATTATAAGAAGCACACGTGGGTACTTTCTTCTAATTATATATACATATATATGTGTGTGTGTGTGTGTGTGTGTGTGTGTGTGTGTGTGTGTGTGTGTGTGTGAAAAGTGTGTGCATATAAATGTAAATAAATATATATATATAATTATTTATATATTATATGCGCAGTACTTATTGCACAAATATATATATATATATATATATATATATATATATATATATATATATATATATATATATATTAGGTTGGTGCAAAAATAATGACGTAATAATGTCGTTTTTTGAATAGATATAAGTATAAAATATAAAGTATAATATATATATATATATATAGTATAAAATATATATATATATAGTATAATATATATATATATATACATATATATATATATATATATATATATATATATATATATATATATATATATATATATATAGCATAAAACACTAATATTCCATGGTTTTGAGCCTTTTATATTATATTCTTACTCTGACCTGGGCATTGAGATTGAATTCTCCCTGGATTGTATCCTCTTGGGAATATATATATATATATATATATATATATATATATATATATATATATATATATATATATATATTACTAAAACCGAAGGGGATTTATAAAAGGACCGGTGTGTAATTAAGAAAATTTGACAAAATTAATATCGACTACAGGTTACAAATCAAATATAAACATATAAAAAAAAACAAATATAACGATTCTTTTACTCTAATATTCGTCCCCCCTTCTCACTAAATTTTATCTTTTATTCCCGAAGTTGAAAAAGAAGCAACAAAGTCTCTCTGATTCATTTTTATTATATTTTTCCAATTATCGGATAAGGTGTTGAGTATTGTGCTCGAAGTGTGTGTGTTTATGTGTGTGTGTGTGTGTGTGTGTGTGTACGCGCGCGTCAGCATAGTTTTCGTTAGAATGGGAGGTTTGAATGTACCCTGCCCCAATTTCCTGAATATCTCAAATCTTTTTTTTTTTAAATAAATAAATAAACTAATTAAAATAAATAAAATATTTACTTGCATATTTCTGAAATGTTGCGAAGAACCCGGATTCAAATACTTTCTTTGCTTTTTTAACCAATGGCGAATCGGGATTTTCCTGTGAATCTATTTCAATCCCAAATCCTGTCGAGGCAATCGCATCCATTGTGTAGCATGAAAACAAACTGAGAAAAAAAAAGAGAGAGAGAAAAGAAGAAAATCAAACGAAAATGAAGCGTTTTCAAGGCAGAAGTTCCTGGTCGGGGGAGGGGGGTCTGGTTTATCGGGAGGAGAAAAAAAAATCGGGAAATAAGATGAGAATTTAACGATTACTGAAAGTCCATCTGGAAAAAGAACAAATTAAAAAAATTCGTTCTTACAACATTCGACTGGAAATTTTTAAAATCTCCAAATCAATGAAATCAACACATACATGTATTTTTTTTTAAATATATCTTATATACAGAAGTAAGTATAAAAAAAAAAAAAAAAAAAAAACTAGAAAAGCAAAGGAAAATCTCATTCTTGAACGAACTACTAACTTTCTAGTGTGAGTGACTTGTTTCCTTGACAAAAGTTGCAACGGTATTAAGTTCATTAATAGGAATCATCAGTTTCGTTCATTCATTTGTTGAACTGTTGTTGTAAGGTGTGATAGTAAATTACCCATACACGTATGGACTCTTCCAAATTACAAATAAAAGCAGGTACTGCTTTTTGTCAGTAGAGAGATTTTTTCCCAATCAGTCTGCTCTAACAGTGCGGACTTAAACATTCTTGCTCGTTCGTATATTATTGTATTACCGATTTTCTTTAATATATTTGTTAACACAAATCCACACCTGTGTCTTTATTCTGGCCCCAGCAAGGCCACAGCATAAGGAGAGATAATTATGTGATAGTTTATAGCAGAGATATTGTTGTCATTCCATACGGGGTTTTTAATATACGATAATATAATGTATTATATGCGACACATAGTTCGTCTGAGATCAAACAAGTCACCTGAGAAGGGAAACGAGACATGTCTTGTCACTACAACATCCTGTAGCTGATATGAAAAAAAAGAAGGGGTTTGTACCCTTTCTTCATAAGTTCCCTGTTAAACAAGGTGTGTTAATCGCAGTTTCAACATATTAGATACGTTGAGCAGTTTTTGATCAGTCGAGTATATTATCTCTAAGGGTCTTTGAGACAAAGTTGTTTTCATAAAGACCTATTAATTGGATTCGAGTAGTTTTAAAAATGTTATAATCTGCTTCAAAGTAGATCGCTTTCTGGTTCACTCTACATCAAATCCTGTCGACTAGACATCAACATTACGAAAGCAAAATTTAAAATATAAATAACTCGCTCCAAGCATCGTATCCGGCTCACAAAGCAAATCCCCCCAAAATATCAAATAGAATTTAAACATCGGAGCCAATTACGAATGTTTTTGCTAAAGAAAAAGCAAGGCAAAAAATGCTGATGTAATGTATCCACCCTGACTGCTTAAAAGGACTTGCGGGTGACACACAAGGAAGTAGACAGGCAGTCACAGAGTTCAACCTAACCAAGACAATCGTAAAAGCCACGCACGAACAAAACCGAATTCTCGTCTACAAAGATACATTCTAATTTGATCGTTTTATTTCTGTTGTATCCTTAAAGAGGTTACAAACAGACAAAGGTGATACTCGAGTGAAGGAACAGCGTAGATGAAAAAAGAGAGGTTTAATGTAAAAGAGAATACACTACTGGAAGAGAGGGAATCGGGTGGCAAGCTAGTAATTCCCGAAAAAAGCCCCAATATATATAACTACTGATATAGTGAAACCACATAGGCGATAAGGAGTGTGGGACATTCCATTACAACTATTCCTGTAATACAGAGAATTTTATTTTAACATATCTTGTTTTCTTTTCTTTCCACCTCACCGGCAGCATTTTATGGTTTTCGTTTGTTCTCTTGCAACCATAAGCAGTATATAGCAAGAATGAGTTTTCAGTAGTTTTATTTTAAAATTATACTCCGACGAAACAGTTTTGAAATAGAGAGAATTGGTCTAAGTTAAAGGGCCTTATGGTTTATTCATTCATATATATATATATATATATATATATATATATATATATATATATATATATATATATATATAGCATATTCCCTAGAATAGCTTTCAGCAAGTATACTTTTGAAGAATATTGGTTGATCGATTAATTCGTTTTTTACGGCTTATCAACCTTTTGCAGGCTATTTAAAGCCAGAAAATATTTTAAGATTATAGGAATTTGGGTGGGGGAGGTAATAATGATTTAACGATACAAACCCTACTATGTAACCCATAGCTGGGGAAGAAGAAGTGGATTCATGCCTTTCCCAAGGGTATTTATGTGCAAATGAACTGAAACTTGGGTTTCCGCTTTGCAATTCTGAGCCATTATCCCCCACACCACCTGCACATCCAAGCTTACAGAACTCGATTTTCCCAAGCGATCGCCTATCTAAATACTGACCAGGCTTGACATTCCTTAACTTTGGTGATTGTACTAGAATCGGTGTTTCAACCTGATATGGCCGGAGTCCAAGAACATTGATGATCAGAAAGAAAAAAGCAACGTGGTTGTGAAAGCAAACGGGTCATTCAAAGAGCCTAATTCAATGATCAAATCGTGCCAATATGTCACTTCTTGTAGTCCGTCACCATATAAACGATTTTGCATAGATACTAAGGTGAACAGAGTTTAGTAGTTGGGCAATGAGAGACAATCAAAACGTTCCAGATAAAAAAGGACACATACCAGACATGAGAGAGTCACGGGGAATGACAGATCGAAGACAGCCAAAGATTCTTTCGCATAACAGCAAATTAGCCGACACAGCTTACCGCAGTTCTATCATAATAATTGGGAATGGGCAATCCAACTTTCAAACCCCCGCTTTATGCTGTCAAACAATAGATGTAAGGAAAGGAAGTGGCTAGTTTAAAACACTTATGCTCTCAACAACGAAAATAAAATACATTGTATTGATATCAATGTGTGTGCATCTGTGTCGATTAGAACGTTGACTACTCGCTTAATTTACTAAGTGCCTTAGGGGTGTTACTTTATAGTGTAACGAAAGTGGTTAGTCAGTTAACTTCCAGGAGTCAAACCGATCGTTTGTTTTTTTTAGTACGAACCGAAGCTAAACATGCCGCACCTGGGCCAAGGCTAAATCTGCCTCGCCCGGCCCAAGTCTAAATCTGCCTCGCCCGGCCCAAGGTTAAATCTGCCTCACCCGGGCAAGCTGCCAAAAATCAGGTGTTTTCTTTGGGAATATCACCAGATATAGATAATATCTCCAGGTCACAATCCTCATATTGGGAAATACTCATAATTTGCTGTTTTCTGTTGGGGAAATATGTCCTTACTAGTGACAGAGAAAATAAATTAGCCCCGCCCCTATAAAAAATATATAAATATGGCTTCTCCAGAAACACAGAAGAATTATCCGGCAGCTCGAATTACTGTTGGAACTTATTTTCTTTAATATATTTGTTAACACAAATCCACACCTGTGTCTTTATTCTGGCCCCAGCAAGGCCACAGCATAAGGAGAGATAATTATGTGATAGTTTATAGCAGAGATATTGTTGTCATTCCATACGGGGTTTTTAATATACGATAATATAATGTATTATATGCGACACATAGTTCGTCTGAGATCAAACAAGTCACCTGAGAAGGGAAACGAGACATGTCTTGTCACTACAACATCCTGTAGCTGATATGAAAAAAAAGAAGGGGTTTGTACCCTTTCTTCATAAGTTCCCTGTTAAACAAGGTGTGTTAATCGCAGTTTCAACATATTAGATACGTTGAGCAGTTTTTGATCAGTCGAGTATATTATCTCTAAGGGTCTTTGAGACAAAGTTGTTTTCATAAAGACCTATTAATTGGATTCGAGTAGTTTTAAAAATGTTATAATCTGCTTCAAAGTAGATCGCTTTCTGGTTCACTCTACATCAAATCCTGTCGACTAGACATCAACATTACGAAAGCAAAATTTAAAATATAAATAACTCGCTCCAAGCATCGTATCCGGCTCACAAAGCAAATCCCCCCAAAATATCAAATAGAATTTAAACATCGGAGCCAATTACGAATGTTTTTGCTAAAGAAAAAGCAAGGCAAAAAATGCTGATGTAATGTATCCACCCTGACTGCTTAAAAGGACTTGCGGGTGACACACAAGGAAGTAGACAGGCAGTCACAGAGTTCAACCTAACCAAGACAATCGTAAAAGCCACGCACGAACAAAACCGAATTCTCGTCTACAAAGATACATTCTAATTTGATCGTTTTATTTCTGTTGTATCCTTAAAGAGGTTACAAACAGACAAAGGTGATACTCGAGTGAAGGAACAGCGTAGATGAAAAAAGAGAGGTTTAATGTAAAAGAGAATACACTACTGGAAGAGAGGGAATCGGGTGGCAAGCTAGTAATTCCCGAAAAAAGCCCCAATATATATAACTACTGATATAGTGAAACCACATAGGCGATAAGGAGTGTGGGACATTCCATTACAACTATTCCTGTAATACAGAGAATTTTATTTTAACATATCTTGTTTTCTTTTCTTTCCACCTCACCGGCAGCATTTTATGGTTTTCGTTTGTTCTCTTGCAACCATAAGCAGTATATAGCAAGAATGAGTTTTCAGTAGTTTTATTTTAAAATTATACTCCGACGAAACAGTTTTGAAATAGAGAGAATTGGTCTAAGTTAAAGGGCCTTATGGTTTATTCATTCATATATATATATATATATATATATATATATATATATATATATATATATATATATATATATATAGCATATTCCCTAGAATAGCTTTCAGCAAGTATACTTTTGAAGAATATTGGTTGATCGATTAATTCGTTTTTTACGGCTTATCAACCTTTTGCAGGCTATTTAAAGCCAGAAAATATTTTAAGATTATAGGAATTTGGGTGGGGGAGGTAATAATGATTTAACGATACAAACCCTACTATGTAACCCATAGCTGGGGAAGAAGAAGTGGATTCATGCCTTTCCCAAGGGTATTTATGTGCAAATGAACTGAAACTTGGGTTTCCGCTTTGCAATTCTGAGCCATTATCCCCCACACCACCTGCACATCCAAGCTTACAGAACTCGATTTTCCCAAGCGATCGCCTATCTAAATACTGACCAGGCTTGACATTCCTTAACTTTGGTGATTGTACTAGAATCGGTGTTTCAACCTGATATGGCCGGAGTCCAAGAACATTGATGATCAGAAAGAAAAAAGCAACGTGGTTGTGAAAGCAAACGGGTCATTCAAAGAGCCTAATTCAATGATCAAATCGTGCCAATATGTCACTTCTTGTAGTCCGTCACCATATAAACGATTTTGCATAGATACTAAGGTGAACAGAGTTTAGTAGTTGGGCAATGAGAGACAATCAAAACGTTCCAGATAAAAAAGGACACATACCAGACATGAGAGAGTCACGGGGAATGACAGATCGAAGACAGCCAAAGATTCTTTCGCATAACAGCAAATTAGCCGACACAGCTTACCGCAGTTCTATCATAATAATTGGGAATGGGCAATCCAACTTTCAAACCCCCGCTTTATGCTGTCAAACAATAGATGTAAGGAAAGGAAGTGGCTAGTTTAAAACACTTATGCTCTCAACAACGAAAATAAAATACATTGTATTGATATCAATGTGTGTGCATCTGTGTCGATTAGAACGTTGACTACTCGCTTAATTTACTAAGTGCCTTAGGGGTGTTACTTTATAGTGTAACGAAAGTGGTTAGTCAGTTAACTTCCAGGAGTCAAACCGATCGTTTGTTTTTTTTAGTACGAACCGAAGCTAAACATGCCGCACCTGGGCCAAGGCTAAATCTGCCTCGCCCGGCCCAAGTCTAAATCTGCCTCGCCCGGCCCAAGGTTAAATCTGCCTCACCCGGGCAAGCTGCCAAAAATCAGGTGTTTTCTTTGGGAATATCACCAGATATAGATAATATCTCCAGGTCACAATCCTCATATTGGGAAATACTCATAATTTGCTGTTTTCTGTTGGGGAAATATGTCCTTA
The DNA here is from genome assembly GCA_963932145.1 of Acanthosepion lycidas. NCBI lineage: Eukaryota > Metazoa > Mollusca > Cephalopoda > Sepiida > Sepiidae > Acanthosepion > Acanthosepion lycidas. The sequence goes on from OZ010596.1 coordinate 7,027,377, forward strand.
CTAGTGACAGAGAAAATAAATTAGCCCCGCCCCTATAAAAAATATATAAATATGGCTTCTCCAGAAACACAGAAGAATTATCCGGCAGCTCGAATTACTGTTGGAACTTATTACAAGTAAGACCCTATGTCACTTTGCCATTTTCGCACTTCTTGATGTTATATACATATGTTATAGTTTATCTGTATAGGCATAAGTGTAAATATTTGTATATAATTTTGTGTATAACTTAGCGGTGTAAAACTCTCTCTGAGAACACCGTTAATATTTGTGCTCGTACGAAGTCACATATTATCAGGATCGAGTATATCGTTTGTTAACATTGTTAAGAATTAGGATGCAAAGTTTCTAAATCCAAGCTTACTTGTTAACATTGCATACTTCGTGAGTGTCTGCAAATTTTTCGACTTTCTTCACTAATGTTGTCACCACTCTCTCAATCAAAGGTGTTATCTGGAAGACAAAACAGCCGAGAATCGCGATATAGAAGTAAAGAAAATAAAAAGAAGAATGGAGGTTTCAGTTTATATTCTCAGCCATTAATATGATTTCGTCTTAATTACGCAGTTTTAGGTATGAATTGAATGCATTTTGCTCCTATAAATAAATGCATTAAACAAAAGTTACAATTAATACTTGACACTCCAGCTTGAAGTATTTATGACGACATGAATTTTTATATAATCGACTTCACTAATTAAAAACGATATTCTCCAACAATCATCTTCTTTCTCCAAAAATCCTGATCGTTTTTATTTATTATTCCTCAGTAATATTTTCTCTGTTTCCTTCCTTCTATTATTTTTCATCTTCAGTAACATGTTGCGTCTTAGGGATTGCATCGTTTTTGTTGGGGCGTACAAAATTCTTGAATAAAAGTTTATAGATCAGCGTTTGCAACTAACTCACAAATGTGCACTGATCTCAAGCCAAATGATCACAATTGGCATTCGAACAATCTTAGCTGCAAAGATTCTTTGAGAAAGACTATTGAAGCGCTAAAAAAGAAAAATTCCCAAAGAACCTTTTATTAAATCCAGTTTTACAGTAAACGTGCGAAGAAAGAGGCGGTGGCTAGGGCGTTCATGCGTTTGCATTTTCAGTTGAATCAAGCTCTGACGCTTCATCCCTGTTTTTGTTGGATTATTAGATTTGTGAACAATGCCATACTATTTGAAAGTTATACGACCATAGGAAATTTACTGAATATCTAAAACATTGAAACAATTTAACCTCGAGCAACGTCTACGCAAGAAGATTTTACCGATGGAATTCCTTTATTAAGAACAATCAACCACTTACGAAGGACATACCGTAAAAAAGATGAGTAGGGATAGTAGCTTAGTATACCAACGGATGATGCATGCAAGCGGGACGCAGGCAGACATTTCTAGACAGGAGATGCGAGCTAGTGATCGATAAAAATGTCAACTACAGAAGACATCGAAATCTTTAAAGAGACAATTCAAATCAATTTGTCTTGAAAACAGAAAATGCATAAGAAATGACTAACAAATGGTCTTCCATAGAGAAAAAATACCTCCAAATTACAAACAGTTAAACTGAAGAAAACAAAGTTACAATTGAGTTCTCGAAAGACAATGAAGGAACGCAGATGAATTTGATATTCAGTGATATATCCGCCACCTGCATTGACCAAGGTGATTATGCAGGAACTCTGCTATTCCATCGTTCTACTGAAACCCACAAAGATGTTTGGTTGTAAAAGACAAACAAATTCATCCAATCATTTATCAGATATACGCCAATTAAAGGACCAATAGAAACTACGATCATTACCTCAGCAGCCAATGTACAAGTAGGGAGGGACACTTTTCTCGTTTCATCACCAGAATATGGCTCGGTTTTGATGAAGTTCTTTTGCAAAAGAATAAAAGATAATGTGTCACAAGTGAATAGTGTTACAGTTTTTTTCTGCAAGAAACGCTGATCACATGAATGGTATGGACAGCAAAATGCCCAGATCCTAATCTGACTAAAAAAAAATATGATGTAAAACTTATCAATAGTCCGTAATTAAGTTCTTTTCAATAAAGCTGATCTATAACCTGTTATTCTACAGGGTGCCCAGTAAAAAAAAAAAGCCGGTAAATTCAGGAAGACATGAGACAACCGTTGAAAACTGATGACGACTGATGTGACTGGAAAATTCAGGAAAAATTTCTGAACATTTCGTCAATCCGCACGTCGGATGTTCTTCTTTAAAGGTACGATAACTTGACATTTAAAAGCAGTGAATTGATTATCCATACGAGAAGGGCAGAAAATTGTCTGCAAATCACTTTGAAGTGACGAATCACAAGATCGAGCAGCAATTAATCAATCATGAAAGAACCAATCAGAGTTAAGTAATTACTCTAGAGTTATTCAAGGTCATGAGTATTAAAGAAATTTATTCAAGGTTTTTCAAGGTCAATTATTCCTGAAAAATAAAACAGTGATAATAAATTTTACAGCTTTTTTACTGAGCACCTTGTAGAAGATTAGAAGCAGCTTGATAGAGAATCTTGTTTCCTGTTAATGAAGTTCATTCCTTAAGAATTCACGCCTCATAAAAGCCTTAAACAAAGCGAAAAAAACATAATTTTGCTCAATTTGATCTCGAAAAAATATATTAACTTAAATATGTTAGGCATATTTTATGAAATCAGTTTCGAGTGGTAAACATATTTGGCATTATATTTGTATATTTATTTAAAAAGAGGAAACAGATTCAACATCGAGAGTAAATGATTTTTAGACGCATAAAGTTATTTTTTAAGAATAGATTTATTGATACAAACCTCTCGCATTTGCTTCAAACTATAAAAGGGAGAAATGACTGTTTGTAAAAACTTCCAATGATCGTCTGTAGCTGTTGTTAACATGGAGGCTCTGAGTTCATTTTGTTCCAAAACACTCTGTATAATAATTAGCATTAATTTTAATTAGTTTTTTATTACATTTTTCATTTCTATTATAAAAAACAATTATTGCATAATATAAAATATTAGTAAGTAATATAAAATAATTAAAATAAATAATTAATTAAAAAATGTGCAGATAAATAAATAAATATTTGTTAATATTTTCGACACGAAGAAGTAATAATTTTCGACCAGCTGTCAAAAAACGCTCTGAAGACATAAAAGTAAGGTACCAGGATGAAAAGCTATTTTTGACTGTCACCTGAAGATAAGCTGGGAAAAACGAAGCAACTGAAAAGGAGAAGTGAAACCTGTGAGTAGAACCATTTTTAAAAGAGGAAAAAAGTTAAAAGTTCCAGTGATGCCTTTTGCCAAAGCCTCCTCCTGTTTTTTCGTTTTTCGATTAGGTGGGTGCATCTTTATTTCCAACCTAATTCAAAAGTTTTGTTTTATTATCTCAAAGTTTTTTTCTATTATTTCAAGTTTGTATTGTATATCTTTTGAAGAGCCTTCGTATATTTTGATCTGTTATCTTGCCTCGTTGCTAAAAAGGCGCACAAAATGAAATTTTTGTGCTAGCCTTTTTTGCAACGAGGTTATAGTGTTTTGATGTCCATGTAATAAATGTTTGTTACTTTCAAATTTTCTATCGTAGTTACGAGTCACGTTTGCTTTTTTTATGCGCCTATTTCTATAAAAGAAATGACGTTCTCTCTTCTCAAATTCTCTCCAGAGAAAAAAACTCATTTTATTATAACTGATTTTCATATATTGCCGACATTACTATTATTTTGATTATGATTATGTTTTGTATCTGCTTGTTTACTACACGGGCTGCCTCCAAGTTTCAACCTCAAACCTCAAGAGACCGTATATCATGATTGTTGGCACAGAAAGATCTTGTTAGAGTAGAAAATTTAATTATATAAAAAGGAAAGACAAAAAAAGGAAACAAAAATGGAAAACAACTACAGTAGTTTGTTACGAAAAGAAAAAATAATAATAAAAGAAAATAACAGAATGCTCTAACCGGTTATCGCTCCTCATTCGTCAGAACTCGACCAAGGAATGTAAAAACTGACTGAAAAAGGAAACATCAAAAAAATAAACTTAAAATGTCCAGGGCAGAGGGTTTTCTCGACTGAAGTCAAAGGCCAGGGTGAAGGGTTCCACCGATGGACGACGAGTCCGTGACCAAGGTAAGCTTTCATTGGAGGACACCGACTGTGATCTGACCTGGTGAGAGAAGGGCCACTTGCCGAAGACAGACTACACATGAATAAATACCTGTTCGGCTTTCAGCTTAGACATGTGCACGGAAATGATTAGCTACTCAGCTGCGCAAAGATCCTTAGACCAAACAGAGTCTTAGGACCGAGAATGATGATGATGACGATGATGATGTTTCTACCGACATTTTTCCAATTTTTTAATACATTGCTCAGTTTCTTACAATCATCTTTCGTTATTCCAATGCTGTTCATATTTCTGCGTCACATTTTTAGTCACCCGTTACGATAATACCCGGATAATGAAAAACGGACATAATTAAAAAATAGACAAAGGGGAAAAAAGAAGAAAAAAGAAGAAAAGTAAAATGAAGAAAAAAGAAGAAATAAATTAAGAAAAAGAAGAAATAAAAAAGATAAAAGCAGAATGATCTACCCGGTTATCCCTCCTCACTCGTCTGAACTCGACCAAGGAAAGTAAAATTTCTGTGCACAACCGACTAAAAAAGAAACATGAAGAAGAAAATAGACACATATCAATAATATATTGATACGCTTATATTTTTATAAACAACTCACATTCAGTCCCAACAACTAATACTCCTGTTTACAAAAGAAAAGTAAAAGATAATTAAAATATAACCTGTACAGAACGGACAATGTGTCTTCTCGGAAGGACGATACACATTTCCGATTTTGTATAAACTGTTTTGCGATTGCAGACACGGGTGTACCGACACGCATAGGTAAATTATCTAGTCGGCCTTTTTACTACTTTTCGTATCTTCTTACTCGACTTGATTACTACGCAATTTTCACGAAAGTTATTTTAAAATGAGCTTTCTTTTTTTTAAAAAAATGAAGCTTTAAATGAATAATTTTTATTTCATTGGTGTGAATACCTTTTTTTCCAATTAAAAGTATTGTTTCTTTGTAGAAGTGAAGCTTTATTATGAATCGTTTTATTTTATTAAATTGGTTTAAAATTTATTAGAGAAACAATTGAAAGCTTTTCTAAATAAATATAATGTCATGGGTGAACCCTTTTTCCCCAAAAGAAAAAAAAAACATTGTTGAAAAAAAGGAAAACATTGTCTTTATCTTTTCCAGGCCTTTAATTTCTATTTTATTTTAATTGCCGGATTTTAAGAAAACGGCAAAATTTAAATAAAAAAAAAAAAAAAGCATCGTTGAAAAAAAATGGAAATATTTTTAATACTTTTAGGCAAGTAATTTTGATTTTATTTTTCGTTTTTTTTTTTTTTTTTTTTCATTTTATTTTCATTCTATATTTGGAATTGAGTATTCATTTTAAACTTCGCGCATTGCTCATTAAACAAGACAAGTGAAGCTTCCGCGCATGATTACTCGAGGTAAATGCATGCAAACAAAACCAGTAATGTCAGCCGTTTTCTCGACACGACGAAAAGAAGTCGAACTTACATTGTCCATAACTGCTAAACATTAAGAGAGCGCAAACTTTTAATGTCATTTTCGAAATAATCAGGCAATTTCACATCATAATGAAACATTTTCATTCCCGTGAACCTTTTGATGCTTATATTGTATATTAATCATCTATTCTTCCTGATGACAGTAAGAAATGATTTTAATATCCCCACAAGCATCTTTATAACGATGATTGTTATAACTTATTGCCTGTTTGTATAGTTATTCTCGTAACTGAGTAAAAATTGCATATTCTAGCGCAATTTTGTTAGCACAATGCAATCAAAACGATCTCACTTGAAACATAAAGCAATTTGGATTTCGCTCGGGACAGAAGTTTCCGGAGAAGTATAAATTGACAAAAAAAAAGGGATAAATATCACTTCTGAATACAAAGTTATTTCCCTTGAACTAGCTACAGTTTTTCTTCTATTAATGGCAAATTAGTGATGGTCGCTTAAAAATATTAATTAAGCTTAGTGATAGTTAGTATTTGCAAATAGTTACAATAAAAATCCTATAATTAGAAAGTCTTTTGATATGAAGAGGGGATCACCCAAGCAAATTAAGAATAAAATTAAATTGCTTTTTTTACCCATATGATAACAGTCACCGTAATTTTTTCTCCATTTTGAAAAAGACTGATGGAATCCCTGAAAAAGAAAAGAATTATTATAATTAAACTTTTTGTTTTTTAATCATTGTCTTTGTCAGTTTTTTTCAGCATTTAATCAAAAACATTCTTCAAATTTCTGGAGAATATTTCTAATGAGTTTTTTTGGTTATTATTACCAATAATTTAGTTTGTTAATTGCAGAAAACTAAAAGAAGAAAATAAACCTGCTTCAGTTACTAACGTACTTGTTTACATCCTACCTGCAATAAAAACGTCCCGTCGATTGGAGTTAAGAATATGCTGATATCATCCAAATGCAATGAAGTAACCCTCACCAAATAAAACTGGTTATCTATTTATTGTACTGATACCTGTCTTTTTTTTAATCTCATATAAACTGAACCTTTGTCTACCTTTTCGACTCTTGTTCAAACCAAGCCTTTATCTACGTTTTGATTCTCGTGACAACCAAATCTATGTCAACCTATCTAGTTTTTTGGGGGGGTTTTTTCTATAAAAACGTCATAATTTGGGTATTAAATAAGCTGGAAATGCTTGACATGTCGTAAAATAAATCAAGCCATGTTGTAAATGTAATGGATCTAAGAAGGTTGCATGAATATTGAAGATTGTGCTGCAAATAAAATATAAATTATAAGAAATGGCTAAATGGTAACGATATTCAATCACGACAAAAAATACAACAACAGATTAAATTTTATATACACAATTTACAATTTCTTGGTTTGTAATGATGTGTGCAAAGATATATTTTAGAAGAAAAGTTCTTTGCTGTTTCGGGAATGTTCAATGTCTAAAAAGTTGTCTGCCTTGGATTTAAAATGTTGAATTTAACTTAGACAAGAGTTTTTTCTATGAAAGATATTGAGTGAAAAAGTTTGTTGTGTAAATTTTTCTAATCTCTCATAAAGGAAGTTTGTTTCTTTGGTGTCTCTCTGAAGCAACAATTCCCGTATGTATCATTCGCGTGTGTGAATCTCAATTGCGACGAAATTTCGTTTACTATTTCTATTTATAGTTTACTTAACAACAAAATCGGCTCCAGCAAGGCTTGGTAGCTGTTGCGAATTTTTCTGAGAAATGCATGGGCGAATGTTGTATTTTTTTTATTTTTTTAGCCAATAGGATTTCTTGAAACATTTAAATTAGGGATGAATTTGAGAAACATTTTTTTTTTTATGTCGGTTGAGCCTATTTTTGCACAAATTCTGACTGTTTTGTTATGGAAATTTCTCGAAGCTTATTTTTATTTAACAACCAATGAAATCCAAGAAAATGTTTGAAATTGAAATGAGGGTTGTTAAACTATCAAAAAGTGCTGATATTCAAGTTCAGGTAAAACCCCAAATAATTCCAAATGTAGATTTTCAAAATCAGTCGACACTATTCAATTAGAAGATAGATTCAACAATTTCCTTGCATAAACTTGTAAATCTTGAACATTCGGGATTTTTTTTTTTTTTTGTGGGGGGGGGTGTTAAGCCAAGTTCAATGAAAGAAGAAAATGATGTAAACGTAAATTGAATTAAAATGAATTATATAAAATAACCAGATTATTGTTAAAACACGTCAAAAACACTAACCAGTATGAAAATTGGAGTACCTAGGGAAAATTATTACAAAGGATTAGATACCATCGTACATTCTTTAACTATTATTGATCTTCTATCATGATCAGTGGGATTTCCTGCTGTCCGCGGCTGCCGTTATGCTAAAACAAGCAGGAAAACATGTATTGTGAACATCGATAACATTGCAGATTCTTTTTAGGATTTTGACAAGAATCAATAAATACAGAGCAGAAGCAGCAGAGAAGATGTGAGAGAAGTGACATTATATGACATTGGCAAACGATTTAGACCAGAGTGACCAAACCAACGGCCAACGGTAGCACTTGACCAAAGTTCAATCGACAGAACAGCGTGGACGAATGGTAGATCTATATGTGAGATTCTGACGAGAAAAGTTATCTGGTACGACACAGTGAACCAAATTTCCTAGCAGAAAACCTAGCCATTAATTCAATATAATATTTCCACTTCATATCTGCGGAAAACTTTAGTCCATGGAGGTGCCATGGGTCAGTTTTCCAGAGTTTAGCATCAGCTAATAACGGTGGAAGGCAAAAAGAGGTTCTTTAAGGCGATTAAAATAGAGTAACTTCGTTTTGTAGGCCGTAGAATTAGCAAGCTATTTCTTGCCCCAGTTAACACCAGATTGTTAGTCATTTTTCAAATCAGCTGCCAATTTGACTTTATCAAACCGATCAGACTTACCATTTGGACAGGGAGATATATTTGTCATCGGTATAGATACTAAGTAGAGAAGTTATGACATCGAGAAGGTCGATAATGAAAATTAAGAGCAGACACCTGCATTAATACAAAAAGATGAAGAAGAGTGGCCATTCAAGACAACTTTCATTTTGCAATTTGATAGGAAGGACTGAATCAGTTCAAAAATTCATTTAGAAATGCCATGAGCTTTCAACTTATGAAGACCAACATGCCAAACAATATTCAAAGTAAGGGTGAATGGTAGATTTACAAATATGTAACATTCTGTCGAGAAAAAAAAACTGTCTAGCACAACATAGTGAATCAACTTTCTTAGCTGCAGCTTTAAGAATTGATAATCAATATACTCTTTCCACTTCAAAAATGCTGAAAATGTTAGTCATAAAGCATAACGAGTCACTCTTCAGGAGGTTAGCAGCAGCCATACTGATGGGCGTAAAAAGGGTTCTTTCAGATGATTAAAAGAGAGTAGTTTCATCTTTGAGGTGTTAAAATTAACAAGTGAATGCTTGCCTTATTTAACAGCAGATCATTTTTTTTAAATCTGCTGCCAGTTTGACCTTATCGGACTGGTCAGGCTTAATATAATAAGACAGGAGTAAATAGTTGTGTCCTCAGCATAGATGCCGAATTGAGAACTGATGACATCAGGAAGGTCATTTATGAACATTAGAAGCAACATAGGTCCAAGGATAGAGACCTGGGAAACACGTGCAGTTATGCAAAAGGATCTAGAAGAGTGGCCATTCAAGACAACTTCCATTTTGCAATTTTATAGGAAAGACTGAATCAGTTAAAAAATTCACCCAGAAATGCCATGACCTTTCAACTTATGAAGACCAACATGCCAAACACTGTGAAATGCTTTAGAGATGTCCAAGCAACAGCTCCAGCAATTAAACCCATATTGTTTGTCTGAAAGAAAACCCTTTGATGTGAGATGCTTAACCAATTCAGAGTTAATTAGACCCTCGCGGATTATGCCAAATTCTATTAGTCTTCTACAACTTTTAGTTAGAAGGATGAGGCGTTTGGCTGAGTTCGTAAAGAAGGGAACTATAAAAGAGGGTTTTCAACATGCAGGAAAGCAAGAAACAGCAAGGCATTCATCGTGAAGTTTGAGGAGGCACGATGGAGTAATGGATAGCGGCTTATGCTTGGATTGAGCAATCGGAGAGCCGAGTTCGAATTTCAGTCGAATCCATTACATTCACTTACGTGCTAATACCCTTGGGAAAGGTGTGAATCCTCTCCTTCTCTCTCCAGCTATGGGTAAATAGCAGGACAGACTGGGTTCTATAGCCTTGGATGGCAACTGGTCTAGGAGAAGGAAAACTCTGAATTCAAAGCCGTTTGGGGACCCTGTGGCACGTAGTGCACCAGGTCTCTGTATTTGGCCCTTCAAAAAGTGCGGATGGTCCTGTACGAAACCTTCACCACTATAATCAAGTCTCATGTGCTATACATGCAGGTTGGGGACCGCTTGTGAATTCCAAATTGCCATGAAACTCCAATATTGGATCCGGCTCAACCCACTCCGGGTGAATGCCGTTACAGGTACAGGTAGGGGGGGGGGCGGAGTTTAATGAGAAGAGAAGTTAATTCAGGGACACATTTCTTAAGGACTATTTCAGGGATACCATCAATTACGATTTGTAGGAATTCAGTTTAGAAATTAGAGAAGAAACTAAGGACAGAGTTATGGTTATATCTGTCGAACAATCACGTGATCAAGATAAACACTCAGTTGTGGAGCAAGCTGAGGTAAAATAAAAGTAATCCAACCTTGAGGAAGAGAGCTATTTATGGTGCAATGGAGCATCTCATTGTGCTAAAGTGGGATAGTCCATTGCTTGGGCTGTGATTGGCTGCTGGTACCCGAGTGGAGGTATTTCTATATAAATACCAGCTTGATTCATCAGTTAGTTTGCAGGGTTTTTATTAAGTTACAACCTGCTTTATTTTTGTCTGCCAGCTGGACGCTAGCTGGGACTCTTACGCCGGTAAGTGCTGTTTATTGTCTTGTTATTCTACATCTCCTTCCCCCCCCATCGCGTGTCGGTAGTGGCCTTTGGGGAGGGATGAGTTCCTTTAAACCTGGCTGGTTGAGTTCTACGAGGAACCGAGTCTCCACATTAACTTCCAGGTATGTCATCACTTACAGTAAAACAATGGCATTCTCTGGACATGGACGATTGTGGCTCACCACAGAATTTTCTTCTTTTTCTCTGATTTGACTTATTGGGAAATATAATCGAGAAATTTTTTGTTACCTCCTAAAATATTTTGAATTCAGAGTTGTCCTCCTCCTCCTCCGTCTCCTCCACCTGTACTACCCAGCTATTTAACCCATAGCCTGCGGTAAGTAGGGAGAAGAAATGAATTCATGCCTTTCCCAAAAGCATTTGTGTAAAAGTGAAGGCACAGACTAGGCTGAAATTTGAACTCGGGTTGCTGATTCTACATTTCACGCCAATAACTGTAAAGATACCTACATCTTCTGTAGGTATAATCATTAGCAAATTGCAACACATATTCAAGGAGCTTTAATTTTATCTTTCATTAGTATGTGTAAATGTAATATTTTTTTATATACTCCAACGTATATAACATAATATTTTACGCTTCAATAGATATATTGCGTCTACTGAACGACTGGTCAAGGCAATAATAAATATATATTGCGAGAGAAAGCTACAAAAACAGTACAACACTATCAAGCTATATGTGAGAAGAAAACTATGGTTTATACCCGACAATTAAGCGAGCGGAACTATTATTATTATTATTATTTCTTTTGATTTCTGTTGTATACACATTCCTTCTGTGTCCCAACCAGAAACCTAAGGTCAGAAATGGCTTCATGACATTTTCCAATGAAAAAATAAAAAATAAAAAAACTAAGATCACACACATTTTACAGAGATCAAGCTATTCGTAATGTGTGAGCTGTACTTGTGAGTACAATCTATGGCATTTCTTTAAGGCATTGTCTGACAGGAATCCCTTCAATGTGTCACATTTTTAAGATTTCGATTTCAAGGTCTTTGTATTTTGATAGTTTTTGTAGATCTTCAAATATTATTATTATTATTATTATTATTATTATTATTATTATTATTAGAAGAAGAAGAAGAAGAAGAAGAAGAAGAAGGAGGAGGAGGAGAAGTAAGAGGGGAGGAGGCGGAGGCAGAGGCATTGAAGAAAACCGAGCAATAGTAAAGAATTCAGAGCTGCAAAAGTTCTTCAAATCCATATCAGATGAGTTAATCAATGCCAGTACTGAAGGAAGCTGACTCCCTTGGCCCCGGATTAACAATAAAGAAAAATAAAAAATAAACCATTCCACACTTTATTTGGGTTTAATAGTCTTCAACTTGATCACCTTCAACTTGATCGCCTTCAACTTGATGTACTCCTCAGGATAATACCTGCGACCCAAGCTATTTAAATGCAAGAGCCTTTTATTTCAACAAACCAGCAATACATTGTTGGAAATTTTTTTACTAGTAATACATTTTTGAAAAAAAAAAAAAATAAAACTATTCCCAGCAATGCATTTTTGAAAAAAAAAGTAAAAATATTACCAGCAATACATTTATGAAAAAAAAAAATTACCAACAACAAAAATCTTGTCGGCGTTAAATAACCTATTAAGATTGATATGCAGTAAAACAAACCAAAGTAAAGTTATCAATTAGAAAACACAAAAATGAAAAAGGCGAAAGTGAACTAGCGGACGAGTTGCTATTTAATATTTTAACTCAATTTTATGCATGTATGGATGTATGTAAAGCAGGTATTCATTTTCTTATTTCATCAATGTTTTTAGCACATTATCCAACAATATAATATTTGTATTCACGCTAAAGTGCTTCTCTTTATTATTATTATTATCTCAATGTATCGGACGTTGCGCTCTACGGTCTTCTTCAGGTATTAAAACTCTAATTTGTGAATTCGGCGACATATTAATTTTGAATTCATTCTCTAGGCCGGGTGATACAGTAACCGAGCAGTCGGAAAACACGACAAGACGGAGACGACAAACACAGCAGAAAGAGAATAATCGACCATTGTAAAATCAGTAAAGGAATCAGTTTGAAATTTCCTGCAGGTTACCCGAATCGCCAGGCACGGAAAGAAGACCGGTATGCACAGCGGTCAGAATTTGTGATAATAACAATAAAGATGAGGATATTTGTCAGAATGTAAATAATGCCGTGTGCCCATCCCAAAAATTGAAACAGAAATTTTTCTTACATCATTTTTGATCTCAGATAGGTTTCCCAGGAACACTGTCGGTGGAGGACCTTTAAGGTTGATTTTGGCAAAGTAACCAAAGTTTTTTCTTCCATACCTGAAAAATTAAATATTATTGATCAATCTCCAAATTGCCTCTCTCAAGTTCGTTTATTTTCTCAAAAACCATAGCAGTATTTAATTTCAAGGACCAGACAGGTTTTATTTTTTGCAAAATAGTAATGTATTTTCGTTACCCGTTACTTATCAAACAGATCCACTTATGGTATACAAACAAGAAACAAAAAACATTATTAATTTCAGGATTGTCTTAAAAACTTTAAGCGAACTGCACGCGAAAACGGAAGTTAACGCTTCCGGGGATTAAATACAAATAAAGAAAATAAAAGCCCCTGTTTGCGCAACTGGTTCAATGCATTCATCCCAGTTAAAAAAAAGAAAATAAACTAAGCAAGGATTTCAGCGAATGTTTAGCATCCCTCAACCACTTTCTTATCAATGTTGTAACCAAGTCACGTTTCCCGACAATTTTCTGTGAGCCTGTCACGTGATTACATTAATTATAAATAGTAGACACGAGCTTGATTTCTCTCTCTTCTGTTCCCTTTTCCTGCGAAGATATGACCTTAAGGATTTCCGTCTCGACCACGTGCGGTCAGACGTTAAAAATATATTCACGCATGCACGCACGTACGGAATTTTCCAAACTACATTACAAGCATACAGAACATTTCAAACAAGCAACAAGAACTTTTCTCTTTGAAATACTTTTCTAAAGCTACAGTTTATTCAGCTTTTTTCAGCTTTATAATTGTTATGGGAACTTACCCATAATAACGTAATGGACTATTCCATACGTAATAAATACTGCGTCTCAAGAGGAAGCAGGGAGTTCAGTCCGAAGTCGGGCGACCGGCTGACCGGCTGACCTCTCTGCCTTCGGGCGGGGAGGAACCTGAACGAGGCTACGCCGAAGGGCGGAGTCTCTTTCGGAGAGGTAAACCGACCCTGAACCTGTTTATACGGGTTCAAATGGCATATTTTTGGCCGAGCCCAAGGGCTCGGAGATGCCACGTTAAACCGGCCTTGTGCCACATGATGCCCTGGTGGGGGGGGACTAAATACCGTTCCGTCTGAAGTCCAGAGTTCACTCTGAAGTCTGGAGTGAAGTCCGTCAGGAGTCTGTCAGTCAGTCAGAGCGAGCGAGTCAGTCAGTCGAGTCAGGGGCATTCCGAAACAGAGTCGCGTTCAGACAATTACTACTAAACCTGATTGTTCGTACTAACACTTTCTACTTCTCTGTATATATTCCTGTTTGTAATATATTTGTGTTGTTCCATATACATGTTCGAGTTCTTCTTTATTGGTTCTACCTTGGACTATCACCAGGGTACAATGAACCAGACCATAACAATAATTCATTCAACTTTTGTTAGCTCAGATAAAAAAAATTAATTCAATCTAAGGGACATAGCACCAACAAATAGTAACTTCTACGCATGCATATCATTACACAAAAAATAAATACCAATTGTTTATTGTTTTAAAACCATTTTGTCCCTTCTTGTCTTTCATATTTTGTGGTACTTTACGTTAAATATAAATCGACTGCTCATGTTATTCAAGCAGCCATAAACAGATATATTTACAAAATGGTTCATTCTTATTAACATATCACAACAAATGTAACGCATCAAAACAAAAATCTTCTCCTGTAGCTGATGAGGACCAATAAAAAAAGCAAGAATTTCGTCTCCTTACCAGAGCTTTTTCAACTGGGTCACTGGCATAGCGTGTTTCTGGGAATTATTGGCATCATCTGCCAAGCTTCCATTGAGCCGATTTAGTTGTTAAAAAAACTATAAATACAAACAACGAACAAGTTTTCGGCGCATTGTGATTCTCACATGCAAGTTATACGCACAGAGATTTACTCGCATGCAAAGAGATTCTTACACACACAAAGGAGATACAAACTCAGAGAGACACAGAGGAGATACAAACTCAGACAGACATCAAGAAAAAACTTAATTTTTATACTGCATTTTGGAACAAACATCCTTTATTAGGAAAATTTCAACGACAAAACTTTTCCATTCTATATCTTTCTTAGAAAAACTTTTGTCTAATTTAAATTTAACCTTTAAAAGGTAAACAACTTTTACTTACTTTCTGCATTGAAACTTTCCAAAACAGTAAAGAACTTTTTTCTTAAATATACTCTCGCACACATCATTACAAAACAAAAAAATTGTAAAATTGTGTATATAAAAATTAATTGAATAATTGTGTATATAAAAATTAAGTGGATAAAGTTAGATTAGATCCAGTGACAGAACCCAAAGACTGTGAGTTCAATACCCGGCTAAGGCAGTGGAGAACTTTCAGAGGGAAATTAACAGGAGATAATTGATGTGACATCCATTAAACATGGCACGTGGAACTAGAGTCAGTCTACCCCAGTGAGCGAAATAAAGGGTTCAGTTCGACATTCCAACCACCTGAAGAAGGCCGAAGTGTACAACGGCCGAAACGTTGTAATAACTATGGCGACAAAAATGAGGACAATAATCTGAATAATGTAAATAATGTAAAAAATTATTTTTTTGTTCCAAACCTGTCCTTTTTATCGTAACTGAATATCGTTACCATTTGACCCCTTATTTTATAATTTATGTTTGTGAATTTTGCATGTTTTATTATTCACGCAGCCTTCGTAGATCCACAACAATAGCGTATGCAAACATAAAAGTGGACATTGAGTTCAACACCGATTGACGACCGTCTGTCTCATACTTGACCGCAATCATCAGGCCTGAAGACTTTTCCGCCCCTTCCGAGAAAACACAGGAGATTGACGCCGTACCTGTTTCGAAACTAAACACACCCTCGACCGCAGTCAACATGTTGACGACTACCACTAAAGCCCGACTTATCAAATATCAATTACCGAAACGAACGGATTTTCGCTACCCCGAATCACAAAGGACTCGCTCCGTTCGCAGACTTATATATATATATATATATATATATATATATATATATATATATTAGACTTCGAACGGAGCGAGTTTTTTAAATGAATAATAAAAAACAAGTAAGATAAATTAATCTAAGTTCATCCAAATAAATAAATAAACTAACAAACCGGTCCCGATAAATTAACCGTTAGAAAAACAAATAAAGGTAATCAATCCAAATAAATACAAGAAGTAATAAAGAAATCAAAAACTGCTCCGGCCAAAACAATAGTTAGAATAAACTACAACAATCAACCCCAAAATTGAATAAATAGCTTTATCTTCCCAAACAAAAACTAAACTATTAAATAATCGATATAAACAAATTTTTACTACGTTAATAAAAACACCGATTAAAACAAAAATAAACATATAAGATAAGAAATAATAAATAAAAACAAGCAAAATAATTTAACCCAAATAAATAAAATAAATAAATAAACGACTTCCGGTAAAATAACCACCAAAATAGACTACCCACAATGCACCACTGATTCGTATATATAAATAACCGAGAAAAGTGTTGATTTCTATGTTCACTTTTATATATATATATATATATATATATATATATATATATATATATATATATATATATATATATATATGTTATTTGGTATCTGTCTATATTTCTGAGATGAGGTATTATGTACATTATTTACATTGTTCGTACTACTGTCCTCATCTTTGTCGCCATATTTCTTACAACGTTTCGGCCGTTGTAATAAATATGGCTACAAAGATGAGGACAATAGTCCGAACAATGTAAATAATACATATTATTTGTCTGTACCTTTGATACAGTTACATTTATATCCGAAGGTCCGATAAATAAATACTAACAATCTCTGGCACATTACCACAAACTCTTCTGCTTCTCAGAGGACATCTTACTTTGATGCAATTGTAATCAAGTTGTATTTTGTTTCGTCAATAATGACCTCCATATTCACTGGGTGCTCCGTACTTAGGCCAATCAAAACTAAGCTTAGTAAATAACAATTACAACTGTCCTGGGTATGACGATAAACTACATCCGACAGCAAGGCCTCTGGTTAGGTTTTCAGAAGCGTGGAACCACCTGTTAACTGCTGGTGTTCCCAGGTCCACCCTGACCCGGGTGGTAGAACCTGTTCGTGTCCCATCTATGGAAAAAATTTTACCAGCAATACATTTTTGAAAAAAATAAAGCTATTAACAGCAATACATTTTTGAAGAAAAAAATATTACCAGCAATACATTTTTAAAAAATAATATTATCAACAACAAAAATCTTGTCGGCATTAAATAACCCATTGAGGCTGATATGCAGTAAAACAAACCAAACCAAACCAAACTTAACAATTAGAAAACATAAAAGTAAAAACATGAAAAAATTCTAGGAATTTATATTGACTAAAATTCACACCAAATTTCAGAAATGCCTATTGTCTTTCGTTTGAAAATTCCAAATTTGGATCTTTTCTGTTAATTCACCTCAAAATATTAATTCAGACCCAAAATAAAAAGATTTTACATTGACTAAAATTCACATCAAAATTCAGAAATATCCTTTAAAATTTGTTTAAAAATACATTTATTGCTACTTTTTGCCTTACGTCTCCAAAGAAACTCACACAAATAATCAGGCTGCGATGATTCAAGAACATGGAATTATTCTTCATTTTGGCGTTCCGCCAAGTACTTTCGATTGTTTGCGGATGAGCTGATGTTTCTGGCTCAACGAAATTCATACTGTGATTTACAGTCAGCTGAATAGAATTGGGATCATCCTTCATAGATATATATCCTTTCCAAACAATCCGACATAATCGTAATCCCAGATAAAATACAGCTTCGGATTCTGTCTAAAGATGTGGAGGCTGTTAAGTTCATCAACTTCATAGCAAACTAAACAAATTTTGATTTAAAATTTATAATTTCAAACTAGATTAAAAGTCGCCCTATCGGGTGTCATTTAAGCTCGCTCCTACAGAGGGCACTTGATTGGGCCTTCATCACAATAGGTAGAGATGAGTAGAAGCGATAGGCAATAATAAATTACAGAACAACTCTAAATTAATTTTGAATTAATATTTAAACTTACCTTTTAAAAGTTCAACGATAATTCTTCTGTTGACACTTAATTTAAAGACAATTTGATGTACGTAGGTCCTTACTTTCAGTAAAGGCAATTATTTTTATTTAATGAATGACTTTCGCTAGTTTTTTCAATTAGTTTCGATTATTCCTAAATTTATTTCCAAGTTTTAAAAATTGTTATCGCACAAAAATTTCGTCACAAAAAACTCAAGTAAAAAATCGCCAAAAACAATCGCAGTAATGAAATTTTGGGAATCCAAACTTTCAGGATTGAGGGTTCGAATCCAGGACGGAATGTTCTTAATTTGCTCACGGAGTCGGCCTGATTCTAAAATGGTATGATATGTTGGGCTATAGCCTCTTGGAGTAAAGTTGAAAACGTGTGACACATTGACAATAGCATTTGTTATATAGAAGAGTTCCAAAAATTTAATAAACAAACAAATAAACATTAATTGGTAAATTTTCATTTTAACACCCGAGCGCTAATATCCCTTCAAATTTTTTCAAAATAGTCTTATTTCTGTGCAAATGTATATGCTGAACTCAAATCAACAATTAGATATTGAAGAAACCTACCTTTTTGTATGTTAACGACCGGAAAAAAATCGGACTTTTTCCTGGTCTTTCGTCAGCCATTACCGGCTTATTGATAAGTAATTAAGTGCTGAATTCTGTCGGTGGACGTATACAATTTGGGCTTATTTACTCCCTTTACAGTAATTCCTTGTAGTTAACTTTCAAATTAGGGTTAGGACCTAATTTGGTGTTTTTTGTTTTATTTTTTGGAGGGTTTTTTTTTTGTGGGTGGTCGTTTATTCTTTCTTTCTTTTTTTTTAAAAAGAAGAAAGTTAACTTTCAAATTAGGGTTAGGTGTTTATTTTTTCTTTTGTTATTCTTTTATTTGTCAATGTTTACATATATTTGAAAGTTAACTTTATTCTTAAATTAAGTACAAAAAATCGCTTTACAGAAGCGCGTACTAATTTCTGAAAGAAAATAGTTCAGCAGTAAATGACGCCCGGGTGTTAAAATGAAAAATTACTCATTAATTTAAAATTTATAATTTTGGGGTTTGAATTAATATTTGCAGTTTATATTATATGTGGTGAATTAACAAAAAAGCTCCAGCAAATTCTATAGAACAAAAACAAAATTGCTTACATGTAACAGCCGACAACAACAATGACAAAAATGATGATTATATCCGGAAGGTTGATAATTCCAAAAATATCCATTTTGAAAACAAAATTCTTGAAACACTGGATTATTACTTTCTTTGTGATTCGAATTTTATTTACAATTATTCACTTTATACAAATCCTCATTTCTTATAGGTTTAATTCAGTTATATTCGTCGAATCAGAACACTTTCGATCAAGTTTTACTAATCTTCAGGTTTTTACCGTTAAGATGAGTCAACATTTTAGGATGGGACAAAGAAAATCGTTACCTTTACACAACAGGTTCAATAGCATCAAACTGAAGAGAGTAAAAGTCCAATCATTATTTATGCCAAGTTAAAAGAAAAAAAAAAAACAAATGACAAAATCACAATTTTTACCCATTTTCAAATGACTATGATTTTCTCTAGCAACGCTCCTGAAAAATTTTATCCAGTAAGAAATTGCTTACCATCCATCATCTAAATACTGTGTTGCTTCAGAACGTTGGTGATCATGGCTCTCCACAATTTCCTCTCCTCTAGCTCTTAGTAAATTTTGTGTTTTCGCTATCTCTCCTGATCCCTGTTCTGACAACCATTTAAAAAGCTTATTCTTATTCTTCTATGCGCCTTGACCCTTCAGGACTTTGGTGATCATGGCTCTCCACAATTTCCTCTATTCTACTGTTTTATTGTTGTTGTTGATTTTTTTATAATATAATTATTATTTATAAAAAATAATTACATTATTTTTACATTATTAAAATCCATACATATATATATATATATATATATATATATATATATATATATATATATACAATTTCCCCAAAATATATATATATATATATATATATATTGGAGAAATTGTATGACACGTTTCGCCCTTCAGAACTACATCGTACTAAATTCGTTATGTTGGTAAGACGACACATGTGCACAACAGAGGGGTGCTGGAAATTTTAGCATTTTATTTTTTAGAATTTCTCTCTCTCTCTCTCTCTCTCTCTCTCTCACACACACACACACACACACACACACAAGCAGAATTCTTTAAAAAATAGACTTGTGAGTTTTGCCGTGATTAACCAATCGCATATGTCTTACGCTAAATTCAAATTCACCAGAAAAAAATTTGCTTTTTGAAATTAAATTAATCTTTCACTTGCCAGTAGTTTAACATCGCCTGAAGAGACACATTTATGGTGTTGAATCATAATTGCAATTGTGTAGCGATTTTTAACATGTTTTAATATCCTAAAATAAATAATATTTAGCACTACTGCATATTGAGCCCTCTTTTAAATTAAATTTTACGTACAGTGGAATCTTACTCCATTTGTTCTCATTTCATATATATAAATATATATATATATATATATATATATATATATATATATATATATATATATATAGATAGATAGATAGATAGATAGATAGATAGATAGATATTCAAGGTAGGTAGAAAAAAAATCTCCCTATTTAAAATTCTTAATAATTCCTCGATTTTCATAAAATCTGACTAATTTCGAACAGTATAATGGTAAATACAGAGAATAGTGTTAAAATTCTACCTTTTGTACATTTTCTTTTAATCTGGATGTCGTAGGACGACCACATCTGTGGGTACCTACCCCCGATCCCGTACTCATCAGCTTGGAATGACAATTTCTGATAGTTTTGGCATCTACTGAAACACGAGGTGAATAAACACCTCTGCACCGGTATAACGGTGCAGAGGTGTACAATTTACCACACGAGATTTTATAACTTTTGTAAATATCATCACATGAAACAAAAGATATTGTGATCCATAAAGTGTTATAATTTAATTGTTTATATCTGTTTTTATTTCAGAGTGATAAGTGTAGCCCAGAATGGCACAGAACCTGAAACCTTATGAACTTGCTCAGCTAGCATCAGAACTCATGACGTCTGAGAACCAGCGAATGCAGCTCCTCGGAGCAATTTCCATGAAAGTATTTGTAGAACAGACAGAGGGAGGCGACGGCGCGTCTGTGAGAAAGTGACTGTAGACGAGCCGCCAGGGCAGGGCCAACTACATTGCATATCCGCCTCTGGAGCCTATCAAGAACCCCGAGGCAAACAGAAGAGGCACCAAACCATATATGGCAGCAATACTCCATGCAAGGGCGAATTGTTGATTTGTAGATCTGGAGGATCGACTCCGGGGAGAAAAACTTCCTGACGCGGCTCAGGGAGCCAACTGTCCTTGCAGTGGACGAGGCACTTGACTCAATGTATTTATTCCATCTCAGGTCACCAGTCAACGTGAGACCGAGAAGCCGCAGAGAGTTGCTCTCGAGAAGTTGAGCGTCAGACATTCTAATGGGGGGAAGGATCTCTGTGGTGATTAATAGAGAGCAGTTTTGTCTTAGAAGCGTTGAAGTTGACCAGCTGATTCATGGCCCAGTTCACAATCGATTGGAGGTCGTTTTCGAGACGCAGGGCCAGGCAAGATTCGTCAGCAAGACTAGATTTGGTTTTGAGGCAGGAATAAATTGTGGTGACATCCGCATATATGCCAACTAGTGAAGTAATTGCATCAGGGAGGTCATTTATGTAGATAAGGAATAGAGTGGGGCCTAGGATGTAGCCTTGAAGAACACCTGCGTTCGTGGGATAGGAACTGGAGGAGAATCCACTGAGAACGACCTACAATTTGCGGTTTGACAGGAATGATCGTATTAGATTATATAATCGACCCGTAATGCCATAACCCTGGAGCTTGCGAAGAAGGCCGGCATGCCAAACCCTATCAAATGCTTTGGAGATGTCTAGTGCCACGGCTCGGGCTTCCCCGTTATTTTGAAGAGCTCGGTAGACTGTTTCAGTGATGGCCGTAAGCACATCGGCTGTAGATCGGGCAAAGCGGAAACCATATTGCTTGTCTGAGAGCAGATTATGGGGTGTGAGTTGGTTAACCACCCCGGTATTGATTAGGGCTTCGAAGACTTTGCCGAAGAGGGGAAGGAGACTGATAGGACGGTAGTTGGAAGGGTTGGAGGGGTCGCTGGAGTTCTTGAAGACAGGAACGATCGAAGAGGACTTCCAGCAGTCAGGAAAACAAGATTCCTTGAGGCAGTAGTTGTATAGTTTAGAAAGGGCGGGCGCATTTCTTCAAGACAATGGCTGGTATCCCGTCTCCACCACTAGCCTTGTTGGGGTCTAAATTGGAGATAACGCCCAGTACCAAAGATGGGGTTATGTTTAACCCACTCAATATGGCCTCAGTTCTAAGAGGGAAGTCGGGTATGGGTACACCGGAAGAGTCGAGCGTCGAGTTGAATGAAAATTTCCGAGCAAAGCATTCAGCCTTGTCGGTAGAGGAGGTCAGGACTTCGAACTGGTTGAATAAAAGAGGTATAAAGGGTTTGCAATTGTTCAATACGCTCTTGCAGAGACGCCAATAATCTTTGGAGCCAAATTTGCGAGATGCAATACGTTCCTTCATCCGAGCCGCAAATAGTGACTTCGCATCGTTGAGGGCACGCTTACATTCGTTACGGGCGGAGGCAAAGAGACGTCTATTGCAGTCAGACATGTCGCTACGAAATAGGTGGAAGTAGTGGTTCCTATGGGCGATGGCATATATATATATATATATATATATATATATATATATATATATATAAGTGAACATTGAAGTCAACACCCAGAGGCGACACGAGATGCTAGCTGAGTACAGTCTAAGAGACGGCTCTGTGCCATTCTGGACTACACTTATCACTATGAAATAAAAACAGATATGAACAATTAAATTATACCATATTATTGTTCACAATATATTTTGTTTCATGCAAATGTGGTGATATTAACAAAAGTTATAAAGTAATTTCCCATAAGTTCACCCACCATATATATATATATATATATATATATATATGAATGAAGAAATATAGTTTTAAGGTGCGCTATATTTATGGGAAATAGAGCGTATGTAAATATAAATATAAAAGTGAACATTGAAGTCAATACTCAGAGGCGACATGCCGTTTCATGCTGGACATAATCGTGAGGCCTGACGATTGCGTCCAGCATGAAACAGCCTGTCTGATTAAACAAATTACAGATATTATGTGTGCTTATTTTTAATAAACTCCGTTTATACCCACGGATAACCTTCCGTGTATTGCAATTTTTCTTTTTGCTTTCAAACGCAATGGCTGACACCCAAGCTTAGCGTTCATTAGTATGGGAAAAAATTAGCCACTATGTAATTATTTCTTCTGTATTATAATGTCATGGTCATGCACACATTAAAGATTGAAAAACTATTCCTTTTTATAGACATTTCAGAACATTACTACAGTATTCGTAGCTGAGTCTATTAAGTGACGACTTTATTTTTTTTTTAATGTATATTGCTTCGAGGATCTGTAGTTTGAATTTGTTGTTTTCTTGATGTAGGATAGTTGGGTTGTCGATTCGTATTTTTATATATATAATATCTGTAATTTATTTAATCAAACATACCTAAAAGAGAATTTGCTGCCTAAATACAAACAGAGACACACACAGACACACACACACACACACACATATATATATATATATATATTATGGCCTGATGATTGCGTCTAGCATGTGAACTGCCAGTCGGCTCTGAGAGTTGAGTTCAACGTTCACTTATATATATATATATATATATATATATATATATATGAAAAGAGAGGTTGCTACTACATTAATTTATTTAAACTATTTGACGTCAATACAATTGCTCTCTTTTTTCCCCCTTTCCGTCTCCTTGTTCCTCTCTCTTTGTATGTGTGTCTTACGCTTATCTATCTCTGTCATTACCCCTCACATTTTATCACTCTCACTCGAACGCACACACACAGACAAACACACACTAAACACAAAAAAGAGCACGGAATTTAGATGATACAAGTCTATCTACTTTATTCGCCTGGAGATAAACTACATCCTATCTCGATTCTAAAGTCGTTCAACTCCGCAATAAAAAAAAATAATCCCATCCGGCCGAGTATATATCAGCAAATGTTATCTGGGTGAACTGTCCTAATTTAATCCCCCTTACTTGATGACATCCGTCCTTCGGAGGGAAAGGATGGGCCAAGGGAGAAAGAATGGGTCGTATTAATATGTCAAGGTTTTAATTTGACGATATTTATAGTAGAAAAATTATTATTTAAATACACTAAAAACACATGATTTGCTTTTTAAAAAAGAGTAAAGTCCTTCTTCTTCAACTAGAAGCCTTCAACTCATAGCCTTATATGTCTGCTTTGAAAGAGAGAAATACATCAGACTGAATAACCGAAAGACGTTTGATTAATAAGGAATTCCTCGCTTTGCAAAGTTTGATTCACTTCTTGAAAACGAAAATTTTAAAGGAACATTTCATTTATAAATAGGTTGTAAACATGAAAGAAAACATTTGTATTTATTCAGGGAGATAAACATTAGAATTTTAGCCATTTTTTATACAAAAGAAACATGGTGAAACTGAATAACATTTAAATAGAGAAATAAAATACATATATTTCAATGAATGTAAAACATAACCTGATAATTTTTCTAGGAAAAAAAATGATTTGTTTTTCTCTAGGATTAATGTTCAATATTTATGAAATGCTGAAGGAGTTGTGGACGTTCAATATATTTGTTCGAAGAATATGAATGTAAAGACAGAAGAAATTAATTATTCAGATGTGGGGACAGTTAAGGAAAGTTTTACAAATTATAGATGCTAACTTGTTGAAGGCCAAGTGAGACACACTGCAAGAGCCACTCCATTTCGCGAGGCTCGCCCCTTAATCGAGACGCCATCCGCCAATCCTCCGAAGGAACGCCATCGAACAAGGGCCAATAACCCTAGAAGTCTCCACTGACACTAAAAATAAAGCGTTATTTTTAGCGAGGCACACATGTGGCAAAGAATATAAAAGCGAAACCAGCTGCCCATTAAAACTAAGAAAGCCGTAATTAGGACAGAAATAATGAAAATGAGGTATGACAGATCATGTATAGAGGCAAAAGTTAGTCACCAACTCCTCTGGAATTAAGTAAAGAGAAACACTGGAGTGTCATACACCTGAAAGAATCAGCGCATATGCTAGGCTATGAGGATCTGCTTACTAGACTCAGCATAAAAATAAATACGATATGAGAGCTATTCATAAAGAGAGAAAGAGGAATGACAACAAACTACAACAGCAGCAGCAGCAGAAGAAAATAGAACCGGTGAATACAGCCTCGAGAACAGCCAGATAAGGTCTATGGCTCTAAGCTGTATACCATGCCTAGTGGTTAAAAGTGTTGGTTTGTGAATTTGGTGATATAGTAATTGTGATTTAAATCCCTGGGCCAAGTAGTGTAAACTTCGACTCAGTGGAAACGGAAAGAGTAGTAACTGAGAAGTGCTAAATAATAACTTGACAAGATGTCCCATGGGCAGTGGAAGGGGAACAATTTACCATCGGAGATTAAATAAAGAGTTCATTTCGAAATTCCTTGAATATTACCCTGATCGACAAGCACTTAATGAAGCCCAGAGGTCAAAACGGCCAAAAGGTTGTGATAGCAATATTAAAAATTAGGACAGTATTCTGCATGTAAATAGTGTAAATAAATTGTTAATATTTAAGGATTTTTATATTACTACAATTTTTGGCAGCCTGCTGACGCGTGTTGAAATGCTCACAGTATTTAATATTGTTGAAGTTATCGCTAACAATTTTTGTCGAGATTTACAAACTCTACGTTTTGTTCAATTTCACAAACCAATCGATGAAATTTGAATAAACTGATTTGTTTGGAAAATAATTTGACAAAAATCCTACTTCTCAGTTTAATAATTTGTTTAATTTAATTTTATTGGACTTCAAGGTAAACAATATTTTTTTAAGAAAATTTCTTCTTTTTTTTTTTTCATTTTTAACAGTGAAGAATAAATTCTTAGGATTTCTTACCCTTGAGCATGCAATATACAACTGGCCATGCGTAAATATTTCTTTCTGGAGCCAAATTCCAACATTATCGTAAACATTTTTGTCGAGATTTACAAACTCTAAGTTTCGTTCAATTTCGCAAACCAACCTATATAATTTGAATAAACTGACATGTTTGGAAAAAACTTTAACTTCGCGGTTTTTACGCACCCTAGTAAAAACAATTTGGTGTCGAATAGCTATTTTAAAGGGTGTGACGGACGGACGGACGGACGGACGGAAGTCACAGATTTTAAAGGTCATATTGCTGTAACATCACAAAATGAGCGTAGCCGTATTGGTCACTGACCCACTGGAACGATACTGATATATGGGGACAACAAAGAACCCCCTTAAAAGCATGTAAACTAATGGAACCAGCATATATGCTAATTTTAAAAAAAATCTGATCACTAAGCTAAACTTAGGAATTAATACGTATAGTAGTTAGTTAAAATACGAAGAGGTCCTGAAAATTTCTATTTGGTCAGACAAAAATAGAAAGGAATGTAAGACAAGGATATGCCTTCTCACCGGACATTCAAGCATTACTGTGAGATGATTTTGAGAGAATCGGATGTCCTATAAGGATTCATTATTGGCGGTCAAAATATTTAACAACATTAGACATGCAGATGAAACAATGTTGATAGCAGACAGAAAATGAAACTATACGAACTTCTATAGAAAGTAGTAAAGGAAAGCCAGAAGAATAGACTAAGCATTAATTGTAAGAAGACAGAACATATGATTGCCAGCAAAAAGAAGAGCCCAACATGTGAATTACAAATTGGAGATACAAAGATCAAGTACAGCATTTTAAATATCCGGGAGGATGATAAGTACGACACCCAAATCTGAATGCGCATTGATAAAGCGAAAGATGCCTTATAAAAGCCAAGCAAAATATTAAGGAACATGAAAATCACGTTAAAAACAAAGAAAAGAGTACTGAACTCTTATGTAATATCGGTGCTCCTATATGGCAATGAATTCTGGACAATCTCATCGCAAATGAAGAAAAAGCTTAAAGCAACGGAAATATAGCAAGTGGATAAAGACATTAGTTAGATCCAGTGACTAGACCCAAAGAGTTGTGAGTTCAATATCAGGCCACAGCAGTAGTGAACCAAAAGCTTGGAGAAGATAACTGTGACATCCGGAAGAGGTATGGCACGTAGAACTAGAACAATATACCCCGGGTGAACCAAATGAAGGTTCGGTTTGAAATTCCAATTACCTGAAGAAGGCCGGAATGTACAACAGCTGAAACGTTGTAAATATAGCAATAAAGATGATGGTAATGTAAATAATGCAAGTAATCATAATACTTCATCTCAGATATATATATATATATATATATATATATATATATATATATATATTATTGGTGCAGAATAATTAATATTACAATGAAGCAGACATGCAAAGAAAAATTATTAAGGTTTATATAATAAATGGCGAATTCCCTTCGCTAATAAATTTAAAATGTATTAACCCACTAACTACTTGTTGAATGATGCGATCCTTGTTTTCAGATGTTCCGTATCTTCCATAAATATGTTAGTATTTTCAATAGGTCATCCTATCATTGTCGGGCGTGGATATTATTTTGTTTTTTAGAATTCAGGTAACATGCTTCATTGTAATATATATATATATATATATATATATATATAT
The DNA here is from genome assembly GCA_963932145.1 of Acanthosepion lycidas. Lineage (NCBI taxonomy): Eukaryota > Metazoa > Mollusca > Cephalopoda > Sepiida > Sepiidae > Acanthosepion > Acanthosepion lycidas. Next base: position 7,055,103 of record OZ010596.1, read on the forward strand.
ATATATATATATATATATGAGAGATTATTTACATTATTCGAACTATTGTCCTTATCTTTGTCGCCATATTTATTCCAACGTTTCGGCCGTCGTAGGCTGCGGCCTTCTTCAGGTGGTTGGAATATCGAACTGAAACCTTTATTTCGCTCACTGAGGATAGGCTGTTCTAGTTCCACGTGCCATGTTTAATGGATGTCAGTTATCAGTTATCTCATGTTAATTCCCCTCTGAAAGTTCTCCACTGCCTTAACCAGGTATTGAACTCACACTCTTTGGGTTCTGTCACTGGATCTAACTAACGCCTTTATCCACTGTGCCATGCGTCCTTGAAACGTTGTAATAAATATGGCGACAAAGATGAGGACAATAGTCCGAATAATGCAAATAATGTATATAATACCTCATCTCAGAAACATAAACAGATACCAAATAGTGTATATATATATATATATATATATATCAGAAATATAGAGAGAAATGTGGTTCTGCAGAAGGATGCTGAGAATATCATGGACTGAAAATGTTTTAGAGAAAATAGAAACAAAAAGGATACTTATATTTAACGAAAGAGACAGTGAAACGGTTTTAGGCCACATAATATGGAAAGGGGTCTTGGAAAATTTGATACAAATAGGATAGAGGAGATTGTGAAAAGACAAAATTTGCTAAGAGTTAAAAAGGATAGCACGTTGTGGATCATCTACGTGCTGAATGGATACGACACATAGAAGAAGTTGGGCCGTGAACTTTTCGGTACATTGAAAAAAAAATTAAAAAAGAGAGAAAGATAGTATTATAATGTCTGTGGCCGTCTAACAATGTTCCAATGCATGTGGCTCAGTAACATACACTGCCCCTGTCAAAATGTCATCTAAAACGTTGGGTGAATGAACCAGACAAATTGCTATTGTGATATCATGTGTGTTGATAAAAAGAAGGAAGAATTTGAAGACGTAAATGCGCTTCTGTATGTCGTCAAGATAGGAAAGAGTCACGTCTTTGTTATGCCCCAGAAATCATGAAATGCTGAAATAAAGCAACATTTTTTTTTTAATATAAAGCTCAGAAAGTTTAAATTATATTGACGAATGAGAAAAGCTATGACTTTTGAATTTTGAAGGGGGGGGTATTTTTTTTTTTTTTTTTTAGCTTTTATTTTTTGTTTATTTTTAGCTTTTTTTTTTTGTTTTTTTTTTTACAGTGATAATGGTGAAACTATTTGTTTTCATACAAAAAGATTGACTAAAAAGAAAAGAAGCAACGAATGAGAAAAGCTATGACTTTTGAATTTTGAGCGGGGGGGTATTTTTAGCTTTTATTTTTTGTTTTTTTGTTTAGCTTTTTTTTCTTTTCTTTTTTTTTTTTTGACAGTGATAATGGTGAAACTATTTGTTTTCATACAAAAAGATTGACTTTGTTCAAAAATTCGTCCGAAAATACCACAGCCTTTCCACCGGTATGCCAATTCCTGTCAAACGTTTTTCGAGATATCCAAAGCAACAGCCTGAGCTTCATCTGTCTTATCTCAGGTTTGATAGGCTCTTTTAGCAATAATTGTTAATATATCAGCAGTTGACATCGAGAAAAGAATATATACAGGGTGTCCGTAAAGTTCGTGTGCGTGCGTGCGTGCGTGCGTGTGCGTAAAATAGTTTGGTTAATAAAACAAGGACAATCGAAAAGGTACCAATATAATTAGTACGTTAAACATTTATTAAATATTAACCATATGATAGAAATGAAGCAGGAAGAAAAATGTTTTATACTCGGAATTTTCGGCCTTCATCAACATTCCTGAAAATTACACAACGAGCGTTGTTTTCTAGTTTAGGTGTGTGGAAATCGTATTATTAGTAAAAAACAGATGTCTGTTCGATGTGCGAAACATATATATATATATATATATATATATATATATATATATATATATATATATATATATAATAGCTGGCCATTCGTATTCGATGATACCCGTTTACTACACCGGCTAGCCAATCCCTATTACAGACGCTCGCTCAGGCATATTAATATTTGCTCAACACACACAGCGTCCACCTGTGGTTTATACTGCAACTATGCGGAACAGACTTTTGTTACAGGAGAGAACAAGCTCAGCTCGGCCACGATGACTTGTTCCGTCTACCCAATTTCACTACCCAAGGCTCAAAACCGTGATATGGTTTTCAGGCACTCTGGGATCGACCTCGATCCAGACCGATAACATCAGGAAGTCTTTTTCCTGACAAATCGACTATGGTAAGTTTCTAACCACCCACCCACGGGCCCATATATATATATATATATATATATATATATATATATATATATATATATATATATATATATATATAGTTTATGAAAAACTAGGTAATCCGTACGGGTAAACCCAAGGAGGAAAAAATCCAGAGAGCTCAATATAAATCCAGAGCAAATAATTTAAATAAAAACAGACCACTTTAAGGTTCCATGTAATAAATTATTTCACCACAGCCCTTTTAAAGGACTGCGGATCATCAGACTTTATATATATATATATATATATATATATATATATATATATATATATATATATATATATATATATATATAGCAATGGATTTTTCATTTATGAATCTGACATATCTTAGTTTATTTCTTAAACGTTATTTTTAATGAATATCCATATTTGAATAGATGCTCTGTTTATTTATTAAACAATATTCAGGCCGGTAGGTGCAAATAAATAAATATACAGTTTAATAAATAAACAGCGTCTACTCAAATATGGGTAGCCACTAAAATAACGTTTAAACAATAAGCTAAAATATATATATAGATAAACAAGGAAAGAGAAAGAGCGTGAACGGTGTATGTATGTGTGCGAACGTTTCAAATCATTTTTAGCGCTTATCAGCCTCAATGTTGTAACAAAGCTCTCTTGGAATTCCTTAAAATAAACACATGTAATTAAATGGATCGACTAAATTTAAATATAAAATTCACAATTGGATTTGTGAACTTTCATCTTTTGCTGATCGATCGACACTGATAACATTTATTGATATAAACAATAAACAGATCGAATCGCTTAAGCAGGGAGAGTTTCGTATGAACAGGTGGGATATTTCCCACTGGTTCACTTAAAAGCGGCAACTTTTCTTGTATTATACGTGGGTTCTCTCTGAGGGTCTTTGATTAGAAACATCGCTCGTATTTAAAATGGATCTGTTAAACTGGTTCTACTACGTCAATGGTGCCTTTGTTTTATTGATTCTTGGCCTAAGCATTTATTTGTGAGTATATTTCAATCTTTCTCCTTACCTGTGTTTTATTGGATTTACTTAATTTTTGCTATATACTTACATATTTTAAAACATTTTTATGTTTACACATTCTTTTTATAGATGCAAATATTTAAGCAAATGCTCTGTTTTAATAATAAACAGTATTAATAACATTTACCGGCCTGAATATCCGATAAATTATCATAGAAACTATTCGTCCTCCGAAAGGAATCGAACCTGTATCCTATACGGAACCGTCATTTACCCTGACATGCCTTAACCTGATCGTGCCACGGAGGATCGTTCGATTATCAAGGTCGATTTTACTGCTTTTAAACTTCAATCTTCCATGGCTCGATCGGTTAACGCACGTCAGGCTAAATGACGGTTCCGTATAGGATACAGGTTCGATTCCTGTCGGAGGACGAATATTTCAATTTTGGGGACAGATTAAAAATAGTTAAAACATACTAAAATACTACATTATAGATTACAAGATCTGAGTATATCATGTTACACCCGAAGACAAAGGTTTATCGCATGACCTACAAGCAACTAAGGTCGCTAACCCCTCAAAAATCCAAAGTACTCAGCCAGGACATTTTTTTGACATCTGTGTTCTCGGACGCAAAAGGTGTACTACCCATTATCTTCTTAGTGAGACAGATATTTTGAAACACTGGACAGGATGAAGGAAGCTATTCGTCGGAGCAGCTGATGACGTTTACGTAAGGATAATAGATGAAATGTAGTTAATCTGCTGAGAGCAAATGCTACACTTGGATCCCAGCCAAAAAGCCGAGTTGTGATGGCGACTGAATAAAAGTGATATTTTTTCAGACGAACAGTATCGAACGACAGAAACCTAGTAAGGCAATCGATAAAAATCCAGTTACCATGAATACAATGACATCGTCTGCTGAATCATTTTTAAATTACTATTAAAAGAAATGTTCGTGAGACTGAGATTTGACTAGAAAGAAAGAATTATAGGGAAGAAAGAAGTGTTTAATGTATCCTGCCAATACCTCATAAATAATGGACTATTCCGTTTTGATCGCATGTAAAGAGGGGAAAAGACACTATTTGCTTTCAGTCAGAAAATGACTGAAAAAAAACAAAGTGTTATATCCCAGGTCGTTGGGATGAACAAAAATGGATGAAAATAAAAGACAAATGTATTTTAACATAATAAAATAACTTTTATTCATTTGCTGCCTGAAAACAGCAAGGATTTGCTTGCATTGAAAACATCAATTCCACGTGCCTGTCAGCTTGTCCCGATGTTTAATTCAGAAGTGCCACGCTCGTCTTCCAGCCAACGGAAGTAAGTAAAGAAAGAAAAAAAGAAAGAAAGAAAGAAAGAAAGAAAGAAAGAAAGGGATGATAGTGTTTAACGTCTCCTGTCAATACCTCATAATAATAATTCAAAATAATCACTGTTTGTAACAATAATAAAAAATGAATTCAGTAAATTAATATTTTTCACTTGTTTAAATAATATTGTGCAATTTTAAGAAAATCTAATTAAATGGATTATTTCGACTCATTTAGATAATTTCGTAATTTTTTTTCCAGCTCCGATCGACTAATTTGTCGTAATGTGAAATGGCAGACGACAGCAATGGTTACTATAAACGTTGCTGGGTATAAGATCGTCATTAACGTTGCCGTGTCTAAATTGATAGAAATCTATAAAGCCCTTAATATTTTTAAAGATTATTTATAATAAAAATAAATTAATTTTGAAAAAACTAAGATTAAATTCATTTAACGTTTTCTTTAAACGTAACCACACTAATATTTTTGCTACTATTTCATGGCTGAATTTTAACAAGGCAGATATAACTTTTTCTATAATAACACGATGACTTGAAAAAGACTAGAATCATTGTTCATATGTCAATTTTTAAAATTTCAGTTAACAATAGCACAGATAAAATATTTATTATTGAAAATGTTACTGCTTATATTCACACAATTTATTAGCAATATATATAAAAGTTTGATAACCGTATTCATTATCAAACAATACGAAGTGCTCGTTTTCTATTGATGTAAACTGCCATACACAAATAAAACTTAGCCCAAACGCAAAATTATAAACGATGAATGATTTGCGAAATGGGAAAGCAAGGACATACTTGCCATTCTTGCTTGTTCCAGAACGTTGTTGTTAGGAGCATGATCTTTTCAAGAGTTAGTGACTGATAAGCAATTATTATGGTCAATCTATTTTAGTTTACTGAAGTTCTTGCTATTTACTAATGAAATATTTAATTTAATGAAACACAGTCTATATATGAAGTCGACCGCAATCGGTGTGGCTTCTAATTCTACTGGGAAAAAATACTTTCGCCTTCCCAATTTATAGATAAAACCATAGAAATGCATGATGTGATTTCCTCCTCACTAGTAAGATAGGCCACTTCTCGGTCTTTTCTATCTCAGCCCCGATCTGTCTTGTCTTCGTTTATCCAAATTCGCTCTTGTATGTCAACACCAAACTTTGTGATTTTTTTTTTTGCCTTATTACTGTTGCATTATTTCGCATATATTGTTTGCTTGCTCAGTATTATTTTTGCCCTGTTCTTTTCTTTTCTGTTTATTGTTTATTCTAAACATTGTTAATTATGTTTGATGGACAGTTCTGTCATTTACATTCAACGATTGCCATTTATTCTACAGTCGGCATCCATCGAGTCAATACAAATGAACTCGACTCTCTGATTTCTCAATCCGAGTCGTGATCCAATCTACTGTGTTTCCCACGACCCATTACTTCCATCCATTCAGATAATCTAAATTTCTCGGTTTTACAATTTTAATTTTCTGATTAATCTTAATTCTTAAGTTAATGATTGTGTAAGCTCATGACGAGTTCTACGACAATAAAATATCCGCATCGTTAAGTATTTGAGATTAACAACTTTAACAAAATATTGAAATAACAATCATAAATATGAATTCTGGTCGTTAAGAAGGGGGTACAAATGAAAAGATCTGAAATTAACTTTTTCTATCTCAGTGAAACAACCGTTAAACATTTCTATTTTTCTTTAATTCATTCATTCATTTTTGCATTGAAACCAAGTAGTGTCTTTTCCCCTCTTTCCATGTGATCAAAACGGAATCTTCCATTACTCATGAGATATTGGCAGGATGTAATGGTCGTGTGAACAAACGAAGTGGAGTAAAATGAAACAATTATAATAGTACGCTCTTGGCTTTGAAAATCAGTATCTGAAATCCTAACCTTTATGGTATAAAAAGCATGGGACGAGAATCTTGAGACTCGTCCTGATCTGGCGTCTCGGCTTCAGTCACTTTCCAACCGCCGTAAAGTTGTCTCCCTGTGCCCTTTCTATAAATACTGTTATGGTAATAGTTCGGATGAGCTCCTCGCTATGGTAATTTATGGGTTTAAGCGCAGTACTAGATTGTCAACCAGACCTCATCAATTTACAGTTGAATTGGCTCGATGTAACCGTAAGTTCTATGCTAACAGTTCCTTTCCTCGCCTTTCACGCTTGTAGAACTGTCTTCCGGCTCCATGCTCTCTGGCCAACTTTGATCTTCAAAAATTTAAATGCAATGTCAATCGTTATCTTCCTCATTACTCTTCTATTGTTCTCGTTTCTTATTACTGTTTCCTGTTTTCTAATTCTTTCACACCCAGTACCCCCTTTTGTCTTAGTGGTGTTACTGTCTTACCTGGGATAAATTCCATTTAAAACAAATATGTGATTTCTTTCTGACTATGGAAGAACAGCTATTAAGAATACCACAGCTTCATATATATATATATATATATATATATATATATATAAAGGTGCTTACTGTTGAACCCTGTCCAAAAAACATCATTTTTTTTTCTTTCTTTTTTTATTTTCAGCTATGGAACCCAGAATTTTAACACTTTCAAAAATCTTGGTATACCCGGACCTAAACCGAAGATCTTTTCGGGGCACCTGAATGAATTCACCCAAGTAAGACACAAATGTTTTTCAAAATTTGATGGCGGATAAGACGTAATTTTTTGTTTTTTCCGTTTTTCATTTTTATAAAAATGTTAAACATTGTCCTGAATCTTATAAAAATTGATGAAATATTTGAATACAATAAAACACTTTTTTTTCCACAATTTACTGATTAAACCCGAGGACTGAGTCTATGCGTCTTATCTGTCGTCAAATGCCATATTTACTAGTTTTGTCTTTTTTCATCTTTAGTTTACTTTCTGCTATTGTTGATAATTTATTAATCATAGCTTCATATGGCACAAATCTGAAGAGGTTTAAATGGAGCAGAGAAGAATATGCAACGCTGATCTTCAAAGTAAGAAAAAACAGTAGAGATCCTGGCATTTCACTCTTATTTATGGAAACATGTCTATGATCGTCGATTCTTCAGCTTGATATCTGAGTGATTTGAATAGATGATGATGATGATGATGGTGGTGGTGGTGGTGGTGGTGGTGGTGGTGGTGGTGGTGGTGGTGGTGGTGGTGGTTGTTCTTCTTCTTTTTCTTCTTCTCCCCCACGAAGGGCCCATAAACAGGTCTTGTAGCTCGTGAAGGACTAATTCGGCAGAGACCCGTTACGGGTGCCCAAAGAAAAGACGGACAGCAGTTAAAGGGTTTTCTGCACGCACGAAGTTTGGGTGGGGTAGCTATCTGAAATGGGCTCATTCACACATCCCGCTACTTTTTCCTGTAGAAAGGATCTTTTGGTCCCGGTTGTCAATAATATCACTACAACACACATGTTGTTCAGTCGGTAATTAAAGAACCTCTTGCAAGTCGCAGCTGTTTTGCTTTTGCGATTCTCTTTTAATGTTAGTCTTGTCGCCAGAAGAACGGATGTAGACGTGAAGTTTAATTATCAAACATTTTCTCACAAACTGAGCAACTGTTTGATGTCAGTTCTACAGACATTAGATAAAAATATGAAAATAAAAATGAAATATACAGGTCATATATATATATATATATATATATATATATATATATATATATATATATATATATATATATATATATATGAATGTTGAATATCTCGGTCAATTCCACGTCGCAAAATCTGTGTAAAGGATGGGAAAAAGGCTTTCGGTTGGAGATAAAACTTTTCAGTGTCTCCTTACTGTCTCTCCCTCTCACTTCATTATATATATATATATATGTATATATATATATATATATATATATATATATATATATATATATATATATATATATATATATATATATATATATATATTATTATTATTATTATTATTATATTCCAATTAGTCAATACAAACAAAAATGGATCTATTTTAATTATTTATTAAATAAAATGTGATTTATTTTCCAAAAATTTTAAATCTTTCAAAAACTCTTTATCTAGCATAAATAATTATTAACCCCAATATTTGTGACATGTGCTTCCAAAAACATTCACTCAGAAAGATAAAAAATACCTTTAAATACAAAATTTTTAAAACAATAAAAATGTATAGAGATATCAATAATAGAAGCACATTTCCAAACTTGGCGTTTGTAAATAACAGATATGTTCAATAACTCTATAAACAGTTAGGAATCGATTTTACACTGTATCGATACTACGAACAGAACCCCTTCTAAATCGCTAAAATCATTATTCTTCGATTCTGATGAATGTCAGTGTTTGACGAATGTCTAACGAATGCTAATCCAAAAAACTTATTCCCCCATCAAAACAAAAAATCTTTTTTTACGACTAAATCAGTCTATTAAAAAATATCTAAAATAATTTCATTCATTTGTAATGTAAGTCATGTAAAAATTGCGAACATGCTAGAAAGGATCAAAAATTTAATAATATAATAAAAAATACTTTGGAATTTCTTCTTAATAATAACGTAAATATTCTGATGATAAAACTTTGTTTTTATTAAGTTTGTGATATTTTTTTCATCATGCTATGATTTTTTTTAGCGAAAACGTGGAGGGATCTACAGTAGAGTATACCATTAAACAGTGATACAATAACGGGTACGCGTGTACACACATACACACACGCATACATAGATCGATGCCAAAGTTGACATTTTGTAAAAAAAAAGAAAAGAAAAGTAAAACAAAATGAGAGAGAAAGAATTGAATATGGTTTCACTGGAAGAATTTTCGGAAACCCTGCGATTAATCAATTAACTACAGGCTTTCCGACAATTCTTTCAATGAAATCATATTCAACGAAGCTAATAAAGACTATGAAACGGCTCTAAAAGATAGTGGGTTCCCAGCAACACTCACATACACACCACACAGCACAAAAAAGTCAAGAGGAAGAGAAACATCACATGATTCAACCAACCGGACAACATAAACGTATAAACAAACGTAGGAAACTCATTAGGCTCATACCCAAACGCTTCCGCACATCAAGCACTTTCCACAAAAACGCAGTAAAAATCAGCAACAATTGCACTGAGAATATGACACAAATAATAAAAAAGCACAACAGGGAAACAACCAACCAACTACCTGAACAAATTAAACCCACATGGAACTGAAGAATAAAGAATGAATCTCTCTTAAACGGCAATTGCTTGCAGAGGAATGTAATATATCACGTCACTTTAAAATCAGCAGATAACGAAGAAAAATATACATATGAGTAACTGAAGGACCCTGGAAACAAAGAAACTATGCACACAAAACATCATTTACAAATAGTAAATACGCGAACAACACAATGCTTTCTAATCATATCTGGAAGATTAAGAACAAAAAAAAGCAAATGACACCAAAAATGTTATGGAAAATAAGGGAAAAAAAACATCAGCCCACAAAAATCAATCCACGATATTGTAAACTCTATCTGGAGGAAAAAATAGCTGTAATTACCCTCTCAGACCAAAACAAACTACTAAATAAATGATCAGAACTCATCTCAAAATGTGGACACGAAAATAAATTATTACATTACGGAAAAAGTGAAAATTAAAAATGAACGATTATAAGTGAAAATAAATAAAATAAATTAAATAAACAAAAACAAGTAAAATAAATTAATCCAGACAAGTAAATAAGTAAACAAAGTAAATAATAAAGAAATTAACAAACGACGCTCGCCAAAATAACCGTTAAATTAATACAATAGACTACCCACAATGCAATACAATAAACTAGCCACAATGCATCACTGACCTGTATATACATTGCGTGCCAAATTATTATCGAGATAACTTTTTTCTAATGTTTCAAAAACTGTCCAATCAATTCACACAAAATTTTCACACAATGTTGGCAACACTGATCTGCGCAAAAACTGATCTGCGCAAAAACTGATCTGCGCAATGTAAACAAACTGGCGCCATATTTGTTATCAGCACGGTGATTTGAGCGTGCCAAATTATTAGAAAGGTTTAGTAAAATTCCCAAAATTGAGCAAACGAAACGTTTATTAATGTTGCACGTGAATGTTTATTATCAAAAGAAGCTAATAAATAAGATAATCAAACAAATAATAACAGATACAAACATAGGCACAGTTATAAACAAATTAATAGGGAATGTGCTTTCCCAGTTTTGAAATTACTTGAAGAAGTCTACGATCCATAGAATTTGTTAATTGTAGGATGTCATCTTCTGTAATGCCGCGAGATATGTCAAGAATTGCTTCCCACAACTCAGCGTTGCTCCTGAATTATCGTCCGTTGGCGTACAGTCTTCGCTTTATGATGCTCCAAAGGTTTTTGATTGGGTTCAAATCCGGAGAATTTACTGGCCACTTCATTTTTCGAGGTCCATCGAAGCCTGTTTCAAATATTCAGTAGTCTTGTGAGCAGCATGTGAGGGAGCATTATCTTGCATAAAAACAATGGCCCTTTTGAAGGCAACTCTTTGCCTTTTCATCCACGGTTCAAGATGCTAATTCATAAACGCTATGTATGCATCAGCAGTACTCTCCATGGGCCCACTAATGTTTTTCCAATAATACCACCCCTGATCATTATGCCTCCACCGCCTTGTTGGCGTCTCAAACGCTGATGGCGATTCTGTCCGTTCATTACCCAGACTTTGCACCATCTATCTGGCCCATCAAATCTTGCTCGAGTTTCGTCTGTGAACAAAACTTTAGAGAAGTCAATCTTCATATTGTCCTCGGCCCATTTCAATCGATTTTGAATGTGATTTCTCGTCAGCGGCGGTTTCGATACAGGTTTGACTGTTGTTGCTATTTCCCTCAGATACCGACACCGAGTATTTTTAGACACAGTAGGATCCCCAATGCGACTGAAAAGCTCTTGACTAGTAAGTTCAGGGTTCTTCGTGGCCTCTCGTTTAAGTCGTGACATGAGACGACGTGAAATAACCCTCGGCTTGCCTTTATCTGCCCTTTTACGTACTTGTGTAGGGTCAGCGGTGAAGTTTTTCACTGTTTGATGACACCTCCCTATCATTTTAGAAATTTCTAGGGTAGATTTACCTTTTGAGACTTCTGGGGTGATAGTTTTCTTTTCAGCATCACTTTTCAACTGCTTTTACAACCCATCTTTTCACTAAATTCTTACACTTTTCTAATAATTTGGCACGCTCAAATCACTGTGCTGATAACAAATATGGCGCCAGTTTGTTTACATTGCGCAGATTTGTACGAAAATTTCAGTGATTGCGCAGGTCAGTGTTGGTTGCCAATATTGCGTGAAAATTTACTATGAATTGATTGGACGGTTTTTGAAACATTAGAAAAAAAGTTATCTTGATAATAATTTGGCACGCAGTGTATAAAAAGTCGAAGAAAAACACGATGCATATGGCTTGACGATTGCGTTTAACATGAAACAGACTGTCGCCTCTGGATGTTGACTTTAATGTACACTTTTATATGCATATACTTTTTCGGGCAACACTTCATCAGAAGAATCGTTGGCGACTAGTTGAATGTTAACGAGAATCGAGGAGTGATAAACAAACTTGGGGGAAACGTGGAACGTTTAATATTAAAATAGAGGAAAAAATGGCACCAACCGAAATAGGTCCAGTGAGTATCAAAAAGAAAATCAAGACTCACACACCTCCTAGTAAAGAAAGAGAACGAATAAATTTCTCTTTCTGTCTGCGCAAAGACGGTCAGTGTAATTTAATATATATTGCTTCTAAAGTATGCAGATGTTTTGCCCACCGTGCTTTGCCCGAAATGTAAAACCACATATCCATGTATTTATACGCACAATTTGGATTGTCTGAAAGATGTTGGCTTGTCGCAGAATCCTGTGCTGTCTGTTATAACACCCTGCCTGATATATATATATATATATGTATATGTATATATATATGTGTGTGTGTGTGTGTGTGCGTGTGTGTGTGTGTGTGTGTGTGTGTGTGTTTCTAATAAAATCTGTTCTTTCTTTACAGGGACTCCATGTTGCATTCGACAAAATGCAAAAACAATATGGCGATTACTTTGGGTAAGTCAAACTTATTTATATTCACTTGCGATTATACAGAATATTATCAAATCCATCTTTACAACTTTTTTTCTGTCTGTTGCTGACGTATAGACATGGCGTCATGACGCATGCGTGCAATATTTAATGGCGGGATAATCCCAAACCATCAGAAGCATTGAATTTTTAACTCCAGCAAAGGCATTTCATACCGATAATTACGGATCCACGTAGCTAAATTCGTCTTGCTTGGAGGCAATTGTAGTTTTATTGCCGTATTCAAGCTGTAAAAGTGACAGTATATAGGTGCCTCCAAAAAAGCGATATCTAAGTTATAAAATGCATTTTGAAAAACAAAAACTCTTTCTTGAAGTTTTCATTTTAAAACTAATAGATTAAATTTAATATTCCCAAAAAGCAGAATACTTTGATGAATTTCAAACCGAATTTAAATTGATCGGAATATTTTTTCTGATTATCAGTAAAATCTATAAATTTATCCATATTGACAGATCTTTCAACACAACAATCGCGTTCATTAAAAATATTTAATAAATAAAATAAACTTCTCTTAAATGGCAATATACTTTTCTTAAACGTCTGTTAAATATGCTTTTTTAACTGCCCAGTAATCTTTAAAAAATTTAAATATTTTAAGCATTCAAATATTTTATTGAATTTGATTAGCCTTAATTACGTTGAGAAAATCTTAGAAAATTACCAATAAATTTCAAATTTGCCGCTCTTATTTTCTATTAATGTCGCGTATGGATATCCGTATTTACAAAAACGACACATTATACACAATTAAAAATAAATCAAAATTATTTTTAACATACTGAGTGTCACTGAATTATAGCAAGCTTTTTCATTTATAATTAGTAAATATAATTTTATTTAATAACAATATCTCTTGGCCGCTACAAATTAATACAGATTTTTTTAAAGCTTTAAAAGTTTATAAATTATAATTAAAATCTTAAAAAGGTGAAAATAATTCTTGTAAAAATTCATTATTCATCATTTTTTCAGTATCTGTCTATATTTCTGAGATGAAGTATTATGTACACTATTTACATTGTTCGGACTATCATACTTATCTTTGTTGCCATATTTATCACAAAGTTTCGGCGTTTGTACGCTCCGGCCTTCCGCAGAAGGTTGGAAATAAAGAGTTCAGTTCCACATTCCAACCACCTGAAGAAAGCCGGAGCGTACAACGGTCGAAACGTTGTAATAAATATGGTAACAAAGATGAGGATGACAGTCTGAGCAATGTAAATAGTGTTCATCGATTTTTTTTGTTAAGATTATAGTGCATCTAATATAATTTATCCGCTTTTCTAATTAAACAAAATCTTAGTTTTATTGCATTTTTATTTTACAATTCAGAGCAGATTTTCTGTAAAGAGGGGTCCTGTGTAACTGAAAAAAAATCAATGTAATTTTCACTGCAAAAAGACGCTAAAATTTTTTATAGTGATTTATTTTTGAAAATAAAATTAATAAAGAGAATTACGTTTTGCTGACAGATTTGTAAAATTGGTGCGAGAGTTTAATTTCAGAATCATTACTACAATGTTTGACAAGTTCACGTTCTAGCCTCTTTTTCTGGTCTTTGTCCCGACATACATCCGTACTTCCAAAACTGGCTTCCAAAGCCGTGATTCTTATCAGAGATAAGAATATATTTTTTTGACGAACGAGAGAGCTGGAAAATATAAAAAGGAATTCGACTGTCTCTGCCTTGAACATAAAGTGTGTGTGTGTGTGTTTAAAAGTTGCTCTATTTCAGAGGAAAGGATGCGTTTGCAGATATAAAAAAAAAGGATGAACACAGAAATCGTATGTTACTGTTCATTGTTTCGGCTAAACAAAGAATAACATCTACTCTGATCATTATTTATGGCTTGTAAATGCAGTTTTCATTCATTGTACATATCCATACTATACCTGTCTGTCTGTCTGTCTGTCTGTCATGATCAAATCATGGCTAAACCATTAAAATCTCGATGCATTAATATATAAATTAATTAGGGTCATTTTATTTTTGAATAGGGAAGCCAGTTCTGTTTGTGGTCATGTGGCTCCGTCTTTCAATAATGACTAAAAACACGTGTCTTTCTATTTACTCAACGTGAGATGACGTGAATGAAGTTCATCATGATTTGTCCTTTTTCTCCACACTGTTTTCCTTATACATTACATCAACTTATAGTTAAGGTCAAGGAAGAGAGAGAGAGAAAAAGAGAAAACGAGAGAGAGTGAGAGAGAGAGTTTGTTTAGTAAAAGGTGGGTAAATGTTGCACGACTGTGTCTTTTGAGAAGGCTAACTTAGAGTGGAATATTGAAATAAATTTTTAGCAAAAGAGATACTGTGTTTCACAGAAAGACTCAACAGCCAAGATAGTTGAAATAATATAGTGTTGTTTTCTTTTGTTCAGCTCGATTACCTTAGCCTGGAATGTGTGCTTATTGGTGTATTTTATTTTATACTTAACCATATTTCTGTTATTTTTCTGTTTATATATATATATATATATATATATATATATATATATATATATATATATATATATACATCTGTGTGCACGTGTAAACTATTTTCGCGTTATTCTGCTTCTCTTTGTTGGCTATTTAACAATTTGATTTAAGATATGAGTCATTTTATATTGTACTCCATGAAGTGAAAATAGGTATTTTATGCTAAGCGCAAAAATAGAGAATAAAAAACATTTTCAAGACACTCGATATGAATCATTTAAATGTAATCCCCGTTCTGTTGTACAAATCGAATCAAAATATAACAAAACCTAAAAACATTAAATCAAGTAAACTACTTTTTTCTTTCTTTTTTTTTATAAGGTGTTTTATAGGGTCGTTTCCAACTTTGGTTATCTGTGATCCCGAAATCATCGGTGAGATAATGGTGAAACGCTTCTCAAATTTTACAAATAGACCTGTAAGTGAATTTTTATATTTTATAACAAATCTTTGAAACTTTCAATATCTCTCAGTTTTTGACATGCAAAAAAAGTATTTTGCTGAATCAAAGGTTTGAATATTGATCACATGATCACGCATAATAGAATCCATTCGGACCACAAGAGTTATTGTCGATTTTTCTTATAAAAGCTGAATGCCTAAGATAAAAATCACAAGGTATATTTATCATATAAATATAAATAGTTTAACAAACACGTTTCCTAAATAACTGACTTGGATAATAAAATCTGACAGTGCATGCATATATATATATATATATATATATATATATATATATATATATATATATATATATATATATATATATATATATATATATATATATATATATATATATATGTGTGTGTGTGTGTGTGTGTAATGATAATAATGAAGAAGAAAACCTTAAATTTATAATAATCTATTTCGTGAATATCAATATATTCATCTTTTCAGATCGAAAGATCTTAGTAAATGGAATTTACTAAGAGGTTTTGGTAATTATCTCTTAGCATATATATATAAATTAGGTAATTCATCGAGTCTAGGAGAAACCTCAACAGAATGCAGAAAGCACTTGAGGCCGTTTCGTCCTATATTTGGGACTCATCAGCAGTGCGCATCCACTACCGAGAATTGAAACCCGGACAGTTACGTTAGCAGGCAAGCGTCATGCCAACTGTTCCAACAAGCCTCGGTGACGTAGGGGTTGAGAATCAGACTCGATATAGCTCTGCTCGATCACATATTCCGTGGTGGAACTCATCCGAATTTCTCTTTACCCATAGGACTGTGCCTCCACGAGCTACGACTACTATCTCCAAGCCGCTCTATCCAGAGCATTAGAAGCCGGTTCAAGCAAGGATATACAAGTGATAGAAATTATTAGAAGGATTTGAGATAATTATAATTAAGTAATTCATCGAGTCTAGAATGATCACCGAGGCCCGTTGGAACAGTTATTTAAAGTTTTCCTGATATCGTAACTGTCAGGGTTTCAATTCTCGGTAGTGGATGCGCACTGCTGATGAGTACCAAATATGGGACGAAACGTCTGTCCAGTGCTTTCTGCATTCTGTTGAGGTCTCCTTTAGACTCGATGAATTACTTAATTATCACAAATCCTCCTAATTTCTATCATACACACACACACACATATATATATATATATATATATATATATATAATGATAATAATAATCAAGAATAAAACCTTTTCATTTCAATTCAATTCGGTTATAATTTATTTCGTGAATATCTATATATTGATCGCTTCAGATCGAAATCTCTTAGTAAATTTACTATGAGATTTTGGTAATTATCTCTTAGTAAATGGAATATATATATATATATATATATATATATATATATATATATATATATATATATATATGAAGAAATATAGTCTTAAGGTGTGCTATATTTATGGAATAAAGTGCTCCATATCAGAGATAGAGCGTGTGTAAATATAAAAGTGAACATAGAAGTCAACACTTAGAGGCGACAGTGTTTCATGCTATATGCAATCGTCAGGCAACATATGCTGTTATTTTTCTCGGCTATATAGCCGAGAAAAATAACAGCATATGTGGCCTGACGATTGCATATAGCATGAAACACTGTCGCCTCTAAGTGTTGACTTCTATGTTCACTTTTATATTTATATATATATATATATATATATATATATATATATATATATATATATACAGAGAGGGAGAAGTGGACAGTACGCTCAATTCAGAGTGGTGGCACTCTCTTTCATGATGGAACGCAATCTTCAGACCGCGTGTGCAATCTTCAGGAGACATAGCGGAAGAATTTAATGGACTTCGTCTTCATCTGGGATTCTCTGCTTAAACGCCACAAAAACAACTCATTTTGAAAAGAATGATCATGGACATCGAAAAATTGATTGTTTACATCAACGTGAAGCTCCTGTGGAAACTGAAATGAGCCACGGTTAGTCACTCTAAACCCGGTCTGCATCAGAAAATGATGCTGTATATTCAGTGAGATTGGAAGGACATTGTGCAGTATAATTATTTACCCTCTGCCCCACGCAGCAAGATGTGGCACAAGGCCGAGTTTAAAGTGGGGTATCCGAGCCCGTAGTCTCTGTTTGGGAAACTGACTCTATCTGGGGTATGCCCTCTGACATACGCCAGATGAGCTCCTAACGCAAAATCAAGCATTGATTTCAGATGGGTACTCTTCTCAATTGGGCCGATAAATGACAGTAATCGATAAAAAGTATTTCGAACTGTCCAATCGGTTTGGCTGGGATGTCTTACATCACCTAGAGCAATCTGAATTTCTGACTTTGGATTGCCACCTATTTCGAAAACTACAAAATTCTGGGAAGAAAAACAAATTTCTCTTAAAATCTATAAAAACACCTTAGACCAATTCATCAGCTAGAAAAATATCATTTTCTAGTAGGGTGAAATTATGAGGCTGCCTCAAAGATGGCGAAAAATCGTGAAACAAAATGACATCACGTATGTTGTTGAATAAATCTACGTACAACTAAATAATCTATCTAAATTTCGCTTAAAAATTTGTTCTTACTACAAAATTTATTTTTACCCAGTAAAATCCAGCAGCGACTATGCGTTATTATTTCTTTCTAATTCAATCTTAGATATTGGGTGCAGTTGATGATATTACAGCTTCTATGATGGCCATAGCAAAAGATGAACATTGGAAATTTATACGTGCGTCAGTGTCACCTTCTTACAGCACGAAAAGACTTAGAGAGGTAAGTATCAATATTTTGCTCTATAAGTAGATTACGAAAATTGAAAAAGACCAATTGAAGTTTTGTGAAACGATTTTAAGAAACTGAAAGAAAGGAGTAAAAAGATTACCTTATATCGAAATGTTACCTTCCTTGTGGAATCTATGCTGAGTAAGATGTATCAGAGGTGATTTTTTCGTGAAGGCCAAGAATGTGCGTGATCGTAATGCATTTATCCACAACAAATAAATCAAACAAAAATAAATAAACAATTCAACTTCAAGAAATTACTGAAAACAACGTCATTAGAGATTTTAACAATAGCGTGAATTTATATATAGATAGATAGATAGATAGATAGATAGATAGATAGATAGATAAACCTAGTGAGCCAGACAAACCTACCCAAGTTTTACCTAAGTGGATGATCCGCTTAGGTGAAACCTGGGTAGGTTTGTCTGGCTCACTAGGTTTATCTAGGTCTGCTCTACGGTTGTATTGAGCTCTTTTTAGTTAGTTGTTTGCTCGTGTCGGGTTTTTTTTTTTGGGGGGGGGGCTTTGAACCTATATCTGTGCGATTTTTTTCGACAGACTTTCATGTTTCTAGCTCTTTCTTTTTTTAAAACCTTTTTTCCCTCGGGATTGATTTGATTATTGGCAAATCAAAAATTCGAGGGTTTTTCGAAACGAGTATAGTTACCTATATATATATATATATATATATATATATATATATATATATATATATATATATATATGACATACATAAAGTGATAAGTTGCTTGTTAAATGTGGCAAATGAGATAAGGTTACAAAGATTGTCCATGCAGAAATTTAATGAGTAAAGGTTGATAGTTTAAGTTTGTTTGTGGAATTAAAATAGTTTGATATCCGCAAGGAAAAATTGTCAGTTAAGTTCAAGTGATAGTGTGTATGTGTGTGACAACTGCTAGTGTTGATTTAAGTTATGAAGAGTTGTTGGCCTTTAACTGATAGGCTAAAGTTGATTGAATGTACAATTACTGTTTTGTAGTGACAATGTCACTTTTTAGTAAATTGTAAGTTAATTTTCTTCACGCGGCAATAGTTGGTCGAGTTGTGTTGAGTTGTTGAGAGGTTGGTAGTAGTTATTGAGTCAGTGTGTTGGCACACGTGAAGTCTGCTGGTATCTCTCGAAACTCAGTGTTTGACTAACTTGACTTAAGTCGAGCGATTCTTTTTATACATTTTCGTGTTTCCAAATAGGCTCTAGGGAAATGCGCGGGAAAAAAGGTTTGTCTCAACTTTGCTATATTTTAGAGTCTTTTAAACCAATAGGGGATTGAGTTTGGAAAAGTAAAGTGATGATTGGTTAAAATTTTATTTGGGGAAGAGTGCGTCTTTCCGTAGGGGGTGACAGGCAAATGTGGAGGATTCTATATTACCTTCCTTGCGTAGTATCTAATATTATTGTAAATATCACGTTGAAAAAAGGATTAGCTTCAAAGTAAACAAAAGATATTGTTGTAATTCTATATGTTAAATATTGAGTAACTTGAGAACAGAAATACGAACTTATCTCGTAAAAGGCTGAGAATGTGTCTCTGTTGACGCCATTTGCAACGACAGAAATGCGCATGTCTTTATTGTAAAACTGAGACTAACTCGCTATCTGGCATAAAACGGCATTGTTTGAGTGTTTTAATTCGTACGTTCAAACCAGTAGATAACCTGCCTTTTTCACTGTTGACAAGCGTTTTTTTATCATTAGACGTCAATACAACTAATAATACACAAGGGGTTATAGAGAGTGAAAATGAAAGAGAAAATTGAGAATAGGAAATGTTGAGGAAAGGACAAAGATGGATGGGATTCAAGAACACAGAAGATGGCGTTTGACGTTGCATTTAATTTTTTGAAGATTGTAATTATCAAGGAAGCAAATAAACGGAAGGTAGTTCCACAGAGTAGAAGTGATGGTTGCATTTAGCTAATTTCAACAGTAAACGGATGGGACGTAGATGCCAATCTAGCAGCACGCTTAAATTCATGTAATCGGATCACCAGGGAAGCCAAACTTCTCAAAGCAATTGTCATGAAAATATTTGTAGAAAAGACAGAGGAAGCCACGCCACGTCGATGTAATTGAAGTCAAGATACTTGATCAGAAACGATTACATTACAGATCCTTCTTTGGATTTTGTCAAGAATCTAGAGATGTGTAGCAGGGGCACCACACTAGACATCGCATCAGTATGCAATGCAAGGACGAATGGTAGTGTATTCAAAGCGGTAAAATTAGGAGTGTCGTTGCAAATCCGTGAAATCCTTTACGTACGATTGAGATCACTCCCTTTTCCAGATGAGACTGTGTCGTTTTGTTTAAGCGAACACACTGTAATACTATCACTTATAACGTACCTATAATATGTGAGTCACACCAGGAAATCGTATTTAATGTACATCAGGGTCATTTGATCCAAGGAGAGTTGATCTGTGGGGACCCCAATGTATTCTGGGTTCAACCTAAAAGATACCAAAGTAAACTTCTTTTTCGGTGTCACCTGAAATCATTAAAATACCTTGGTGCTTCGAGAGTTGACATTGAAGGTAACCCCAAAGCTACCAAATACAGAATCGAGCCTTAAAGGATGTCGGTGTGCACACCAAACATAAATAAGGAAGTGAACACAGTTTAACATAGAAGTCAACCGTATCAAAGGTAGTTATATAAACGTGCATTTAATCCATATTTGTATAACTTTTAGTTTAAAACATCGGCAAACAATAAAGATTGAGAAAGATAAGTCGAGATTACGAAGATAAAGATAAATTTTGAGAGAAAAACAGATGCAGTAAATAATAATCTTCGTTGTCAGCAATTTTATTTCCGTTCATTAAAATATAATTAATCCACAGATTAAAATTACTATTCTTGTTGGTTTTATTATTACGTTTCACGAGATATATCTGTCCGCTTCACTATTATCATGATCTACATATCGAATTAATACATCCTTAATAAATCCGCCTTCTATAAAATGGATGGCCGAATAAATCCAAAGTGTCTAATACAACACCATGGTGAATTTCCACAGTAAAAATGCCCGGCAAAAGTTAGCCCACCGTGTGAGGTTATTATAACCAATAACTGTATGTATCATTTCAATTATGTGCCCTGCGTGATACACGCTTAGGCGATCATGTATCTTTCGATACATGACTGACGAGACAGCTTTTTTCCCGCAATGGGCTGCCATTTCTTTCTGCGGTAAACCAGTTGCCATCCAAGGCTATAGAACCCTGTCCTGTTATTTACCCATAGCTGTCTATCATGCTAAATTTGTCCTATTCATTTGGGAAAGAAGAGGATTTATACCTTTCCCAAGAGTATTAGCACGTAAGTGAATTTAATGGAACCGACTGGAATTTGAACTCGGCTCTCCGATTCCTCAATCCGAGCCGCTATCCATTACTCCACCGCATTTATAATATCCCACGAAGTTACAACAGGAAGTATAAGAAAGGAAACAACCGATCACATGACTTTCTTTGAAATAAGATCCAAATAACAAATAGTGAATTACGGTGTTATGTGCATAGTGTGTAGGAGGATGTATATAATAGTCTGGCAAAATAGTCTGGCAAAAGGCCATGCAAAACAATGCAGTAGAACGGAATATGGACATATATTAAAAGTGTGCGTTGAGATGCAATGGATATCGGCTCGGAATGAGAAATTGTTGAGCCCAGATCGAATTCCAATCGTGTTCGTTACATTTATTTATGCGCAAATACCCTTGGAAAAAGGTATGAATCCAATTCTTCCCCTCCTAACTATGAGCTATATAGTAGAGCAGATTGGATCCTATAGACTTGGTTAGCAACCAATTTACCACAGAAAGAAACGGTAGCCTACCGTGGGAATTCCTTCTGCTTAGTGAGTCACGTATGGAAAGAGACATGACCGCCCAAGCGGGTATCACGCATGGCACTCAACTAACTGACCAATAACCCCGAAAGAAAAGTCAGCACGAAATGTTCTATAAAAAAATGATCTAAAATGTTTGATTACAGGTGTATTATCCTGCTGGATGAAGAAAGACCGAAGAATGCATCTGCCGAAATGTAGTGATAAAACAAAAGAATAATATTCGATTGAAAAATTTACCGAATATCTTCATAGTATCTTCCATCACTGTTTCGGCCGATATGTTCTTTGGCTTTCCTCAGATATAGCTTGTGTCCATTGACCTTTTTGGAAGCCGTCTGGTACTTGTTTTTCTTTTTATTCTTTTTATTTTTTTTAATATCTCAAGAGTATAAAGTTTAGTAAGGTCATAGGTTCGTGTGCCAAATTCGAGATTAGAATAACATTTACCTTCTTATCTCAGAAATCACTTTACATTTAAAGTTGATAAGACACAGAATATATATAAATAAATGCCACAAAGCTTTGGTTTGTTATTCTGAACTTGTTCATAGTTGATTAAATGACACAATTCTTTGACGAGATACACGACAATGTCCAACACACTGCAGCTCATCTGGAACATTAGAATGTTGACCAACGTCACGGCAGTTATTGTGTACAAATCCCAGCTGTGGAGAATAAATAACAGCATTACCAATAATTCCAGGATTTTTGTCAACAGATACCTAAAGTAGCCATATAAAATAATGCTCATTAAAAAATCGGGAAGCAGAAGGGTGACCCTTTAATTGAATATGACAGTTCTAATCGTTTGGGGACGATAGTCTGATCTGTTTGGGGTTTGGGGCGAGTGTGGGCTGGGAGTTTTGATTTATGACGTTTACTCAGCATGCTTGCACGCTTGAGAAGTTCAAGCTCCATAAAAGATGAACCGATTTACCACCTAACCAGCCCAGGGAAGTGAGTGCTACAATTATCAATTCCTGTTTTGATTGTTGTGTGATCACTGTTCAACTTTTTTAGAATTTACTATCCAGTGTTCATTGCACTCAATGACTTTACATTATATTTTTCTCTTTTGTGATTATACAATCTACGGAAATATTTACATAACTAAAATGTGTCTGTCTATATCTCTGAGATGTGGTATTATGATTACTTGCATTATTTACATTATTCAGACTGTTATCCTCATCTTCATTGCCATATTCACAACGTTTCGGCCTCTATATCTCTGAGATGAGGTATTATGATTAATTGCATTATTTACATTATTCGGATTAATATCTTCATCTTCATTGCCATATTCACAACGTTTTGGTCGGTTTAATTTCCGGCCTTTTTCAGGGCACATGGCCCAGTGGATAAAAACGCTGGTTAGATCCAGTGACTAGATCCAAAGAATTGTGAGTTCAAAACCAGGCTACAGCAGTGGTGAACCAAAACTTGAACATTTGAGTTAAAGGGAATTAAATAAGACATCCGGAAGAGGTATGGCACGTGGAACTAGAACAATCTACCCGATGGACGAAATAAGGAGTTCGATTCGAAATTCCAGTCACCTGAAGAAAGACGGAGAGTCCGACGGTCGAAACGTTGTGAATATGGCAATGAAGATTAGGATAACAGTCTGAATAGTGTATATAATGTAAGTAAAATGTAACTGGATCAGATATCAGCAGGCCTTCTATTATATATGTTTATTTGCAATAAGATGGAAAATATGATGCATAAAAAATATCATTGCCAAATAAGTTACTGTAAATATATCTCGTGAAAACTGACATTATAAGTTGAAATTGAGATGGTATATTTATCATATGAATGCATCCTTGGTGGGTGGCCTAGTGGTTACAAAGTTAGCGTCCCGACCATGAAACTCGGGTTCGAATCTTACTATTGTCGATTTGATGATACCAGCTTCGGGAGACAATCACTGAGTATACCTCCATGGGAAATACTCTGAAAATCATAGACCGGGTTAACGAATGCCCTGTGAGTGAAATTATGTTAACAAAACTGTGCTAGCATCCAGTAACAAGTCATCGATTCAGTGCGTTTGAATATACACTGGCTTTAATCAACTACTGATCAAACCAGATTATGCGTTCTCTACCGGAAACATAGTTGACATATAAAAAACACAAATATGCCTCAGAAGATATGGTAGAAAATATAAATTAACAAGTCAATCTGTGTGCATTAGTCAGAAACGAACAGTCTATCATTACTATTACATATCTTGAACATATCCCCCAAAATCAGTTAGTCAATACCAATTTTTATCACGAAAACATTGATACGTGTAGTAAAATCTGCTCTAATGTAGGAAGAAAGACCTGTCATGTAAGCATTATCTAGTATGCTCATTGGATTCCGTTTAGACAATCCTGTCACTAATTTTAATTTTGATTCAACTTTAATAAAACGGGGTTTCTTTCCATTACGTCTGTTTCCCGGTCAATAGACACAATATTTAACTGCTAGTTTAATATGAAGAGAACGAAAAGTATTCCGCGATTTCCAAAACCACCGGATACAATATACAGTTGAGAAAGAAAACGTTGTTTGGAAACAACAAAACTGAATGTGTTAGACTTAAATACCAGGGAAAAAAACATAGAATAATGAAAGTACTTCGAAAAAATAGTCGCATGTAACTGTCACATGACAGGTTAATCCAAGCATGAAGTATTTGTATGCATGTCCGCTGTTTAAAAATCTGCCCAAATAATAAATAGACAGATAGACAGACAGACAGACAGACAATATAAAAGTAGATAGTGAGGTCCCTACGGAGGGTGACAGTTTATTTCAACGAAATTTTCAAGCCATGTGTGTTGTGTTTCGGCTTAGCTATTTATTTATGCTGGTTAATGGCGCATTATATGTAGCAAGGTCTATTGTATTATCCTAAGGGTTATTGGGTTGGCATTAACGGTTATGTTTCAAATTATTCTAAAAGCTATTGAGTAGGAATGATTGTGGGTCTGAATGCGGTTATTTGTAGCTGTTATTATTATTATCATCATTATTATTATTACATTTACTTGTGTTATTATTTATCAATCTACTTATTTTGGTTTTTTCTTGGTTTTCTCTCAGCTTATCTTATTTAAACGTAATTTTTAAAACATTTATCGTTCCCACACCTTCAGCGTTTTCTCTTGGTGCATAAGTATAACCGACGTTTATTAATATACCCACGTTACTCGGGTGGACTGTAAATGATATTATCTGAGCCTGGAGTAACTGGTATTTTGATAACCACACATTGCACCGCTGGTAAAATTGTAATATGAGAGTTTCAATGCAACCACCTGGTGTCCATGGAAATGGAAATAAAATGTATATATAAATACTTTCAGGATAAATCAACTCTCGGTCGGAAAATTGGGAGTTCCGGTCATGCGCTTAATGGTAGATAAGAGGAGTCATAATTGCAGTAAGCGAAAGGAGCCGATCAATCAACAAAATCACTTCCAGGGCAGTAAGAAGATAAAGCGAAGGGACTTAATTACTACATATATGTCAGTAAAATAAGTCAGTGGAATAGTTGAGCCTAGTTTAAGTACGTACTTCGGAAACGCATGAATGTATTCCTTTTCTCCGCTTCGATTAGCTGTGGGTTCAATAGCAGCAAAAGCTTGGGTGGCAACTAGTCTCGGAGAAGGAAAACTGAATTCCTAACAGTGGAGAAATCTACGGAAACCATTTCGCTATCTTTACCCGGAAATCATAGCAATTTACAGATAAGAAAAGGAATCTGTGGATAAGGCAACAAGAACAATCTCCACGAAGGTTTTGGTCTATTCCAATGAAATTGACCATCTGAAGACGCTGGAAAAGTGCCAAAATATATTGAGCTATTTTTCCTGATTCTTGGTTTCCAAATTATATATTTTCCATTCCGCTGAAGTTCATGTCTCTCTTTCTCTTTTTCCTCTCTCTCCCTCTCTCTTACTTTCTCTCTCTCTTTATATATATATATATATATATATATATATATATATATATATATACTTGACTCTCCCGTCGTTTTCAACATATGAGGATCAAGCGGCCCAGTTCTTAATACTCTAACACTTTCTCCCCAGCCTCTCAACCACCGACTTCTTACTCTCTGGGTTGAGGTATCTACTCGGTCCTAACCGAACTTAAGGAAATGGCTGTAGGTCCCCTGAGCATCCGTAGAATATTCGACCGGTCCGCTGGTTTAATCCTGCTTCCTGCCCACGTTGTGTTTGGTTTGGTCCAGAAAGCAGAAATGATGTTCATCCATTCACAGTCGGCTGAAGATGTAGACACAGCTGGAGAGTCTGCGCTAAGAAATTTAGAATGCAGCAAAAAAAAAATAATAATAATAATAATATCTGCAGAAAGCGAGACAAACAACTATTCAATGATTGAATTGTTAATGTCTTTTATATAGCAGAAAAGAATAGTATAGAAAAGAAACGGGTTACAGAAAAGAAAAGTAATTGACGTAGAAACGCATACACTGGATTCTGAACAGAGAGAGAGTGTGTGTGTTATGATTAACTTGTTAAATCGTCTCAGAACGATATATGATTCTTGTGATGGGGAAATAAGATTTTTGTGTGCGGCTTAAAGTTTATTGTGGTATTCCTCCATAGCAGTAGTAATAGTAGTGGTAATATTCGTGGTAGCAGAGCAGCGGTACTTATATCGACAGCATATATTAGCGGACGCTTCGTTCCAATCTCTGACGTCGCGTTCTCTCCTTATTGAGTCTCTCTTCTGTCTCTCTCTTCCGTCTCAACGCTCGCCCGTCTCTACGCTCTCTTCAAGAAATTTCTCTTGTCTCTTTTTCAGCATAACTACGCGTTTATATAGAAAAATCCGGCTGGTTACAACTGAACCGTAGTCGCACGTGATTATCACGGGGTTCTGGCTGCTTCAACCAAAATCATGTGAATTCAAAAGGTCCTTCTAGCTTACTCAGCTCTATTTCAATATTTAATCGATTAAAATTATTTCGACCATTTCCCTTGTCTTCTGATGATCCAGATTCAATGGGTACAACTTCTGCCCTAGATCAAATTTCCCCATCAGTAAACAAAATGCTCTGATTTAATTTCACTATTCAAAATCTATTGCAAGTTTTAATCAATAAAAATTATTTCGACCTTTTCCATTGTCTTCTAATGACCCAGTTCCATTGGGTACAACTTCTGCCCTAGATCAGATTTCCCATCAGTAAACAAAATTGTTCTGATTTAATTTCGCTATTCAAATCCATTCCAGTTTCACTAAAAAAAAAATATGTGTGAGAAAGTCTGTGTTCTTCAGACTTTCTCTCCGTCACAATGCCAACAGCCGGACTACCCAAACATATCACTGATTATAATGGTGAGGGCTTGTGCAGAACCTTCCACACATTTTGTAAATGTGGAATACTCGTGCACAGTATGCCACCATTTTCCCTAACGGCCCTCCACAGGTTTTCAATTCAGAGTTTTCTTCCTCCTAGACTGGTTGGCATCCAAGGCTATAGAATCTGGTCTGTCCTGCTATATATATATGTGTGTGTGTGTGTGTGTGTGTGTATAAAAGTAAATATATATATATATATATATATATATATATATATATATATATATGAGTAAAAAGACAAGAAGAAAAACTTACCCGACGCGTTTCGTCCTCTGAGAGAATTTATCAAAGAAAATAATATTTATTTTTTCTAAAAAAAAAAAAAAATGTAGCACAAAGACAAAAGGTTGGTTGGGGGAAGGCTGGTTTTCATCTGTCTTATCTTAAACTTAGCTTGCTCCAATCACTGACACAAACAAACTGTACAATATTCATTGCACTAAAATAAGACATTCTTACTTACGATTCCTACTACTTCAAAATCTCTATGAAGTCCTAACTAATCCCCATATGTACAATTTGTCCTTAAGTGTGTTAGGGAATAGAATAACAACATTTAAAAATGAAAGCACCCAATATCCTGATGCCTAACCGGCATCAAAATGCGGCTCCAAGTCGGCTCCTTTCACGCGACAGATACGCACAAGACTCACACACCTTTTGCCAAATTTTGATGGAGGAAGTCGTCACCTTTCCGTCCTGATCTTGACTTTAAGCTGATGCTTAAATAACAAGATCCTTAGGAAGAGGTAAACTTCTCGTCACCATAGAATTCCTTCTGTCGCGTCGTCCACATCACGACTCGCATAACACTTAGCAAGCACAAGAACACATTCTGATCAGCATTAATCAACGACCTTACTACTTTGCGAGAAACTCACTGGTCTCAAGGACAAAGAAATTTCCGCGCAATATGCAATGATATCTTCAATAAACTTTGACAACGAGGCTACTACCTTACAGTGGAAGAATTCGTGACCAAAGTTTTCCACTGACTCATCGCAGCGGACGTAGTTGGGAAAATTTCCCAAACCCGCTGATAAAAGTTATTTTACAATCCAAAAGGGCCTTTTGCATCACCAGCCAGGTGAGTGATGTCTCATCGTTAGTGAAATATTTCAACCCAGGCACCTAAGGCCATATGGTACCAACCTCTTGCTTCATTAAAACGAGCTCACTAATAAGACTATCTAGAACGGACCCCCCTCACTAACACCTGACTTAATACTATACGGGACAACAGCTGGACGTCGGAGAGGCCATTCGTCGCCCGTAAGAGGAACGAAAGCTAACCTGCGTTCAGGAGAGGAGCACTCACCTCGGGTAAACGGTGGACCTCCTCCTCGCACAAATGCACACTTCTCAGGAAATTCTTACTGGCTTCTTCCTTCCAGAAATTGCCATTCATATCCGCTTGCGAACACATTCGGTCTAGGAACACGATAAGAAGTTTATATTCAGGAATCTCAACGCCAGGCATACGCAGACCGCCTTTAGAAGGGTGGAGGCAACAAATCTCTAGACATGTCTTGGGTGCCTTGCCTCCCCACAAGAAGGAAAACAAGACCCTAACAAACTGCATTAATATGGCATACGGAAGTGGAAGCACAGAGAGTCGGTAAATTAGAATTGGGTAGATATGCGTAACATACTTCCGTCTTCCTCTTTATGAAAAGATTCCTCTGGGACCACAGATGAACTGCGACCTCGACCTTCTCCCACACTGATTAATTCATTTCCACCAAGAGATCGGGACCGAACCAGACGCCGAGTATCTTGACCGGCCCGTCTGTCCAGAAGAAAGGTCCGAGAAGAGAAACTCCCTTCCACGCGCCCATCCGCAAGCAAACAGATCCTGGCCCTTTCACCGTCTCGTACCCTCTGATCCTTTTGCCGACTTCTTCAATCTAGGCTCTGCTCGATACAAGAACCGAAACGTCATCAACATAGGCGGAGTACTTGGCCGAGGTGGAAGCATTAGG
Source organism: Acanthosepion lycidas (assembly GCA_963932145.1). Taxonomy (NCBI): domain Eukaryota; kingdom Metazoa; phylum Mollusca; class Cephalopoda; order Sepiida; family Sepiidae; genus Acanthosepion; species Acanthosepion lycidas. The sequence continues at coordinate 7,084,799 of OZ010596.1, forward strand.
TAAGGAGAATCCGCGTAGGAACGGATTCGTCTTTAATTTGCGGAGGAAAGGTTCGAACGCAAGAACGTAAAGCAAAGACGAAAGCGGTCAACCTTGACGAATGGAGCGGGGTAGCACGAAAGGCACCGATCGTACCCCATTCACTTCCACCAGCACACCGTTGAACGCGTATAGAAGTCGGATATCACCGTGAAAGTAGGGCCCGAGACCGGCGGCTAAAAGGTACGAAGGTCAATCCCATCAAATGCCTTGGAATAGTTTACATTAATCAGTGCAGCCTCACCGTCTACTTGCTCGATGACGAAGGGTACAAAATGAAGGTTGTTCTGAATATTCCTACCCTTCATAGCACAAGTCTACTCAGAGTCAATCAGACTAGACATGACAGCCAGCAAACGGCTGGCTAAAATCTTCAATTCTGTATTTAACATTGTCAAAGGGCGAAAGTCACCTATTCCATGCCCACTGTCCTTATTTTTGCGTAGCTGGTGGGGCGTTGAGGTATAGACCCCTGCTTCATCCAGTCGTTGTAAATCAAGAACAAGTATTCCTCCTAAGGAAATAAGTTTTGTCCCGGTCAACCAGTTCTAAGTGCTTGCCAGGGGACCCTCGCTTCCTAGCCGCTTCAACCACCTCGAGGCGGGGAAAGTCGGCCAAATAGGCATCGAATTGAGCAGGGCTTAGACTGGGCTCCCTGGTGAACATATTCTGAAAGTAGTTACACAAAGCCTCACAATCATCCTTGTTTGAAGTCACGGCAAGCTTATCCGGCAATAGGACGCACGTGATACGCCCATTGGATGTATTTGTAACTTCTGCACGCAGTTCAGCGGCCATATTCATTGCCTCGGGAGACATTCTTTTTAACATAGCCCTAATTACAAGACCTTGATTCAAGCCTGATAAGCAAGAAGGCAATCTCAGCCCTAGCTAAGGCTATTTCTTCACTATCACAGGATTTAATTGTCCAACCAAATTTTGCTTCGCATGCCGTTTGTGCTGCTAACCTAATTAGACTCAGCCGTCGACTATAGTCAGCAGCAAACGAACTTTTAAATTTCAATATATCCTACCAGTTATTCCCAACCACAGCCCCCGTTAATTCCCGCTGTAACATTAGTAGCAGCTGGTCCTGGAAATCTCGCTCGCTAAATGCGTACAATTTCCAGTAGCCTTCCACCCTAACTTTAGGCTTATCCAAGTTTACACGAACCCAGACGATCCGAGAAAGCTATAGAGTGGAAATTGGACAAACTAAGAGCTCTACATCGACTGTCTTAACTAGGACTCGGTCGAGGTACCTAGAACACACCAGCCAAGATGAGCTGTCCCTATTACTCCCGGCAGTGCTCATTACAAGACTTATCAATAAAGTCCCGAAATAGCTTCACAACAGGGTTGTTAGTAGCCGACATTTTCCTACACGATCTATATCAAGGTCAGAGACGGTATTCTAACCATCCGCTAACTACCTGACGAAAAGTCGTCAAAAACGGCTCGATCTTCCCAAACAAATTAGGCCACTCCGCATGGTCATTAGGTGCATAGACTCCATATTCTTTATAGTAACATCTAGCGTGTGCAAAGCCTGGCCGCAGGATCTGCGAAGGGAATGGCACACACCGCATTCAAAGACTTGCTCACTAGCCAGAAAACACGTCTCTAGCGTCCAGCAAAACATGCTGTATAGAGGACACACCTCTCAGACAGAATGTATCCAGGGTTACGAGTTAAAAAACGAGGTCTTCTGTATACAACATACATCCACACTGAGATGCTGAAGATCGCGTGAGAGACACGGACTGTAATCTCCGACCTAAGGTCTCAGCCATTTACACTTGCAAACCAAAGACACATTAGTCCAATTAGGGTTGGGAATCTTCATTAAAAACCAATGGTATAGCCTTCTTTTGTAGGGAATTTGGTACTGGAGCTGTTTTGAAGATGGCCAATTTAGATGGTGGTAGTGTTAATGATTTTGTAACTGGTGGTGAAGCGATATGTTTTTTGAATGAAGCGGAAGTGGGTGCCGAGAAAGAGGGGCGTGCCGCTGAAGTTTTCTGGGATCTTTTAATTTTCGGAGATTCTTTCAGTTTTTCCTTTTTCGCAAGGTTCGACTTGTAGCATAATTTTGAGTTCTTATTTTGTCGGCGTAGCTGACCCAGTCATCCCTCTTGCAATTGGTAAAAGGAGTGGAACTGAGGCCCCGCTGTCCGGAGCTTCCCTCTGGTCTTGCCAACGACCAGCCATTCCCACTTTTCCTTCTCTGCAATCGCATAAGTGGCTTTCAAAGATTTTTCGAGAAATGTGGCCCTGGTAGACAAGAATCGGTAAACCATATCCTGAACAAGAAACAAGCTATGACCCGACAATCTTGTTCACAAGATATGGAAGGACTTTTACATTATTCGGACTATTAAACTCATTTTCATTGCCATATGAACAACGTTTCGGCCGTTCTACGCTCCGGCCTTCTTCATTTGATTGGAACTTTGAACCGAATCTTCAAGGACACATGGTGCTCCCCAAACCTCACATTTCAATCTTGATAGAGTTCAAAAACATCTCCGAGTCCTTGTAGGGGACGAATTATTTCCCACCTTCCAACCTCACTATCACAGGCGGGATGTGGGGAGCCTCTTACTGCTCGGTCGCTGCGTCTATAGAAAATGCTCGGACTAAGTACATTCCTTGGGTCCGCTAGGTCTTACTGCGCACACCGGTCCCAATCGTTGGTACGCCCATCACAGATGAGACGAAAATAACAGACACGACTAGCGGGGTATTTGAGTCGGTGGGGTCTGAATTCCAGGGGCCTTCTTGTCTGAACAGCAAGAGGAGAGGTGACCAGTCTCCCTATACTTCAAACAGGTTGGTTTACGGACGGTCAAAATGACCATCATTTTCTGGCCCTCTACATACAGACAGCTGGGGACAGACATGAAGACTGTTCGATCCAGTATTATCTCAAAACTCCATCTCCCGTTCAGGTCATCGGAGACAGCACTGAGTACTTGACCATACGGGACCAGATAAGTGGTCTCATAAAACTTGTGGATGAACCTTGTATACTGATATATTGGTCCTTCGTCTTCCCTCATATTCTGTGGAGATTATGAGGTCTTTTGTTATGAGATCTCGACTGGAGGCGATAGGCGTGGGTAACAGTACGTTCCAGATGAAATATCCTTTAACCATGATCAATCTTTGGTGTTTAATCCTCAGGGATGTCAACAATTTTATTACGGTGTCTTTTGTGGAGCGACAAATTTTGCGCGAACGCTTGTCTACCACAAAGACTGACACAGTTCTTTTCTCAATCCTCTGTAATTCCTGGAGTTCTATTTTGATAACATGTTCTTAACTCCTTTCTTTCTCCAGGAAACCCATTGTGTTGAGTATGTATTTCGGGGAGTAGGAGACTTCCAGCAGGAGAGTGATTTCCCGGTCGCTACATTATCTTTGTTGCTGTTGTCGTTGTCTTTGCTGCTGTCCTTCACAGACTGGTTTGGTTTGTTATCGGTCGAGTTGCCTTTTCCATTTTTGGGAATTTTAGCCATTTGTCGCCACCAAACTTAGTTCATTTGTCTTTTGGTCATTGATGACCATGTCCTCCGTTTTTTGTTTGTTTTTCTTTTACTTTTTCATCACGTGGTTTCTTTTTTAACCAAAAAGGTTAATTTAACAGACCTACTCCAGTCGACAAAAACAAGAAAATTAAATTAATTACAGATAACCAATATTTAACAAGTGTTAGATCGCTCTGACCATAGCTCAGATAGGTCTTAAGTAGACATAGAGACCTACCAAACTCTATCCGTAACATACTTATTGATAATACAAATATAATAGTATTATTCACATGTAGGAAAAGGCTAAAATAATGGAAGCATTATTAATAAAAAGAAAAAGCAAAAAATCAATAACATCAACTATGAACACGACCACGATGTGCTGACCATGGTTGGAAAATAAAACATTCCTATAACTCTAGATAAAATAACACAGAACAATCCATATATTCAGTTAAAAGTAAAATGAAATTCATTCTTGATAATGGCCAAAATTATAGCCGAAAGTGCTTGGAAAACATTCTTCGGAATGTCTTTATAATTTATGGCCTGAAAAGAAAAAATATACGAACACATGAGAAATTAATTGGAAAACTCAACGACCACACCTTGTCAGTCGTTTTCAAAGAAACTTGCATATATATATATATATATATATATATATATATATATATATATATATATATATATATATATATATATAGGCAGCATCTTTTAATTCATGCACGTTATATATAGATAATTATGACATCTCTACAAATATTCTTAAGTGTCTATAATTGGTAACAGAAGCCATTGGTTTATACCAACGGCTTCCCACACTTCTACAATTCACTTTCGTGTGGTCATGTGTGACGTCATGAGATGCGGTGTGATTTTCGCTTCTAGCGTCTTATATGCACGTGTTTATCTTTGCTTAGAAATCATCTATGTAAACAATGACAGACTATCATCACTGTCGTGTCCGTATATTGCTTAATATGTTGTAATTGACATCTTTGATAATGGCTTATGTAAGCCGAAAGCTTAGATTGTATTAAAAAAATATGGATCAATATTGTGAATTTCTTTCTTCGTTCAACGATAATGTTATTAAACTTATCAGATGTTACGAAAAAATTTACATAAAATAAATAGACAACACTTGTCTATATTATTTAATGAAACGTCCATGAATATATATATATATTGAGAGAGAGAGAGAGAGAGAGAATTGTGTATTTGGGCAGCAATCCATTTTTTATACAAGTTTCATTAAACACGACTGACAAAGCACTGCGGTTAAGCTTTTCGTTCAATTTTTCTTGCGTCGTTAAGGTTAAACGTCTACTGACATACCCCCCCCCCAATATCTGGTTCAGATATAGTCGGCTGACATGATAAAAAGCATGTATTGTTTTCGGATGTATATTCCTATTAATAATGCCACTATAAATATATACATATTACGCTTCTTTAATGAAAGAATTCTCTATATAATTTGATTCTTCCTCTAAATAAAATATTTCTTCAATTTTAGATGGCTCCTTTGATGGAGAAAGCCATGAAATCTTTTGTCAAAAACATTGAAAAAATCGCTGGTACAGGACAAGCGTACAACATTAAAAAGTAAGTTTTTTCTTTTCTTTTTGCATTAATCAGAAATAACAGAGTTAAATATAATGAACCATTTATGTATATACACGGGATATCAAAAATTTGTCGCCAATGATTAAAAATTATATTAAGCTTCTTGAGAAGAAGAAGAAGAAGAAGAAGAAGAAGAAGAAGAAGAAGAAGAAAAGAAGAAGAAGATGAAGAAGAAGAACGACAACAACAACAACAACCAGAAAGAAGATGTTGGCTAGATCCAGTGACTAGACCCAAAGAGTTGTGAGTTCGACACCAGGCCAGAGTAGTAGTGAAGCAAAAACTTGGAGAGTTGAGTTAAAGGGAAATAACTGAGGCATCCAGAAGAGGCATGGCACCTGGAACTAGAACAATCTTCTCCCGGTGGACGAAATAAAGGGTTCGGTTCGAAATTCCAATCACCTGAAGAAGGCCGGAGCGTATAACGGCCGAAGCGTTGTGAATATGGCATTGAAGATTAGGATAACAGTCCGAATATAAGTAATACAGGTAACCAGAAATTAAAGGAAGTAAAACAACAACAACAACAACAACAACAACAACAACAACAACAATAATAATAATTATAATAATAATATATTCTAACCGGTCTGGGTGTCATGATTGGCCTCATATATCTACCGAAGCGTCAGTTTATCACATATTAACATGTATAAATGCCACATATTTTTATACTAAAATCAAAAATTATTTTTATCATTCAAAAGGAAAGATGAACGTTGTTTTTGTCTTTTAATTTTTTTTTTTTCGTACTTTTCTGTTTTAATTGCTTTTTATTGTCAATTTCTTTCAACTAGTATCTTTGCCAGCTTAAGCATCGACGCGATCGCTTCAACAGGATTTGGCCTCGATGTGAACGCGCAAAAAGATCCCGACTGTTCTTTCACAACAAACGCCCGTCAAATATTCGAATCATTCAGTTTTCTCGATTTTCAAGGCTACCTCGGTAAGTTATCCCTTCTCGCCATCCATAGAATACTTTTTTTTCAGTCAACAGAATTATTATTAATGCAAACAGAAAAATAGGTAGGTTTGTGTTCTGAAAAATTTGCAAAGCTTAAATGTTGGCCCGAAAACGTTTGTGATATCTTTAGCTGTTGCATAAAACTTGACAGATTAAACAATTTTCAGTCATTATGATTAACTATAATTACGATGAACATTTTCTGATCATTAGTAATCATCTATGAAGATGATAACACTGTTTATAGTAGCACATTCAAACCCTAAGTTGATTAGAGCCTTGCTGATCTCTCCCTTGATCGATGAAGGTGGGCTGAAAAGATTATAAGCTGACTATGAAGGAGTTGTATTAGTGGCTGTGAAATCTTGCATGCATTCATTTCAACTCGTCTTATTAATAACTGCGTTATTTCTTTCTGAGTAAACTGTTATCTGCTAGTAGCGACTTCTGTTGAAAATGGACAAAATTTGTCATCATGATGTTATCAAATACCTGCATAAAAAGGCTACATTACGGGATGTCGCCCCAGATTTATCAATAGCATAAAAAATGGGCGGTTGGATTTAGGAGTAGGAGGAAATGTCTTGACGATGGTCCAAGGTATGAACGTGCTGTAACTGACAACACCGAGGAAAACATTGTGTTCACCACATGTTGATGGCTAACAGGCGATTGGCTATAAATCAAATAGATGCGTATTATACATAAGGATTCTTAATTTTTGGATTATTTGTTGGGGTGCGTATTATTTATAGATGCGTATTATTTTCGAGAAATTACGGTATTTAATGGAAAATATATTCAAAACGGAATTCTATTTATGAAACATCACAAGTAAAATATGCAATTTTTTACTGTATTCGATAAGTTAAAAAGACTTTTTAGATCTTTTGTTAAATCATAATTAATAAAAACAAAAAAATTGATAAAAGTGGATGTGACATCATAATATTGCTGGGCACAAATTATAAGACAAAACATTTTAAATTTGCTTTGTTTATTAAAAATCGCGCTAAAACTACTCTACTGTATAACATATTACATCATAATGTAGCTAAATTGTTCAGTATAACTTCCCTTTGAAGTAAATCAAGGTCTTATATGATGGTACAATGATTTAACGATAATGTGCCTTTGCCATGCATCTTGTCCATATACAATTTGAAAATCTTCAGTAAATTATAAATTTTTATAAGGCTTTCATTGTACACCGGAATTAAATTCCAATGCTACAATTTTGAACCTAAAATCAATCTTTAAATTTGTTTCCTCAAAAAATGGTAACGATTTAGAAAAGAATATTTTGTGTAGTTATTTATCCTATATGAAATCCTAACTTCCACGTTGAGGGCAATACCACATTTCCAAAATCAATCTGTCATAATAAGATCATTTTTACTATTAGGAACTTTTCGATTGCATTTAATTTAAATATATCGAAGGATTTCATCAAAAAATTCAAGTACCCACATTTTCAGTATAGATTCATCTATTAATTTTTTTTCTTCCTTTATCTTCAACGGAGTTATTATCATGAAGTTCTGTGAGGACTTCGTTACTATTTATAGCCCAGTGGTAACCATTCGTTGTACTCCAATCATAAATTACAAAAGATAGATTTCTCGTCATTTTTTCCATAGTTTAGAATTCAGAGTATTTCTTTTGGCCGTCGATTCTGGTCAGTAACAAGATGGGTGACAGATCAAGAATACCAGGCGCTGTAAGCTTGGATGTGCGGGTGGTGTAATCTGTAACGGATCAATTGGAAACCAGAGAGCTGAGTTCCAATTCTAATCGGATTCGTTATATAAACTTACGCGCAAATAATCCTGGGTAAAATATGAATCCACTTCTTCTCCCCCACCTATGGGTTAACTAGTAAGACATATCAGTAAATCATTATTATCTCCAATAGATTCCTAAAATCCATAAATTCTGGTTTTAAATATCTAGGGATACCTCGTCTAGTTTTTATTTTTAGGGCTGCTTAGTTATTGCGATCCCTGATTGCTAAGTGCCCGGCTCAGGTATTGAACTCACAATTACTATATAACAAAATTAATCAGACTCAGCAAAAAGCAGACCATCATTTTCTGAACATTACTAAAACTAAGAACTAGGTGAGATATTTACACTATGTACATCGTTCGGTCTGTTGTCCTCATCTTTATTACCAATTTACGACGTTTCGGCCGTTGTACGCCCTGACCTTCGTATATCATCATACGTTGGAATTTCGAACAAAACAAGAATAGTGGAATAAGAACAATCTACATAAAAATAAATGGTAGATATCATATACACCTGACGAAGGCTGGATGGCACAACTGCCAAAACTTTGTGATAAAAAACAACAAAAATAAGAACAATAGTCCGTATTTAAGTTGTATAAACAAAGTTTGCTATGTTTTTAAAATAACGAACCTCTTCAAAGCATAATCATATGATACCAGAATAATGATTCAACAACTTTACCAAATGAGTTATAACACTACAACATCTGCTTTTTGGGAAAAAATAAATAGTTTCGTCATATCATACAATTACTGTTCTTCTTTGTAGCAATGTTTCCTGTCTTGTCCAAAATCATCAGGTTTTTGAAACCTACGGTGTTGTTGGGCAATATGGCGTACTTCCTGCAATTCTGGAAAGACTGTTTAGCAGAACAAAAGAAAATGAAAGACTCAAGTGTAAGTAACGTTCTATTATCTTGTCGACACACAACACATTTCAATCGGGCATAATTCTTACCGTATTTATAATTCACTAGTTTTAACCCGTGAATAATTCACGGTTTCCTTATTTTCATTTTCTGGTGAATCTCAATTCTTCAGTTAATGATTGATTAAGCTCATTAGCGAGTTCTACGACAATAAAATATCCGCAGAAATTCCCCTGTCACATCATTAAATATTCCAGCCTAACAACTTTAATCAATAACTACCATAAATATGAATATTTGTTGTTATTTTAAGAAGTAAGGCGGTACAAATGAAAAGATCGACAATTTTTTCCATTTCACTGAAACAGACGTTAAATACTTCTATATTCCCTTCTTTCTTTCGTTTTTTCATTGCAACCAAGTAGCATCTTTCATATGTCTTTTGTCTTCTCATGCGATCAAAACAGCATAGTTCTTTATTTATGATGCATTGGCAGGGCGTAACGGTCGTGCGAATAAAGGAACTAACGAAGGGATGAACAAGCACAATTATTATATGTGATTTTATTTGTATCAGAAAAGTCGAAAAATCGAAATCAGCGCACAGATAAAATGGGGTGCTTATTCTTCTTCCATGTGCCGCGTCCTTTCAGGCCGTGAACGATTATGGCTCTCCATGAAAATTCTACCCTTTGTGGCATTTAGCATTTTTCTTCCTTCACTATCCCTCCCAGTTTATACTCTGTCATTTATTTATTTTATTTACTTTTAATCATTTCACCCCAAACAAGGCTATAAAGCCACTAAGATGCAAGGGGTTACTGATTGTGAAAAAATGAGAGAAAAAGAAAAGACATTATTAAAGAGAGAGAACGATAAAAGAAGAGGATTTAAGAAGACAGAATATGATTGAAATCGCATTTTAATTTTTGAAGGATCAAAGGTGACTGGAAAACAAGAGGCTGAAAAAGACATACACAAGTGATAAGTATGGGAGAAGACACTATTAGCATAGAACTTACGGTTAAATCAAGCTATTTCAATTGTAAAATGATGAGACCTTGCCACCAAACTAATACTGCGCGTTTGTATCTGCCCCTTCAATATATCCTGTGAGTGTCAAATTCTCCAAGCCCTCTTTCGTCTTTATCCTAGAAATGTCAAATGTCTCTTTCTGATTATAATTAACCCTTTTGTTTCCCTTTTCCTTAAAACAAAGCAGCTTCCTCAATGTTTCATTCTTAGTCGTTTGAATTCATGATATCTTGTAAGTTTCAAATTTGTTTTCAAATCTCTTTCCTTATTATGTGTCGCAGACATTTCACTTGTCTCATTCTGATAAAAAAAGGGTTTTCGCCAAATTCTTCTTTTTTTTTTCTCTCCGGAGTACGGAAGAAAAGTTTATTAAAATGTTTCTCGGATAATATGTATGAGGAAATTCGTTAGTGAAACTTTATTTTCATGAAGTTTTGCAATGTTCAGAGAAATGATTGGACTTAATACGTGACCTTTCTAAAATATCTTTGTCCTCAAAACGAACTGTGCTTATATAATTAAAGAACTTCCGTTTCAGGTGATTCTCATTAAATACAGATTGAGAATACTTTATGCGAAATTCTTCGGACCGAAAGTACTTCGGTTTTCAGATTTTTTTCGGATTTGAGAATTGGAATATATTTAATTTGCATATGATATTGTTGCGGATGTGTGATGTGTGTTGGAGAGGGATAGAAGGTTTGAATTATCAGAAGGATTAAAATTGTGTGTGTTCAATAATCTTCGATCCACAACAATTAATACAAGACAGAGAATTATGATTCATAAACATCTTGTTTCAAAACATAACAATTGAATTTATAAGTGTTTTATATACATGCATGAATACTGAGTGAAAAGGTTAGACAGAGTTGTGTCTCTTAGATTAGGTAATATTTGTACCTAAGTTCATAAAGTGAAAGTAATTATTAAAGTGTAGTTTAGAAGAATAAAGTTTCTTTAGCATGTTGGGAATTGTGTATTGTACAAGTTGGTAAAAGTTCAGAAGAGATTTCAGAGTTCGTACTTGCGTGAATGTTGGTAATGGTCTTTAACGTCTGACTCCATTAGTTAAGACGGGGGTTCTTGAAGATTACATCTTGGCACTTGGTAGCAAGGAATGAGACGCTCAGGGAGCTTACACGTGTTCTGTTTATATATCATCGTGAATCACGTGACTGGCTCAGATGGAAAATGGGGTAAAACAGATTTGTCGGAACTGACCAATCAGCAAGCTAGATTGAAGGTGATTGACCAATGAATGATTGTTATATATTTTGTAAGATTGTGATGGTGAAAATTATAACAGGAATAGTGCACTTCCTAGCAGAGGTTAACTAGCTTGTTGTGGAAGAGTCCACAACATTATCTGTCTATATTTCAAGGACACATGGCACAGCGGATAAAGGCGTTGGTTAGATCTAGTAACAGGACCCAAAGAGCGTGAGTTCAATACCCGGTTAAGGCAGTGGAGAACTTTCAGAGGGAAATTAACAGGAGATAACTGATAACTGATATCTATTAAACATGGCACGTGGAACTAGAACAGTTTACCCCAGTGAGCGAAATAAAGGGTTCAGTTCGACATTCTAACCACCTGAAGAAGGCCGTAGCGTACAACAGCAGAAACGTTGTAATAAATATGGCGACAAATATGAGGACAATAGTCCAAATAATGTAAATAATTGCATATGACATCTATAAAATAAGGCAGCTTGGGAACTGAATCCAAGAATAATATGATATCCATTTACATTTCACAGCCTATACATATACCGTGAATGTAGTTTTATATAAGATTTAATAAATTTTATGTACATACAGATACTGCTAATGACGCTAGTCGTATAATGCTTACACGGATTTTTAAGTGGTTATATTAAAATTTTATATAAAAATAATGTTTTGTACTTTCTGTACGTGTGCAAAAAAAACATGATCACTACATACAAAAATATATAAATGCAGGGCTTTTTGACATTTTGAATAATATCTTTACTGAGCACGAAACACCTTGTAAGTAATCCACGAACAAAGGTGTTGCTGTGACGATCGCTAATAAATAAAAAAAAACAGCCGATGGATGGCAGAACGGTTTAGGAAAGATAATAGAAAGAAAAAAATTATTAAGAGCTACAAAGAACTGGCAACTGTGGAGAGCCATAATCGCCAACGTCCTGAAGGGACACGGCAATAGAAGACGGTAGAAGATGGAGCGCAAGGTAGCGCGAGGCGGTAAAGTAGAAAGACATTGATTTTTCGGGTTGTTTTTTCCCATCTCTATTGTCTTTGTCCCCCAAAATCGGTCGATTTATCTGCCTGTATATCTTCAGGTGATTATAGCATTCGGTAACAGAAAAAGGTTTTGCGGCTATTGATTATTAATTATTGACATAAAAAGCGAAATCGGTAGGCTGAGTTCAAATTCCAACCGCAGCTGTTGCGTCCACTTATAGTCAATCTCTTATCCCCATAGCTATGGGTTAAATAACACGATATATAGGTATACTATAGCCTTGATTAGCAACGATTCCAAAATAAGACTGAATGCATAATCAATAAGAGTAGATAGGTTTGTCTATCGTCCGGTTCACACTCCTCCTCGGTCTTTTGAACAGGAGTAGAAGTTTATCCATTGTAATCAGTTTTTTACTGGATCTGTTCTAATTGTTTTTCACTCCTACTAGCTCATTGCATCTTAGTGGCATTATCGCCTTGCTTGGGATGAATCAAAAAATTAAAGAAGGAAAAAAATTTTTTAAAATTGAGAAGGGAACGGAAAATCATCTCATTGTATTTCTCAAGAAAGTTTCAATCTGCTGATAATAAAGAAAAGGAATCTGTGGAGAGTCATGATTGCGTATGTTCTCAAATGACATGGTTTTAGAGCAACAACAACAAAAAAAAACGTCTTGGCATTTTAGTGAACGCGACCGAAACGGTAAAAATGTTAGTAAATGCTTAAAAAGTTATCTTTACCGTTGTGAGTTCAAACGCTGCAACTAGTAGTGTTGAAATATAAAATGCCGCCATGGAGTGACAGATTGATATTGTAAGGAAGCGTTGGTCGTTACAATTTCTGGAATTCTCTAGAAAGAATACGGAACATGATATTTATAATTTATCTTGCGTAGGATTGACTAGAAATGCTTCAGCGTCTCTGGTTGTTTGGAGTTATTCACATTGTCTGTCTCTCTCGGCTCTACAAGATAGTGTGATCCATCAACATAATGAACCGACCCAAAGAAATGCCAGTGAAGTTTTGACGGCAACTTCACTCCTTAGACAATTCTGGAAGGTGCCTTTAAAAATCCCTAAATCTGTCAGAATCCCGGCAGCCGATGCCTTGGCAACTGCCATAGACCAGGCACTTAACTTGAACAGCTCGCTTGACTGGGATCACCTTTTCTCTTTCGCAACACTTGTGCTTTGCATTCCTTACAATAAGGACCCTACATCATCTCTCTCATTATCTCTATTATGAAAAATAACATTTCTTTATTCAATTCGTCTAAAATAAATGCCACCGAATTTTCTAATCCATCTAATCCTAATAGATTTCATCCTTCATCTACAGTCGACGATTCTAAGAGACTCCGTGCCCTCGTCACTGCTAAGTAAATAAATTTCTCTTCTCATTAAAAAAATTATAAGAAAGAATAAACAGACAAAATGGTACCGGCCTTAACATTTCCAAACTGAAAATCCTGTTCAGATCATCTTCTTTCCGATTCTAGGAACGAACAAATGCGTTTCAAATAATGGTAGAAGCACAGGTGGAAGGAAACGAAGAAACGGACAGGAAGCGCGACAAAAAAATGAAGTTAGAAAATTTGAGCGAATGGAAAATAAAAAGAGGTAAGAATATTATTTTATGTGGTCATTAAATATTAATGCAGACAGGATTCCCTAGCCATCGATGGCAACCAGTCCAAGAGAAGTAAAAACTATGAATTCAAAAACGTTTCTTCTGTAGCACTTCCCAGCAGTGGAACTCCCTTCCTCGTACTTGCTTCCCTGATAACAATAATCTACAAATGTTAAAATGTAATGTTAATCGACATCTTCTGATGTCTTGATCCTGATCCCTGTCCTTCTCTTTATCCTTTCCTCAAACACCCCCCTCTTTAGCCTTGCTCTCACTCTATGTAACCCGTTGCATGCTAGTGGCACTCCCGCCTTGCTTGGGGTGATATGCTTAAAAAGAAGCCCAGGTGAAGCACATACTATGAAGCATTGAAGAAAAGCGCGCAGTCGACAATGACGCTATGATCACGATTGCATGTCGATCTGCCAGGTTACATCAAAACAAAAGTCTTTTTGGTTCTCCGATAAAAAAAAAAAAAGATTAGTCGAGCAAACAAAAGACGAAAAGAGATTATGGTTTGTCACGCAACGGAGATAGGGTCATGTTTCTCGCTGTTGACAAAAGTCTCTCTGTGTAGCATTATTATTATTATTATTATTATTTCTTTCTTTCCCTACTTTCTTCTTCTTCTACTACTACTACTACTCCTTTCCCCACTTTCTATTATTATTATTATTATTATTATTATTATTATTATTATTATTTTATTTCCTTTGATTTCTAGTGTGTACTCATTTCTTTCAGGATCACACCCAGAAACCTAAGGTCAGAAATGTCATCATGACATAAAAAAACATATATTTTTCACAGATGAAACCCTTCCTAAGGTGTGGGCTGCACTCGCGAAAACAATTTTCGGTATTTTTTTAAGGCATGGACTTCCAAGAATTCCTTCAATTAGTCTACTGGAATGTTTTCAAGCCAATCCGAGCAATCCAACTACAACAGGGATTGAGATTTCGATTTCAAGGTCCTTGTATT
>OZ010596.1:7102009-7149509 GCA_963932145.1 Acanthosepion lycidas
TGTTGGCATTAAATGACACATTGAGGTTGATATGCCGTAAAACAAACCAAATCAATCCAAACTATGTATATGTGTGTGTGTGTGTGTGTGTGTGTTATCACTTGAATTGTTCTTTTTGGTGAATATTCGCATTTGAGTAGTAACTCCGTTTATTTAGTAAACAGTATATTTACTTATTTTTGTTTACTGGTCCGAATGTTCAAGAAATCTTGTTAAATAAAAATTTGCGTTTCAGGGAAGAAGAAGCTACCTTTTAGCCCGACACGCCTTACCGAACTAGCCACGGAGAACAGTCGGCCAGGCGAGGCCAAATCTCTTGCTTTCAAGCAAAATTTTTCGTGTCATAGATAACATAAAGAACAAATACGAAATTTTTATCAATCTCAAAACAGTTTTCGCTCGAACTCAAAAGAAGCTTTAATAAAAGTGAGAAGTTTTAATAAAAGTGAAACATATTAGATTGATAAACGTTTCCTATTTGTTCTTTATTGTACATATATATTTGATTTTTTCATTATTCTTTCGTCCGTGTATTGGTTGATATATTTAAACGTAATTGTCATCTTTGATAATGGCTTATGTAAGCCGAAAGCTTAGATTGGATTTAAACATGTATCAATATGGTGATTTCCTTTCGTCTTTCAATGATAATGTTATTAAGCTTATCAGACAATATGAAAGGAACTTAATGAAAATAGACAAAACTTGTCTATATTATTTAATGAAACATATATATATATATATATATATATATATATATATATATATATATATATATATATAAAGAAAGAAAGAAAGGAAAGGAAATCTTTACGGTTGATAAAAGTTTAATATGTTACTATTTAAAGATGGGCTCTTTGGTAGGAAAAATATTTCACTTAGACGATCTTCTCATTTCTTCATTGTCATTTCCACGCTATTACTAATATTATTGTCAGGCCACGTTTTACTTATCCAGTCGTCCTCGCCTGGTTTGTTTTAAATTAATGTCTGCCCTAGTTGATGATTCAGCATCAGGTGGGGAAAAGAATTGTAGGGGAATATGTGCCTGTGTACGTGTGTCAGCTTTCATCAGACATTCATTTACACGTCATATCCCGTCATATCTTCTCTCGATGAATTCTCGTCAACCCAATGTCAATCCTGTTTACTGATGCTCAACAAAACGTGTAAATACCTTTCCTAACGTTACAATTTTTTTCACGACAATACACACACACACACACATATATATATATATATATATATATATATATATATATATATATATATATATATATATATATTATTTGTATTATAAGAGATTATCAAAAAAACATGTTGAAATCGTTGCACAAAAGCTTTTATGTTTCAATAATATGATTGTACTTTTCAGGCAATGGTAAATAGCTGGTGATTAAATGATTTTTAAGAAAATTTAAAAACAAAGTGTTGCCTCTTTTCAAGAAGTTAAAGAGGCGGGGAACATAAGGTTAGAATTTAAAATAGCCTTGTGGGTATGTCCTGATTAACCAATTAAATGTCAGATCTACTCTAAATTCTAAAGTAAGCTCAAAGGTTGGAGGTGGGTGAGTTATTTTTTCATCTCATGATAAACCGGAACATAGACAGGCCATCATTGATGATTGCGAAAAATATGTCAGCGAGAAATCTGTCATGTATCAACTCCAACCTCTTTATATATATATATATATATATATATATATATATATATATATATATGTGTGTGTGTGTGTGTGTGGATAAATTGTCGCCATTTTATATTTTTAATTTCGCGCATGCGTGTTGTTTGTTTTTCATATTGTTGACTGCACAGTATATTAAGGTCAGTTGGACAGCGTCTGTGAGAAAAAGAGCACCATAGTGCAATTCACTCTGCCAGAAATTTGGAAACGGCATACTGTACTTCTTGGCATTCACACCGGAGGCTCCAATACGAACATTTCAGAGTGTGTCAATCTGAGGACAGTGCAGAGGATTCGGAAAAAGTTGGTTAAGTCTAATGATGATTATGAAGGTACGGCATCTCAGAAAACTCTGATTGTTCTGATAAGAAAAGAACTTCCAAATTTGTAGGTGAGGGACTTACTTAACACGGACACCTACATCCAGTTGTTTGAAGAGGTAGTGCTACTTCGGGTCAAGAGGGTGGCTGCTGGAAGACCCTATGTCTGGCAACAAGACTCTGCACCATGCAACACAAGCAGGAGAACAGAGTCATGTCTAACAGCCAAACTGTCTAATTTCTGCGACCACATCACACCTTACATCTGGCCACTTAATTCCCCAGACTGCAACACCCCCCTGATTAATATGTCTGGGGCGCAGTTGAGCAAGAGACCAACGAAGTTCCTTTGAAGCTCTTTTTGAGATGAACAGGTTTCTACATTCAACTACATCACTTGATAAGACACCAGAAGTTTTGAAAGAAAATGGCTATTTTTGTAGTTAGTTTTAAGAATGTTTATGTCTTAATTTTCGAATGAATTATATATATATATATCCTACATTAAGAAATGGACAAAGTCCGACAATTTATTTATTAAAGACATTTTTATGTTTAACGTTCTTTTTATAGATACAAGTATTTAAGTAAATGCTCTGGTTAGTATTAAATAACATTCAGACATTCAGGCCGGTAAATGTTATTTAATACTGTTTATTATAATCAGAGCATTTACTTAAATACTTGTATCTATAAAAAGAACGTTAAACATAAAAATGTATTTAATAAATATATATATGTGTGTGTGTGTATGTGTGTGTGTGTGGAATAAGTGGCCAAGGATAAATGTAAATAGCAGAACTGCCCAACAAACATAATTAACATTGTTTGCAGTAAGCAATAGCAAGTATAAAGAAAGAAAAGAACAGAACAGAAAACAACATAATGCAACCAAACAAAGCAAGGCAAATTAAGAGTAATAAGGCAAATTAACAATAATAAGGCAAATTAACTGTAATAAGGTAAAAAGTTCACAAACTAAGAATTGCCGTTGACACCCAAGACCAAATTCGGATAAACGAATGTAACATTCTGAGTTCAAGACAAGACAGACCGGGACTGAGTCTTATGAAGCTGAGAATATGCCTGTTTTATTGGCTAGGAAGAAATCCCAGCATGCACTTGTGTGTCTCTGCCTATAAATTGTGGAGAAGAAAGTGTTTTGCAGTTCTTCCAATAGAAATTGGAACCAACAATATTAATAGGTAAAGATAATTCGCTTAAAGAGATCGGCGTAGAATAAACCCTCAGAATAATCTTTAGTTATATGCTGATCTTAGCAAGGCTTAATCGTTATCATCATCAGTAGTTCTTCAACTGTTTGAATCGTCGAGGAAACCTGAAGGATGAAGCAACCGGCAACGTCTTCCACTCCGATCTGGTGACGGTGGATCTCCGGAGTTCCAGCATTGCCATGTCCGTCCACATTTCCTCTAAAAGCATTGAGGGTACGAACGGTTCCATGTTCTGATGGCTGTATCTGGAGTTGGTAGCTTGCTGGTGTTTATCACTCCAGTTACCCATTTTTTACGCCCAACCATGAAGTGAGTTAGTGGGACGTGCGGCGATTATTAATTTGGGCCTCGACTGATCCGGCATGTTGTTTCTTTGATTATTCTTCCCCAGTATCCTTTCATTAGGTTTTCAGATAGCTTGGCAGTGCCCATCTCCTCTCCAAGGCTTAATAAAGGCCAACAATCGCTCTGAACTATTTTGCAAGCAGTATCATAAGTACAAAACTCCGACCACCAACGCCTCAAATCAGAACATAGAAATATCACAATCAGGTAATTTCTTGAACTTTTAAAGTATTTCAAATAAACTTTACCTTGAAAGAAAAATATCGTCGGTTCATCAATCTCCATCTGTCAACATAACAATAGATACAGCAGCGGTTTTCTCCGCGTTAGATTGCTGACTGGCGATGGGCAGAGAACAGAAAAAATAAGATCCATGTCGCCTGTGAGGCAACGCTGTCATGTAATTGGAGGTAGAACGAAGTGAAGATTATGACAATAAGGAGTATAGACAGCGATTGACCTTCGAGGTCATATGGAAGACAAAACAAGGAAGTCGATTTTGATTCGCTGAGCCAGCGTGGGAATGATAGGTATAGAGAAAGAATTTTCAGGGTGTTGTTTCTAAAACGTCGAGCAATGTATCCGTGTTTTCTTTTGTGTCTGAAATGGCTCCCCAGTAGAGTGCGGGCGACCCCAATGGATAGTTAGAAAATGTAAACATCGAACATTCATAATGTTAATGATAGGTTGCCGCAAGGTTTCAGTCTTATAAAACCTTACTATTCTGCGCGTCCCCACCCACTTCGCAAGCCCGTTGCATTCTGCCATTGCCTCAGATAAATAATGAACCATTCCTTTTTGATTACTCGGAAAGACGGAAGAAAAAATAAAGCATACATAATATGAAAAACATAAAAACTTTGTAATAACTGTAAAATTGATGGAAATGTATTTTTAAACAAAAGATAACGCAATATTTCATTTATAAAATAGTCACAATAAAAACAAAATATTAAATGAAAAAATATATTTCTTATCATTACCTCAGATAAATAATGGTCAATTCCGCATTCGTTGGGGAAAAGGAGAAAATGAAAAAGTATATCAGAGGCGCAATGTGGTTTTAGTGAGAAAAATCAATCATACACAAGAAATAAATAAATCGATAAAATTCTGGATGAACTTCTGCTTCAGTAAAATAGAAATCCTTGTCAATTTTTCATCTTTTATTTTGTACCCTCTTCTTCATAATCATGCTTGTTACTGCCATATTTTTTACGAGGCAAAAGCAGAATTTGCACGAGTATTTTATAGTCATGGAGACTCGCAAGGCATTTTTTCAATCATTGACTTATGATTCATCAGAAAATTCAAATAGGAAAACCGTGAAAATTTCACGAGTCCTGCTGCAATTAAATATTTCTCTTGATCATAATTAATTTCGAGAAAATTTATTCCGTTTTTTTTTTTTTGTTTTGTTTTTTTGTTTTTTTTAGGCCTTACTGATGATGAAATCTTGGCTCAATGTATGGTTTTTGTTTTGGCTGGTCAGCATACAACCAGCACAACTCTTGCCCTTTTTGCTCACAGCATTGCAAAAAGTCAGGACATCCAACAAAAACTATATGATGAAATAAACACAGTGCTTGGACAGGTCAGTTCACATCTTCTTACGATTCGAAAATATTACGCGCCAAATTTTATCACCCAATGCCACTCGCGAATTTCTGACTTTAAAAGCCATTTCATTTTCTGAAACTTTATTTGAAGATTAACTGATTTGAATTAATCTGAATTAAAACAAATATTAGTTTGAAATATCGTAGAAAAGCATTTGTAACACGGAGGTTTTTATGAGATGTTGACAAATTTATCGATCACTTAATGTTTGGCATTTTTAAGAAGATGGCAGATAACTGTAAAGATTACTTAACGGATGCTTTCCTCTTAATAATATCATAAATATATTGACAATAAAACTGTTTTTATTAAGTTTTGGGCATTTCTTTTTCATCATGGTTGCTCATTTTAGCGAATCTAAAGGATATATGGCATCAAGACGCAGAGGGCTACTGGGAGGGCTACTATAGACTAAGGGATATATGCCATCAAGACGCTGGGGGCTACTAGGGTGCAAGGGATATATCCCATCAACAAGCCATGGGGCTACTGGGGGGGCTACTGGGGGGCTACTGGGGGGGATACTGGGGGGGATAAGTGATATATGCCATCAAGACGCAGTGCGGTACTACTGGGAATGAAAGAGAATGAAAATAATTTTAGAAGGAACCACAAACTCGACCCTAAACGGGGAGAAAAGGTATATTAAACCTAGACACTTATTCAAAAGGCCGAGGAAAATTGTGTGCCGGACGATAGGCGAACTTATCTACTCCCATTGAGGATGAAAAAATAATTAGTAAATAAAATTTCAGGGTTCAACGGAGACATTAAGAGCATAATGTCGAAGTGGACTTCTGAAGGAACCAGAAACCTAATCCTAAATAGTAAATAAGGGATAAACCTCTAATCCTGTTCAAAGGATTTTCAGAATTATTAAAATGTCACCATAGCTTACTTGTCTTCATCCATTGCTTACGTTCTCTGACACCCCGAACTGCTAATGTCGTTACCACTTTCAGAGCAGAATAATTGGTTTATTTGAATAACAAAGTAATTATAAAAGCCATCAACAAAACATTCACCTATTTATAAAAATCACAAAAGACCAGAATTATTTCCAAATTTGATTTTTAAGTCTGAATATGCAAATTAGTTATCAGCATTATGCAAGTATTACTAAGTTGGGCAAGAGATAAGACATTTGCTGGCGGATGTAAATAATATAACCGCGTTTATTTGATGTCTCTGGTCTGGCTTCTTTCCAATTATTTACGCACAATATTTTGTTATTAGCACTAGCAAAAAGTTACTGTGGGGGGTGGGGAATTGATTGACTGAGTCATTGATTGATTCGATGACTGA
This sequence comes from Acanthosepion lycidas, assembly GCA_963932145.1. Taxonomy (NCBI): domain Eukaryota; kingdom Metazoa; phylum Mollusca; class Cephalopoda; order Sepiida; family Sepiidae; genus Acanthosepion; species Acanthosepion lycidas. The sequence goes on from OZ010596.1 coordinate 7,108,520, forward strand.
TTAAGTGAGTGAGTGAGTTCTTGTTAAAAAAAAACTTGTCCTACTCAGAAGCAACAATTAGCATCGCAATCGTCAACTTTGACAGGAAACCTATACATTCTTTTCCTCTTTGTTCTAACAGGATTCTCCAGATTACGACAACATCCAAAAGTTGACATATTTGGATATGTGTTTATCAGAGACATTGAGAAAATATCCTGTGGCCACGTTGTAAGTTCTTGATGTTTCATTCTTTCGTCCATCCCAGTGTGATCCAACCTTTTCAAATGCCACTGAATCGTCTATCGTGGGCTTCATAAGCAAAATAATTAAATATACTTTTATAAGTATATAAAACTAACAAAAATAAACAAATTGAATTTATTTTTTGCTAAGTGGGTCATTGGTAAGTAGGTCATTGCTAAGTGGGTCATTTCTAAGTGGGTCACTATTGTAGACAAACTATTATTAATGAAGCTGGAAAAATGGTCGGCTCATTTTATTGCTCGAAGGAGTACTTGACCCATTCTGTCTTGCCTTATCTTTATAAGAGATTAAATCAAAAGTAAGGTATTTCTGCCATACCCGCTATAGACAACCCTCCCTATCTCGTACCAGCATGGCTGATGTCCAACTCAACGAGAGCGTCTCTCTGCGCCTTTTTGGTTTCATGCTTTCCACTGACCTGATAGGAATAACTACATTGAATCAATAGCTTAATCTGTTGTAAGAAAAGTTGGTTCTCTGTGTCGCCCAGAAGGTTTTTCTCGCCTGAGTCCATCCTTCAAATCTACAAATCTATCATTGGTCCTTGCATTGAATACTGTTGCAATATATGGTCAGTTGCCACCGCTGTTCATTTCAAAGTCCTGCACAAAATCCAGACACGGATATGTAATGTGATTGGTCCTGTTCTGGCATCTCGTCTACAGTCACTTTCTCACAGACGTGATAAGGCTTCACTCTGTCTTTTCTACAAGTATTTTCATGGCATCAGCTCTGACGAGCTACTTTCATTGGTACCCCAACTGCATGAATTTAAGCGTGCTACTAGATTGGCATCTCAATCCCACCCTTTCACTGTCGAAACAGTTAAATGTAACCACCTCTTCTACTTCAACATCTTCTCTCGCACTTTCCGACAGTGGAACTCCCTTCCTCTTACTCGCTTCTCTGAGAGATATAATCTTCAGATATTCAAATGTAATGTCAATCAACATCTTCTGATGCCTTGATCTAGTTCCCCGTCCTTCTCTTTATCTTTTTGTTCATACACGCCTCTTTACTCTTGTTCTCTACCCTCTGTAACCCTTTGCGGGATAGTAGCACTCCCACCATGCTTTGGAGGGTGGGTGGATGATTAAAAAAAATTTATCTGGGATTGAGATGCACAATTCGCACTTTCCAGTCTTCATAGAATTCAAAATTGTTTACGCGGTCTTGTGGGGGACAAGGTTTACTCTACACTCTGCAGTCTCTTTCCGCGCAGACGCAACGTTGCAAGCCTATCGCCACTTTTATGGTATATTCGGATGAGTTCCATTCTTTGCTTCCACCAATTCAGGCATTTACGGCTAAGAGACGCGATGCCACCGGTTCCAGTACGATAACCGAAGTTAAGCAAACTCGATCCTGGTCAGTACCAAGATAGGTAACTACTTAGAAATACTAGGTTCTGTAAACTTCAGTGGTGAAATGGATCACGGAACTGATTTGTTAATCGGAGTTCTGAGTTCCAATTCCAGCTCTGTTATATCCACATTAGCAAATAAACTTGTGAAACGTATGAATCCACCTATTCCCCCCAGCTATGGGTTAATTATTAATGTTTGTATCACTGATTTATTATTATTTCCAAAAATGTTATATGGCTTTAGATAATCTGCAAGGAGTTGATAAGCTGTAGAAAACGAACGCATCAATTAATCGCTCTTCTCTTTCTCTCATGTCCCAAACCTGATTCAACATTACCGTTTTCACTGCAACCTTCTAGATTGAGTGGCTCTCCAGACGTGTATTAGACCTTCATCCCTTACCTACCCACTTCTCTTCCATTCATGTCATATACGTCATTCAGCGTTTCCATTTCGACTATAACCCTATACCTGAAATGATACTCGTCTTACAATGCGGGAAATTTAATATAATAAAAAGTGTATTTATTACATCAGATATCAAGGTTGCATTCTGCTTCACGTCACCGAGAGGCGAAACAATAAACAGATCCGCTTTTCAGAACGTGTGAATCTATCCTCCTATGTCAGTTACTATTAAAATCAATTCAGTGATCAGCTAAAATAAGTGTGTTTATCTTATCGCAGTTTAATGAATTTCTCTTGGTTTATCGCTGTCATAACCCATAAAATTGCATCAGCCATGTCGTGGACAATCCCCCCTCGTGACAGTATGTCAGATTAAGACAGGTTTTTTTGCCTTGTAACTTGAAGTTGCATGGAAATGGGAAATAGATACGACAACTTTCAAAGGTGATCCGGTGTCATCAGAAAGGAATTTTATTAAACAAGAACAAAACCTATATCACCGAAGTGAAAAAACAAAGAAGGAAAGTAATCAGAATAAAGTCAATGATTTATTAACACAGCACTATATGTGCATTATATATATATATATAATGAATACAGAATCCTTAAAAATCCATTCAAGTGATAATTTATTTCATGGACTCAGACGTCCATCTCTTCAGACCAAATTTTACAGAATAAACGGAATTCAATTTATTCAGACACAGGAAAAGAAAAAAAGGCGAGAGAGAAAATAGAAAAAGGAAAAAAATTTAATATTAAAAGGGGAAAGAAAAAAGGGGCTGAAAGAGATTTTAATATCAGGTTTTTGGGGGAAGAGAAAGAGTGATAGAAATGGAAAGAGGAAGGGGAAAGAGGGAAAGAAAGGATTTAAGACAGTCGCCACGGTGACCCAGAATATATTTTATTCTCCGGATTTGACAAGTTAAAAAATATGGTGAGGGAAGGGAGTTATCATATTTCAAAATAAATACATTGAAATTGTCTAGTCTTTTTCAGCAGCGAAACCATCCCCATCGCATTATAACCGTCAAAATTACAAACAGATAATAATAATAATAATAATAATAATAATAATAATAATAATAATAATAATAATAATTGACATCAATATAAAGAAATAACATAGATTTAAAAAAATGAAATTCTTTAAAAACATTTTGAAAAATTTGATTCAGTTAATAAAGAGATCGGTAAAGGACCATTTAAAGTCACTAAAAACTTAAAAATGTAGTCTTGTATAGAGTTCTTCAAACTTAATGTTATCAGGGAATTTAAAAACGGTTCTAATCTCTAGACTTGAAGAAGTTCATTCCGTTGGTTCAATAAATCATCAGCATTTTTATATTTAATAATTATAATTGTTTCTTTAATGCATAGATTGCATCTGTCCCTGGAGTTGTTGGTAGTCTGCGACCGACAGATTATCCTCCATTTTATTTGTGGGGGTGAAGATTCCAGTAATGTTTAGATAGAGCCGTTTGATATCTTAAAGACGCATATGCCAATTATAGCAAAATCTTTGCTTCCAACTTTGCTTCCAACATATATATATATATATATATATATATATGTTTCGTTAAATATATATATATGTTTCGTTAAATATATGTATGTTTCGTTAAATATATATATATGTTTCGTTATATATATATATATATATATATATATATATATATGTGTGTGTGTGTGTGTGTGTGTGTGGTTAAAGACGACTGACAAGGTACTGCGATTAAGCCTTTTATTTAATTTTTCTTGTGTTCTTAGAAGTATTTTCTTTTCTGGATACAAAGTGTGTAAAAATTGTTCAAAACTAATTTAAAGAATAGCCGAAACCGCTCGGATATGGAGAACCTTTGGACAGTTTTACACACTTTCTGTCCAGAAAAAAAAACACTTGTACGAACACAAGAAAAATTAAATAAAAAAAACTTAATCGCAACACCTTATCAGTCGTCTTTCAAGAAACATGTATAAAACAGGAATTCCTGCCCAAATACACTATATATATATATATATATAGTTAAACCTAGAGAGCCAGACAAACCTACCAAGGTTTCACCTAAGCGGGTCGTCAGGGAAGGCTGGCTAAAAAGGTAAAAAAGAACGGAATATTTATAGTCAATAAACAAATTAGTTATTTTGCTTACTCGTATCGGTTTTTTTTTCTTTGAGCCTTGAACTTGCATGCTAGACGATTATTTTCGACTAACATACATGTTCTTGGTTCTTTCTTTTTTTATACCTTTTTTTTCCCTTTGGTATTGGTTTGATTATTTGCAAATCAAAACACTGAATGTTTTCCGGACGAGTATAATATTTTATACTTAGAAAGATTACTACTACTACTAATATATATATATATATATATATATATATATATATATATATATATATATATATATATATATATAATATGCGTGTGTGTGTGTGTGTGTCTATACTCATAAATCAAAGAAATAACAAACATTAATTCCTTCAATTTCTTCAATCAATACAGGTAGATGTTTCTCGTATAGTATTCCTGCTAGGGTGGGGTGACGATAAATACCAGCACCCCAATATCGTATTTGCTTTATATACCTAAACTGACTTTGTCTACATAATTTTTTATGACATTTTTGTAGGATTAATCGAGAAGCCAGAAACGATTGCATTATAAAAGGAGTCAAAATACCTGCAGGCATGAACATTTCAATCCCAGTTACATGTGTCCATAGTAATCCACAATACTGGCCAGATCCCGACACGTTCGATCCTGAAAGGTAATCAAACACGTGATTCTGATTTTTGCGTTTTTTAAGTGAATTTCAAAGATGATACAGGGGTTGGACAAAATAATTGGAACAGTTGCAAAATCCACTCCTATATTTCAAAGACTTATTATATTAAGAACTTTAACTAAAACTTCGTAATTGCAGGTTATATCAATTGTAAATACGTTTATTTATCTAATTTACTGTCTTTGTCTTATTTATTTTTAGAATTTAGTAAAATTTAAGCTAAATGCGTGACCTCTCCAAGTTCAAAAAAGAGCAAATTGTTGGAGCTCGCATGGCAGGAGCCTCGATCACTAAGGTTGCTGAACTGTTTGGTTTTTCAAGATCTACCATATCAAGAATACTGATTCAATTCGAGAAACAGGGCAAGACCTCTAGCAACCGTAGCAATTCGGGCCGGACTTGCAAACTTACTGACAGGGACTGACGTGCATTGAAACGCAATGTGGCAAAAAATCATCGGACAAATGCTGCCAAAGTGAGTGCTGAGTTGAATAAACATCTGAATAGTTCAGTTTCTACTAAAACTGTTCACCGTGAGCGCCATAAGGCTGCATATCATGGAAGAGCCGCTGTGAGGAGACCTTTTCTCTCCACTCGGAACATTCAAAAGAGGTCGAAGTGGTGCAGAGATCACAATGCCTGGTCTGCAGGTCAATGGAAGCAAGTCATATTCTCAAACAAGTCCAGTTTTTCTCTTTTCCCAACTTCAGGGTGAGATTATGTGTGGAGGAAGCCCAAAGAAAATTAAAACCCTGACTGCCTTCTTCCAACAGTGAAGCATGGAGGCGGAACAGTGACAGTTTGGGCCGCCATATCATGGAAATGTCTCAGTCCAATAGTTGCCCTGCATGGTAGAATCAACAGCAAAGATTACCTGAATATTTTTGGAGATCATGTTCATCCAATGACCAAGAGTTTATTCCCTGATGGTGACTGCATCTTTCAAGACGATAATACTCCAATACATACTGCTCGAGTGGTTAAGAATTGGTATGAAGAGCACGAAAGTGATCTAGAACACGTGGTGTGGCCTCCCCAATCTCAAGATATCAATATTACTGAACATTTGTGGTGCATTTTGGAGCAACAAGTTAGGAGCCGCTATCCTCCACCGTCGTGTCGTAAAGAGCTGGAGAAGGTTTTAATGGAAGAATGACTGAAAATTCTTCTGGATGAAGTCAGGAGACTGTATGATTCCATTCCTAGACGTATTAAAGCTGTATGTGAGGCGAAAGGAGGACCAACTCCATATTAAATAAATTTTCTTTGAATTTAACAAGTCTTCCAATTATTTTGTCCAACCCCTGTATTTAGTTATTTGTACATAGATTTATTCAACCACAGACGTGCCATTTTGCTCCATAGCTTTCACCATCTTTGAGGCTAGCATCATGATTCCATCCTCGCCAAATTTATTATCTGTCCAGATGATGAACTGGTTGCTACAGGATTCGAGAGAATTGAACTTCTTACTATTAAGTGATTTTGTAGAGATCGAGATACATGGTAATCTGAAGGTGCATTAATTAATTTGATTTTTATGGCTTATCAACTTTTTACAAATAAATATCGCATAAACATATTTTTGAAAATAATAACAATTATTTTAGATACAAGTTCTACTATTTAACACATAGCTGTGAGAGGAGAATGAATCAATGTATAATGTCAGGGCGTAGTAGAGCATCCCAGTCAAGATATACCAATGTCTGTCGGCAAAGAAATGTAAGCTCTGACGTTATCCAGTTGTCCTATTGGAAAACAACACATTCCGATTGACTAAATTCAGACGCTTCTTATTGCTGGAAATGCAACCAATGAAATCTTTCTTTTCCATTAAATAGTGAAGCAACCAAACATCGCAGCAATTCGTCTATGTTTTCAAATGCTTTACAACGCACCTATGAGATAAGTGGAATATATCTGGGATGGCCCGTGTCGTATGACCTGGAATATTTCAATGATCATTTAATTTTATCATTATAACTTTCTGTCTGATAGAACCTACATTTTTCATGTTATTGCTTACTGTATATTTTTCAATATCTGTCTATATTTATGAGCTGAGTTATTGCAATTATTTACATGATTTACTTTCTTCGGACTGTTGTCCCCATCTTTATTGCAATATTCAGGATGTTCCGACCGGTGATTAAAATTTCGAACTGAACCCTTTATTTTGTCCACCGGGGTAGATTTTTCTAGTTCCACGTGCCATGCCTCAACTGGATGTCTCAGTTACCTCCCTTTAACTCAATTCTCCACGTTTTTGTTTACTGGATCCAACCAACGCTTATATCCATGTTATATACCGCACCTATGAACACTAATGGATATGTCTCAATTCTCATAAATACGTTGGACATTACTGTAAGTGACGGCAATATGCTGTCTAAGTAGGCCTTGTGCCATAATTGTATATTTCATACAATAAATATATTTATGCTGTCTAAGTTGTCCAGAACAAGCAGTGGTTTACCTACTTCGCGCCGCTGGCGAGTATTGTATTTTGTTGCTGTTATAAGATTACCATTTCATTTCCAACCTCCGTTTTGGTTATTCCTCATTCAGTAACATTTTTAAATTATAACAATCCACTTGGATATGTGTCCCAAAGAAGGCCGAAACGTCGTAGAGATAGCAATGAAGATGACGACAACAGCCTGAATTATGTAAGTAATGTATATTTTTTGTCATTTGTCGGAGTTTAGGGAATAAAGACGTTCTGGCAGAAAGAGTATGAATTAAATGTAGGTTGAATTTATTCAAATATCAATTAACAATATTTATTGAAATTCACGATTACGAGTCATGCAACCCATTAGGAGGTTGCTTTCTCCTAGACCTGTTGCCATCCAAGGCTATAGAACCCAGTCTGCCCTGGTATTCACCCATCGCTGGAGGTAAAAAAGATGGATTCATACCTTTCACAAGGATGTTAGCACGTAAGTGAATGCAAGGAATTCGACTAGAACTCATTTGTAAATTTTAATACCTCGAAAACAAAATTGCCATCATTTTAACCACCATGGAGAAATTTACCTGCCTGCCATTAGCATGAGTGATGCTCGACTCCTGGAGAATGTCACATTGCTCCTTCTTGGCCTCACGTTTTCAACTGTCTTGAAGTGGAATAACTACATTGAATTAATAGCATCATCGACTGCAAGGAAAGTTGGTTCATTGTGTCGTACCAGAAGGGTTTTCCATCTTGCACATTTACAAATCGTTCGTACATTGAATACTGTTACCATATTTGGTATGATGCTCCTAGTGTTCATCTCAGGGTTCTTGACAAAATCCAAAGAAGGATCTGTAATATAATTGGTCCTGACTTGGCATCTCGACTTCAGTCATTTTCTCAGATTCGTGATGTGGCGTCCCTCAGTTTTTTCTACAAATATTTTCATGGCAACGGCTCTGACTAGATTTTTTCTTCTGGTGCCCCAACATGAATTTAAGCCTGTTACTAGATTGGCATTTAGGTCCCACCCCTTTTACTGATGAAATAGTTAAACGTAACAGCTACTTCTACTCCAACAATTTCTTTTCTCACACCTTCCTACGGTGGAACTCCCTTCCGTTTATTTGCTTCCCTGATAACACTAATCTTCAAAACTTTAAATGCAATGCCAATCGCCATCTTCGGTCGTCTTGAATCCCGTTCAGCTTTTATCCATTTCTCAGTCCCCACCTCCCCTATACCCAGTATTTTCTCTTACTTTCACTCTCTGCAACCCCTTTTGTACTTGATTCGGATGAAAAGATAAAAAAAAAACAATCAAACTTGGCTGTCCTATTCCTCAATACAAGCTACGTTCCATTTTACTCCATCGTGTAATCAGCTCCATTTTCAACGACTTCAGCCAAATAGAATGGCTAATTTTCGTTTCCATGTTTAAAGTAATTTGAGTTTTTTTACCCCAAAAATGTTTGAAACAGTTATTGAACTTAATTGCTTCTTAATATTCTGCCACTTATAAAATGTTACAGTTTTAGAAATAGATGAAAATTTAATGATTACTGCGGGTGTAGGAAAACCTCCTATCCTAACGATGTTAATTTTTCTTGGAGTGGTTTTACAGATAATTCTCTGGCCTTATCATACAAGAGAATAACACTGTTTCTCTTTACAAAAGCAGGACACTTTCGATAGTAATGTTTTGTTTACCTGATCAAGTTGTTGGTAATAAATTTCTATAATGTCGGTCCTTCCATGTTTCAGCGGCTCGTAGTAGACAATACCTTTTATATTCGACCAAGCAAAGCAAAGAGTTCTGTACAGGCTTAGTTTTGGTGTTGGCACTGGTTTCATTTTCTGTTACAATACAAATCTCATTTTTCATCACCTGTAGCACTGTGAGGCAAAACTTAAAGGCTGGCTCTCCTGATTAAAAGATTGCTGCAGATTGTAGAATGTTGTATTCGATTGTCAAAAGCAAAAGTTCATGAGGAACCAAAATTTCATCGTTGCAATCTTTTCCAAATAAACTCTGAAATGTACTATAAATGACATACTTTCGGATAGAACAGATGATAAACGAATTTTAGATAGTTTCCTACTATTCAACCTTTTGTTCAGCTTTAGTTGACTCATATCTCATAGCGATGAAAAACGTAACTACTTTTCAAGAAGTTTAATACTCTAAATGCACCTTTCGTATTTCAAAAAGAAATTATTGTATTCTCTTTGTTCTATGCTGTAAGATAACAAGTTGTTATCAGTTTTGACTTGGCATCTCGACTTAAGCACGTTAGCTGTAGATATAAAAAAAAACTATCAATTCGACACTAAAACTCTTGTGCTTTCAGCATCGCTGATTTTGACTTGTTTGCAAAAATAACCATGCCTCTTGACCTATGGAGATAAACCGTATCTTTGTTTTTCCTCACTCAGCAAGAATAATAAGAGATTATTTTCAGCAAAGGGAAAAGAAAAATCCCCTACATGAGAGAGTTAGACTCTGAAATAACAACGATAAGGTGGGTAAAAGTGCTGTGTTTATGTGTATCCCCTGTAAACTTTGCAAATTGTAAATGCATTGCATCTTCCACACTGAAGTATCTTAATTGGCGGCAAATATGGTTGGCAGTACTTTTGAACAGGTAACGTTTGAACAGGTAATTTAATTTCAAACGTGACTAAAATTTATTAAATATATAAATATTATAGAAAGTGAAATTTCAAAGCGTCTTTTTATACGATTCCTGTGGTGATTGTAAATTTTAAATTTCTTGTGAAAATAGAGGGAAAGAAAACGCTGTACAAACAACAAAAATGTGCCGTCTGTGCCGTAGCTGAGAGCACTGTTTGTGTGTGGTGTGCTGCGTTCAGAAATAAAAAAAAATTGATCTGGAAGACCAAGAAGGTAAGCGATCATTGATGAAAACCAAGTAGAAAGGATGATTAAAAATGATACAGGTTGCCCGACACAGGAGATCGCAGCAATATTCTACATAAGCGTTGTAGGGTATTTGAAGAGACTTGCATACGTAAATCCTTACTATGGTTGAGTGCCTCATGAATTGACTAAAAAATAACTTTAATGGACGGCATTTCCATCTTCGATTCTCTGTTCAAACTCGACACAAACGGCCAATCAAGACATGATGAAAATTGGATTATTTACAACAACGCAGAGCAAATAAGGTACTGGGGAAAACGAAAGGAGCCGACGTTTACTACCCCCCAAAAGACGTTCTGCATCCGGAGAAGGTGATGTTGTACATTTAGTAGGGCTGGAAGGGCATTGTGCATTACAAGTTCCTTTTTTAAATCAGTTGTTAAATTCAGAATAATACTACACCATTTAAATTGACTAAAGGCAGCGATGGATAAGAATTGTCCGGGATTAGCCAATCGCAAAGTGATTTTCTTTTCTATTTTTTAATGAATTCACTCCAAGCAAGGCAATAAAAGCTATTAGAATGCAAAAGGTTTTGAAGCTGAAATGAACAGAGATGACAATAAAAAACGGTATTCAAAGAAAAAGATGACGATTGATGATTGTAGCATGAAATCAAGAAGCTAGAAGTGAGTTAACAGCATTGTTGGCGATTCCATATAATCATTCCATGTAATCATTCCATATAATCATTCCATGTGATCATTCCATGTGATCATTCCATGTAATCATTCCATATAATTCCATATAATGGTTCCATATAATCATTCCATGTAATCATTCCATATAATCATTCCATATAATTCCATGTAATCATTCTACAGAAAAATGTCATTGAAAAAGTTAAAACGTTGAGATGCAGTGATTGACTCACATGGAGTTTAGTAACAGTTATAATGATGGAAGGTAAAAACCGCTTAAATGATTAATATAGAGCACGTAGGTTTTGGGGGCGTTAAAATTAACAAACCACTTCTTTCCCCAGTTAACAACAAATTGAGGGTCACTTACATTATTTACATTATTCGGACTGTTATCCTCACCTTCATTGTCATATTCACGTTTCGGCCGTTGTACGCTCCGGCCTAGTTCAGGTGATTGGAATTTCGAACCGAACCCTTTATTTCGTCCACTGGGGTAGATTGTTCTAGTTCCACGTGCCATGCCTCTTTCTGATGTCTCAGTTATTTCCATTTAACTCATCTCTCCAAGTTCGGTTCACCAAGAACACATGGCCCAGTGGGTAAAGACGTTGGTTAGATCCATTGGCTTGATCCAAAGAGTTGTGAGTTTAATAACAGCCCACAGCATCGATGAACCAAACTTAGAATGCCTGAGCCAAATACACTGCCGCTAAAAAATAATAGTCTGAAACTATTATGTAACAAAATCTTGGCACCCTTACTGAGGAGTTCGCCGCAGCGCCCTCCATAGAAAATAAATTCACGGATTTTTTTTGATTTTTTTTTGTATATCTTGTACTTATAATTTCACCATCGAAAGATAATGTCAGTATAAAGTCTTTGTTGAAGTTTTTGAAGTATGGAATATCAAAAAGAACCTGGTTTCTTGATACAGACAAATTATGTCACTTATTAAGCATCTCATAGAGAGGATTAACACATCTTTGCTGTAAATCCGCCATGGATTTACCGGGCTGATCAAAACCATAACAAAAAAACAAAAACATTTTCCCATACATTCTATAGGTGAGGCAGGAAGTCAAATGAGTCCAAGAATTTCAGAAAATATTTGCATTTAGTGAAAACGGTTATTGGCATTTCATATTTCTATTTACATTGTTCAGACTGTTGCCTTAATCTTTATTGCCATATTCACAACATTTGGGCCGTTTTACGCTCCGGTCTTCTTCAGGTGATTGGAATTTCAAACCAAACCCTTTATTTCGTCAAATGGGGGGAGATTTGTTCTTACGTATGTCTCTTCCGAGTGTATCACTGCCAGTTATCTCCCTTTAACTCAACTCTCCAAATTTTCGTTTTCGTTCACCTCAGCTGTAACCAGATATTGAACTCACAACACTTTGAATTCAACCAACGTTTTTGTTCACTCAGCCATGAGGACATCAGTATATGAACTTTGGGGATTTATAAAGCTAACCATTTTTAACAGAGCTCATATTGCAATTAGCCGTAATTAATAGAAGTTATGACCTTTAATATTAAATAGTGTTGCGTGACTAACGAAGAAGTAGAGAGGAAATGCTCCCTGAAATATTCCTCGCAGATTCCCAGGTTTTAATAAACTCAGTGCAGGACTATATATGAGACTTACAGAATCTATTATAGGCAATTCATTTCATGTAGAGACTTGTAAAATCTATGATAATACCGAAGTATCATTCATATATCAGGAAAAATTTAAATTCTTATAAAAACAAAAAACAACAATTATGGCTGTTTATTCTTTTACAAATTGCAGTTGAAGCATAGATGAAGACCTTCCCCAGAATACTTGTTCACAGTCTCCATCTCGAAAGAACACAGTAAATGAGGATGTCTCTCCTTATTCTAGAAACTAAAAAAGTAGAAAATCTGAGATTTCATTCTGTTATAGTCCTGGTGAAGCACATTATCATTTATTTAAGTAGAAGATAAAAGAAGCCTTATCTCGAACCAATATACTAGAACAAAACAAAAGAAAGGGAAAAGATTGTATAGCGCCAGTTTTCCAATCTCTATCAGTGATGGGAAGAAACCATTTACGAAGAAATGTCGCTATAAAGAGTTTCTTTCACGTTCTTTCTACTGAATGTTATACACTCTGGACAAAATACCTGTCGCTGCCACGTGGTGTAATGGTTAACAAGCTTCTTTCGCATGATCGATTACAACTGAGTTTTGAGTTCGATCCTCACTGGGTGCTCGAAACTTTCGGCCTTTGATCACATCTGAGCTATGCTTATTAAATCACTACAATGGTTAAAAGATCGGCAATTCTTTTTCTTCGTTGTTACAGGTTCAGCAAAGAAAACAAAGCAAATCAAAAGCCTTTTACGTATATCCCTTTCGGTGGTGGACCACGGATTTGCATTGGAATGCGATTATCTCAGTATGAAATCCGAATAGCTGCAGTGGCGATGCTGCGCAAGTTCCTTCTTTTTCCGTGTGACAAGAGAAACGTAAGCAACCTTCATCTTTCCGAATACAATAATTGTAATCTATTTTTGTTTTTCTCTTTTGTTTTTTCTTTTTCTTCTTTCTTTTTTCTTTTTCTCTCTTACTTTTTCTTTTCTTCTTTGTTAACTTTTTTATCCTCTTTTACTTTTCTTTCTTTTTTTTCTTTTTTCTCTTTCCTCTTTTTCATTTTCCGTTTTATTTTTTATTTGTCGTTTTTTTAATTTTTGTTTTCCTTTTTTCGTTATTCTTTTTCTGTTTCATTTTATTTTTCTCTTTTATTTTTCGATTTTCTAATTTTCTTATTCTCGTTTTTTTCTTTTATTTTCATTCTCTTTTTTTTTCCTTTTTATATTGCTCGTTCATTTTTCCTATTTTCCTTTACTTTATCAATTAAAAAATCTATCCTCAACGCACTGATAGTAAATAAATGCTGACGTCAAATCAATAATCGGAGTCTTTAAGGCAAACCCGATCTTGTTCTTAGCGTCATCCTGCCAACTCCCGCGACACCAGTGACAAACTCTCTTACACCCTTACTTTGGGGTAATATCGATACTGTGGAAAGGGAGACAATGCTACATGGACAACTGTCTGATTTCCATGCAAACTTTCCTAGGTTCATATAATTTTCAAGGTGCAGATTCCTAGTCTCGCGAGACTGATGGATACCATAAAGGGGTAGTACATAATTACAATGATTTTTCCTTTTCAAATCAACGTAAAACACTTAAGATAAAAAGTGTTTAATTCGGTTGATTCACATTTAATTATTCTCCTTCTGAAATGTTCTTTTTTTTTCTTTTCTTCCAGAGTCTCACACTTGGAACAGGAGTATTTGGTCTTTTTGTTGCCCCGGAGGGAATTTGGGTCAGATTCGAACCTCGATAGTTCAATGTCATTTTAAAACATCCGCGACAAAGTTAAAAGTGTTTACTTATTTCTCTGCATGAGAAATATTCTAAAATAAAAGAAATGCAATAAAACTTGTTTGCCATTGTTGAATGTATATCGACAATTAGGAATTATTTTAATCATTTTAATAATTGTTTAATATTTTTCTTACAGTCGTCTTCGTCCGCCATGTGTATCGTTTTAGTTTTGTTTTTCTGTTAACAATTTTGCAGTTGGGATAAAATAGATCTTTAGATGTTGTCTCACAGATACAGCCAAACATACAGGAGAGTAGTCATTAATAAAACGTAATATGTTTTCACGTGGGTTGATCATGCGGCTCTAGAAATAGCCACATTGCTGAAAAAATGACCTATTGTAGACTAATAATAACCTGACAACCAAGATAAAAATTGTAACAATGTACTATCATAAATTAGGTTTTATTTGTACACGACGTGAGTGTTAACATCTAATAATGCAATAATGATTAATATGCAATTTCTTTATAGTAATGAAAATAGAAATTATAGTCGTAAAAATACGAACAAGTCTGCGTTAAACTTTTTGGTTTGGTTTGTTTTGTTTTACGGCATATCAAACTCAATGGGTTATACAGTGGCCTAAGAAAAGTTTTTAGCCAAGAGAAATAAACTAAATTCAATTTCAAAATTTAATTACGTAATTCCAACTCAACATAAATAAACAGTATTTGGAATTAGTATGGAGTAGGTCCTCCATTTCAGCGCTTGTATTCGATTTTTCATGGATTCGATCAAGTTATCAACAATCGTCTGAGCCATATTTTGTCACTGCTTTACCAATGTTTCTTTAAGTGTTGCTACTCACGTGATTTTGGTTGCACGCTCCCGAAGTCTTCGGTCAAGGTGCTCCCAAACATGGTCTATTGAATTCATGTCCGGATTTTGGGCTACCCATGGCAGTGACTTGATTCCTTGAGATTCCTTTCAGGCTTTTGCTATTTTGCTCATATGACATGGCGCTCCATCTTCTTGAAAAAGGTAGACATTCTTGTCAATCTGATTGGTTACAAATAGTGGGAGTAGTCCTTTCTATAATATCTGACAGTATTTTGAACCATTCAACCGCTCGTCAACAAGAATCAGCTCAGATTTCCTCCGTATTTAATGCCGATAAGTTTTTTATTGCTGGTAATATTTCTCTTCAAAATTGTATTGCTAAAAATAATTTTTTTTCTCCAAAAATTTATTGCTAGCATTAAAACCTATTTTTACACTTTCATAGTGTTTTGATCTCATTTTGGGGGTTAATTATTTGCCCATAGCTGGGACCCTAACAGGTGCTACAACCCCGAATCAGGGTGGACCTAGGAACACCAGCAATTAAGAGGTGGTTCCACGCTCCTCAGAGGCCTTGCTGTCGCATGTAGTTTATCGTCTTATCCAGGTTGCCGCATTTGGGGAGGGTTTTATCCCCTCTACAGAGATGCAATCGGCGTATTTTGAAGCCCCAGCCGACAGGGCGGTGCGTTAAACGGTAATAAAAATTAAGAAAATGACAGAAAAAAAATAAACCTAGGTATACTATAGTGGCAAAAAAAAGAACTAAAAGGAAGCAGTAAAAGTTTAAACAGTTCATCAACTTTGTGTTTTAAAGTGAAAAGCATAAAATATGTCCGTCTGCCGAATTTATATGAAAGTGATGATGTAACTATAATCAACTGGTTTTTATCTTTTTTTAATTTTTTTTTTTTTACTGATTCGGAAATTGTAAATACAGTGTAACCCAGAGAGACCCGGATATAAGAAAAACCCGGATTTAAGAGAGATTTTGTCTGGTCCCAAATTAGAGCCTGTGTTAATGTATATATAATAGACCAAACCCGGATATAAGAGAAACCCTGATATAAGAGACTTATTCTCCGACCCCGACAACTCTCTTATATCCGGGTTACACTGTAGTGTAATGACAAAAGTACGCAGATGTAGACTTTAAGAAAGCTTTATTCAGGTGAGAATACAAGGATCGTGTATAGTGTCCTTTTATAGTCCCAGCAAACAGAAATAGCTCTCAAAAGAGGAGAGTAGCAAAACAAGGGGAGACCACTCTTGATTATTCATAACAAATACATCGCCTCGACAATTGTCCTCCAACAATAAATCGTCACTGAAATTTGGATTACAAAGAAAAGAAATTTAAACAAAACGCAGTGTCATCGGTTGTTCGCTTTGTACCGATTATCGGCGCGGAAAATAAACTCGGCGGAAAGTGTTCAAATTTTGATCGAGTTAGCTTTGTTCCCTTCACGCAAATGCCTATGAAAGAATCGCAAAACCATCTAATTCCAGCTTTTCTGGCTTTTGCGGGCAGCAAGTCTAAGTGACGGTCAACTTTGAATCCAACCACACCCATTTAGTGCCGCTTCAATTCAAATTAGTTACGCACATAATGGACGTGATCGTTGTATTGTTTTGCGAGAAACTAAATAGCCGTGACAAACGACGATTATCAACAACGTGGAATTGCTTAAGTATTTAATTAATTAATTAATTGCACGATTTAAAAACCTAATTTATAATCCTGAAATTTTTTATTTTATTCTATACGACTAGTTTTAGTTTAAAAACAAATCTCTCGCAAATATGTCACTTTTTTGTAAAGTCAAATTTAAATTATTTACTGAATCAAGTGCTATTTTCGATAAATACATGAATAGTTTAGGTTAATGAGCTTGACCATTGCTTGTTCATTTTCTTTCAATTTTTTCATAAGCCCAGAACAAAACACATCTCTTAGTATTATATAAATAAATATAATGGTAGCCGTATGAGTATCAAGAACACTTCTACAAACATAACATTTTAAAGTTATATGTGTGCGTGTGATTTAACTGAAAATGTTGACCGTCTATGTATCTTTCTATGTAAACGCTAACCAGTGTTTATTGAGTTTTTCGCTATTCGTTCGATTAATTCTAACCTAAAAGCAATATTTGTCTGCATAAGATTCTTTCGGGAGGAAATGCGTCATTTTTTCACTTTGTCAATCTGACACATTTATTTTTATAACTTACCTGTCGCACACACACAGAGAACACACACACAGCACACACACACACAGCACATGCATACATACATACATACATACATCTATCTATAAGTGGACATTGAGATGAACACCAAGTGACGTGGTAGCGGTCTGTTTCGGTCTTCAACGCATTCTTCTGATCTGAAGATTGTGTTGCATTTTAAAACAGACCGTCACCGCTTAAAATTGATCTCAGCGTCCACTTTTATATTTGTATACGCACTATAATAGTGAGCACTTTTACTCATAAACATGGCTTATCTTAAAACTATATATATATATATATATATATATATATATATATATATATATATATATATATATATATATATATATATATACATTTTTCCTTTCATTTCGATGTTGGAAGTGTTACCTGATGACCCGGAGTCCTTTAAAAGGATTTTGGTGAAATAAATTATTGTAATAGTACTTTAAAGTGGTCTGTTTTTCATTAAATTTATATATATATATATATATATATATATATATATATATATATATATATATATATATATATAGTTAATTACCCGTTGAGCTGTTAGAGCTAGATCAGATCAGAGATCAGCTACAAGAATTGGAACATCGTGGTTTTGAAAGTGCGTCAATAAATTTTAATATCATATGCATAGATGTTTACCTATGATCTGAGATCGTTCCTGAGTAAATCGTTACGATAAAGAATAGATTTACCAAACCCGATTGATTAATCAATAGATAGATTTGTCTATCGTGTGGTTCACACTACTCCCTGATCTTTTGAACAGGAGTAGAGATTTATCCCTTGATTCCTGTTTAGGATTGGATTTCCGGTTCCCTCTAAAGTCTTTTCCTGCTCTTTCACTTCCGGTGGCCCCTTGGTGGCATAATCGCATTCCTTAGGCTGGTGCCTCTTACTCTGCAATGCTCTACCTCGAGTGGCGCTTGGGGCCTTTACAGGGTGAACATCATTGTAAAAAATATATTATGTTCTATTATTAAAATAAAGTTAATCTATTAATCAGTTACATTCTGCATTTTTACGACCATTAAAATTGTCTTTAAACGTTGAATAGCAGAGGTCAATTACGAAATCTTGCATACAAATGCTAAGTTTAAAATAGTCAACTAATGCACTAAAAATAAAAGTTGATTAGTAACTTTAACTGAAGTCGCAACATGTTTTTCACACTAAAAGTATCACTGGCTATAAACTCAATGATAAATATGTGAAAAGCCATTTTGGTTTTTCACATATTTAAATAAATAAATAAAAACTAGAAAGTAACAAAAAACATTCACGAACGAATGGTAGAACTCGGCATTATTTCGAGGCTATACCAACCAATTAAGAAACAAAGATCAACTAAAACCAAGAGGGTTTTGTTTTTTTTGTTTTTTTGAGGGGCGGGAATAAAGTACGGCGAGAAACACGGTACTTTTGTGCCGTTTGGGAAAACAAACCACTTTTCTGCGTTGTTGATTGTTTCAAAAATCACCATCCGAGCAAATAGTTTAGACATTTCTTCTTGCTTTTCAAATGTTTCGCTTCAACAAATTTTCTCATAAAAAGATTTTTATCACACCCAGACACTATTGTCTCGACTGTCGATTACTTCCCTACGGCCATTGTCTGCAATCGACGCTGCTCCAAGGAAACGTGCGAAAATTGTAACGCTGGACGAACACAATGGCAAGCGTTACCAGTGAGCAAATCAAAGTACAAAGACTGACCCGGAAACTCTCCTGATTTAAATCCAATCAGAATCTGTGGTCAATCTGCAAGGAACGATTTCGTGGAATGGAGATACGAAGGACTAATATGTGCACTGGGTCATGTTTCGAGAAAAAAGTAAATAATAACGGAATTATTCATTTTGTTTCAATTAATTTGCACAAGGTTTAGTTCCCTGTAGGATTTTTCATTCCTACCCTAAACGACAGGTATCAATTATTTGCGTTTAAAACAACGCAGAACCTCGTAGTTGTAGTTTGATAGTCAGTACCAAAACACTCAGACTCACTCAAAGCCATTTTTAACCATTGATCTTAGAAAGCAGTTGTATACAGCTGACAGTTTAGATATTTGTGAACAGATTTCGCGCCATATATGATATCCATATGAATGTCTCGATCTGATGAGGTTACTTACGAACGCGACTTCAGTTTTCAGATGGATGTTTCGGTTGCGTAACAATTTACGGTGTTGGGCGAAACTATCTCTGGTACTACACGTGGTCGGCATCATAATGAAAAAACTGCCAAATGGTAGTCTATGTGTCAATTTAAAAAAAATAATTATATTCTGTATGAAGGCAGACAAAAATGCAGCTGTCTATATTTACAATATTTACACTGGTCAGACTGTTGTCCTCATCTTTATTGCCATCTTCACGACTTTTCGAAATTCTTATCAGCTGAAGAAGACCGAAGCGTGGAAGGGCCGAAAACATCGTGAACATAACAATAAAGATAAGGACAATAGTTCGAACAATGTAATTAATGTAAAAATGCAGCTGCTTCTAGTTTTTACTTGCGCACAAATATATTTTAGTTCTAAACTTTTCTAGGTTCAACGTGACGGCAAAGGTTTTCAGAAATATCTAAACCATCAGCTGTATACAATCGCCTTTCTAAGATCTATGAAGAAAAAAGCCTCTGAGCGAGTGAAACATGAGGTTCTTGGTAATGAACAACCTTCTTTAAATATTGTGAACTGGCGCTAAAGTATGACAAACAAAGATCTGTACCAAATAACAAAAACCACATCACTTGAGGACATTCAACAAAAACAACTGATAAAATTGATATAACTCAAAATGAAAATAATGACATAATCCAGATGTTGACATTCCACACTACTTAAAACAAAAGGTTAGAAAGGAAACGATCATCAATACTGGAAAGAGCAATAACAGCTACTGAAATTGAGAAACCTATTTTCCTGAGAAATTGTTTTAAGAGAAAGATTTTATAAATTTAAACCGAAAGCGCGACTAGCTGCACAGTCTATGAATATCAAATGTTTCGTTATAGGGAAACGGCTAATATTTCCATTAGCATTAATATATATTACAATTACTATTATAAATGATCCGAGTTCTGCATAATTGTGCGTTTCTTGCTGTGACTAAAAACAATACTCCGTTAACATTTTTTAGCAAAACAGTTCAAAAAAGCTTAGAGAAAATGCAATATCCGGTTTAATTGGGCAAAAATTCTCCTAATGATTTTAAGTATAAATTAATAAAAAGAATAGTCTCTTCATGGAGGATAACACCTGGCCTGTTAACTGCAAATTACATTGTCATTTCTCTCTAACTCTCCGCAATCTTCCTCGTTAACTACCAGGGGAGACATTTTGAAGATCATTTGTGAATATCTATGATGATACAACGGTATATAGGCACACTTCCTAAACCATAAATGTCAAGAGTTTGGCAGCTGATCTCGGCATTGACCCCCAAACCCCTAAAATGACCAGAGCTTGGAAGCTGATCTCTCCTCTGACCCTCAAAACCCTAAAACGACCAGAGTTTTGCAGCTGATCTTGACTTTGATCTTCAAAAGTGTAAATGACCAGAGCTTGGATGCTGATCTCGACTGTGACCTCTAAAACCCCAAAATGACCAGGGCTTGGCAGCTGATTTCGCCTCTGATCTCTAAAACTCTAAATGACCAGAGCTTGGCAGCTGATCTAGCGTTTGACATCTAAAACTCGAAATCACAAGTGCATGGCAGCTGATCTCGCCTCTACCTTCAAAAACCATCAATGACCAGAGCTTGGCAGCAGATCTCACCTCTGGCCTCCAAATCTCTAAATGACCAGAGCTTGGAGGTCATCGCACCTCTGACCGCCAAAACTCAAAATGACGAGAGCTTGGAGGCTGATCGCGCCTTTGACCGCCAAAATCATAAATGGCCAGAGCTTGGTAACTGATCTCGGCTCTGACCTCCAAAACCCAAGAATGACCAGAGATTGGCAGCTGATCTAGTCTCTGACATCCAAAACTCTAAATAACCAGAGCTTGGCAGCTGATCAAGCGTTTGAAATTTAAAACCCTAAATCACAAGAGCATGGTAGCTGATCTCGCCTCTAACTTCAAAAACCATAAATGAGCAGAGTTTGGCAGCTCATCTTGCCTCTGACTTCAAAACATAAATGACCAAAGTTTGGCAGCTGATCTAGCCTTTGACATCTAAAACTATAAATGATCATAGCTTGATAGCTGATCTCGCCTCTGACCTCCAAAACCCGAAAAGTGCCTTAACTTGGCAGCTGATCTCGCCTCTGTCCTCCAAAACCAAAATTGACCAGAGCTTGACAGTTGATCGCACCTTTGACCACCAAAACCATAAATTACCAGAGTTTGGCAGCTGATCTCTCCTCTGACCTCCCAAACTCTAAATGACCAGAGATTGGCAGCTGATCTAGCCTTTGACAATTAAAACCTTAATGACAAAAATCATGGCAGCTGATCTCGCCTCTGATCTCAAAAACTCTAAATGACCAGAGCTTGCGAGCTGATGGCGCCTCTGATGTCCAAAACGCAAAATGACCAGAGCTTGGCAGCTGATCACGTCTCTGAACTCCAACACTCTAAATGACCAGAACTTGGCAGCTGATCTAGCGTTTAACATCTAAAACCCTAAATTACAAGAGCATGGCAGCTGGTCTCGCCTCTGACTTCAAAAACCATAAATGACCAGAGCTTGGCAGCTGATCTCCCCTCTGACCTCTAAATCTCAAAATGACCAGAGATTGGCATCTGATCTAGCGTTTGACATCTAAAACCCGAAATCACAAGATCATGACAGCTGATCTAGCCTCAGACCTCAAAAACTCCAAATGACCATAGCTTGCAACAGATCGCGCCTTTGACCACCAAAACCATAAATGTCCAGAGATCGGTAGCTGATCTCGCCTCTGAACTCCAAAACTTAATATGACCAGAGCTTGGCAGCTGCTCTAGCGTTTGACATCTAAGACCCTAAATCACAAGAGCATGGCAGCTAATCTCGTCTCTGAATTCAAAAAGTCAAAATGACCAGTGCTTGGCATCTGATCTAGCGTTTGACATCTAAAACCCTAAATCACAAGAGCATGGCAGCTAATGTCGTCTCTGAATTCAAAAAGTCAAAATGACCAGTGCTTGGCATCTGATCTAGCGTTTGACATCTAAACCCCTAAATCACAAGAGCATGGCAGCTGATCTCGTCTCTGAATTCAAAAAGTCAAAATGACCAGAGCTTGGCATCTGATCTAGCATTTGATATCTAAAACCCTAAATCACAAGATCATGACAGCTGCTCTAGCCCCAGACCTCAAAAACTCCAAATGACCATAGCTTGCAGCAGATCGCGCCTTTGACTACCAAAACCATAAATGTCCAGAGATCGGTAGCTGATCTCGCCTCTGAACTCCAAAACTTAATATGACCAGAGCTTGGCAGCTGCTCTAGCGTTTGACATCTAAGACCCTAAATCACAAGAGCATGGCAGCTAATCTCGTCTCTGAATTCAAAAAGTCAAAATGACCAGTGCTTGGCATCTGATCTAGCGTTTGACATCTAAAACCCTAAATCACAAGAGCATGGCAGCTAATGTCGTCTCTGAATTCAAAAAGTCAAAATGACCAGTGCTTGGCATCTGATCTAGCGTTTGACATCTAAACCCCTAAATCACAAGAGCATGGCAGCTGATCTCGTCTCTGAATTCAAAAAGTCAAAATGACCAGAGCTTGGCATCTGATCTAGCGTTTAACATCTAAACCCCTAAATCACAAGAGCATGGCAGCTGATCTCGTCTCTGAATTCAAAAAGTCAAAATGACCAGAGCTTGGCATCTGATCTAGCGTTTGACATCTAAAACCCTAAATCACAAGAGCATGGCAGCTAATCTCGTCTCTGAATTCAAAAAGTCAAAATGACCAGAGCTTGGCATCTGATCTAGCATTTGATATCTAAAACCCTAAATCACAAGATCATGACAGCTGCTCTAGCCCCAGACCTCAAAAACTCCAAATGACCATAGCTTGCAGCAGATCGCGCCTTTGACTACCAAAACCATAAATGTCCAGAGATCGGTAGCTGATCTCGTCTCTGAATTCAAAAAGTCAATATGACCAGAGCTTGGCAGCTGCTCTAGCGTTTAACATCTAAACCCCTAAATCACAAGAGCATGGCAGCTGATCTCGCCTCTGACTTCAAAAACCATAAATTACCAGAGTTTAGCAACTGATCTTTCCTCTGACCTCCCAAACTCTAAATGACCAGAGTTTGGCAGCTGAGCTAGCCTTTGACATCTGAAAACCTAAATGAAAAAAATCATGGCAGCTGATCTCACCTCTGACCTCCAAAACTCAGAATGACCAGAGCTTGGCAGCTGATCTCGCCTTTGACAGCCAAAACCCAGAAGTGACCAGAGCTTAGCAGCTGATTTAGTGTTTGATATCTAAAACCACTTGATATTCCCATGTCATACACCCATCATGGTACTAACCAAGCCGACGTTGCTTAACTTCGGTGAACGTTTGAGATGTTTCAACGTGACATGGCCGTAAATTGTACCAACCTACAGCATCTCGTATTCCCAAATGGTCACTCATCAAGGTATTGACCAGGCTCCACATTGCTTAACTTTGCTGATCATGCTAGAAATGCATTTCAAAGTGATATAGCTGTCAAATATACCACCCACACGCTTAAGCATACGGTATTCCCAAGTGGTCACCCATTTAGGTACTGACCTTACGACCCTCACATCCACGCCTACAGCATCTGGTATTCCCAAATGTTCACTCATCTAGGTACTGACCAGGCTAGACATTGCTTAACTTCCCAAATCGTACGTGACACGGTGAGTATTTCAGGTTGACATTACTCGATAAATATTTATGTGCATGAAGTATTTTGATATTAATTGGTGTTCTCTTTATATAAAGTGTAATGTATTTTTTATCTAATCTAATTCTGATGTCCTTAAAGGTGTTGGGAGTGGATGTATGTATGCCGGGAGGATTACATCCATATGGTCTGAGTATGTATATATATATATATATATATATGTGTGTGTGTGTGTGTGTGCGCGCGCACGCGCAATCAAGAGAAAGGAATGTATTTATTTTTCATTTACGACCAGAACCCGGAGTAAAAAGAAACAAACGTTTGTTCAGAAATGGATTTTTATGGTGTTTTATATATTCCCAACTTTTTACTGGTCACCTTGTTTTTTCTACTCAGCCTTTATCTGTAAGTTCACAATTATTCTTATTCATTTAATTTGCTATTTGATACAAGCATTTACCAAACATTTTACCTGAGACCTAAGATAAATGAATGTTTGGGGTTTTTTTTACAGATTTTTTGTACAGATTGGATTGGATTTCTTTTCCGAAGGATGTAATCAGTAGTTACACAATATTCAGCTCCTGGGAGACTTTTTTTTATTTTTATGCGTATGTTTATTCTCCTTAATTGCTCCCAGTGCTCTTACTACTACTGGATTAATGGTTGTTTTTAACTGTCAAAATGGTGTGATTTCCATTTCTATATCCTTATACCTGAAGAGTTGATCAAATTCTCAGACTGAAATGTTTGATCAGACGTTATTATCCTTTTTATAATTTATGCCGTAATGTGTTAATTTTATTATTATTATTATTATTGAATATATGATAAAAACCCTTCAGAAAATGAATGTCCCTCACATCCAAAGTACGCTCGTAAGTTAGTTTCGTAAAAAAGATGCAAACTTTAATTTTTAGGCTATTCTTCGAAACCCAGGGTGTAGTCACAACTTTTGGCGTATAGTGAATCTTCTAATGAAGGTATTATTATTATTATTATTATTATTATTTTCTTTGATGTCTGTTGTATATTCATTTCCTTTCGGGTCCCAGCCAGAAACCTAAGGTCAGAAATGGTTTCATGAGATTTTCTACTGAACATTTTTGCAATAAAATAAAATCACATAAGATTTACATAGATAAATCTCTATGGTAAGGGTGTGGGCTGTACTTGTGCGAATACTTTTTAATATTTCTTTAAGGCATAAGCGGTCAGTAATCCCTTCAATGAGTCTATTGGAATCTTTTTCAATCAATCAAAGGGCTCCAACTACAACTGGAATTGTTTATGTCCTTATGTGTCACGCTTTTGAGATTTCAATTTCACGGTCCATGTATTTTGATAATTTTTTGAAGATCTTCAAAGATACATTACAGTCTGCTGGGACTGCCATGTCAATAAAAAGGCACATTTTGTATTTGCAGTCTCAAAATTTTTATTATCATTATTATTATTATTATTATTATTATTATTATTATTAAGGTTACTGATGAACACTTTTTTTAAGTTAACTCTACATTTTCTATCCCAGACTGTTTTAAACAGATTTATTGTGGATTTATTCTTTCCAAATTCCATAAATAGACACGCCATAAATATCGGACCATAGTTTTTAAATTTCATTGTCAGTCAACACCTTTTATCCATTTTTATTCTTGAAAAAATAACTTTTTAAGATGCGTTATTTTAGTGAATCTAGGAGTGTTTGATTCTTGGTAAATTCTTTTTTTTTTCTTTTTATATGCCATGTCCTTTCAGGACGTAGGCGATCATGGCACTCCACCACCCTCTATCCCTTGCAACTCTCAACAAGTTCCTTCCCTTTGCTTCCTCCCCCAGACCACATTCTGTCATCCAGCTGCTCAATCTCGCCAGATATGACACGCGCTGCTTACCCCTGTCTCTCTTACCCTCTATTCGACTCGTGAGTATCAGATTCTCAAGGCCCTTTTTCCTCATTATGTTCCCCAGAAACTTCAGCTGCATCTTTCTGATGTTAAGAGTAAGAAATCTCCTAGAATTGAATCTTCTCTAAGACCTCATCGTTGCTCACACGCCCGGTCCATGATATCCTTGGTAAATTACGTTTGGGAAAAACAAACAAAAGGTAAAATGATAAAGTAATAAAAATTATGTGTACTAAAAACTATTTTATGGAATTCTTCGGTAAAAATTGATTACTAAAAATAAAAAATTAAATAAAACAGATTTTCACTCATGAAAATCAATCATTGAATTGAGATAGCGTTTTTGAGATGTATAAACATTTACCCGCTGCCCCACGCAGCAAGAGATGTGGCACAAGGCCGAGTTTAAAGTGGAGTACCCGAGCCCGTAGGCTCAGGCAAAAATTTCCTATAGACCACGTAAAAACGGGTTCAGTTTCCCGAGACGAGACTCTGCCCTTCGGCAGAACCTCGTCTGGGGGATACCCTCTGACATAAGACAGGTAAGTATTTCAGAAGTATATATTGGTAATTTTTTAATTTAATTCATTGTATAAGTAAAAAAACAAAAACCCACTCTGGAAAAAAAATTGGCTTATAGCTCTGTCTAAACACCGACTAGCACGCTTCTCACTGGAGACTTGTGGAGATCTCGTTGACTGTTCGCCCTGTGACTAATTAAAACCACACATTACACTGAGACCTATAAACAATAAACACATTAATCAATTCTTGATAGATGGCTAAAATATAAGTCAGTTGACAAAATTCCACTCCTGAACTAAAAACGGATTCTCACTTGAACAACGTGCTCCGTTGGGCGATAAATCAGATTTTGGATTTTGTTTTATTTCATACAAATCCATTGTTCAAATTTATAATTCTGTGAAGTCCTGATTTTTCTTAGCTTTAGATTTGACTTTATTCGATTTCATTTTTGGCTTAGTTTCTATTCATCTGGTCGATTCTGGTGCCAT
The DNA here is from genome assembly GCA_963932145.1 of Acanthosepion lycidas. NCBI lineage: Eukaryota > Metazoa > Mollusca > Cephalopoda > Sepiida > Sepiidae > Acanthosepion > Acanthosepion lycidas. The sequence continues at coordinate 7,135,579 of OZ010596.1, forward strand.
AATCTTGAATCAAACATTCCTAAAATTTAATTTTCAAATTACTGTTTAAAATATCGATCAGGATATATTTATTCCCAACCTTTTTACATATAAACCTAACCTTAGACATTTAAGTAAAGATCAGTCTGAATCACTAAACTATTATGGGTAGGCGCTACATAATCTTCCGAAAAATAGCTAAATAATGTTAAATACTTGGCTCTTTGCATATGTTTCTTTGTATTGTCTTCAATTGTTTAAATAATAAAATTCCTTAAAGCTTAGCTCCAAATGACTATTGTTGATACAAATTGGACGAAACCGTCTGCTTCACCCGGTCTCTTCTGCTTAACTCTTTATATTATGTATGGAGCTGAGTTCTGGAAATCACAAACATTCTTCATCAAGTATTTCCCAATCGGACAACTTCGTCTCGTCTTGTCAGATTTATTTCTAGTAACTCGTTTTGTCATCAAGAAAAGAATTCTCTCCATTTTAAGGCCCGAGAGTCACTGTAGGTAGAGGGTTACTTGTTTGTTTTGGATTGATTTGTTTTACGGTATATAAAACTCAGTGGGTTATTTAATGCCGACAAGATTTTTATTGCTGGTAATATTTTTTTCAAAAATATATTAACTGTCTTGTTTTTCCAAAACTATATTGTTGGTAATATTTTCCCAAAATATTATTGCTGGTAATATTACCAGCAATATATTTTTTTGATGGTAATTTTTTTAAAAAAAGATATATTGCTGGTAATATTTTTCTGTTTCAAAAATCTATTGTTGGTAATAATGCTCCTCAAAACCTCCTGATCAGAGGTCTTGCTGTCGGATGTAGTTTATCGTCTTACCTAGGACGCGGATGTAGTTTATCATCGTATCCAGGATGCAGATGTACTTTAACGTCTTACCCAAGAGGCGGATGTAGTTTATCGTCTTACCCAGGCCGCGGATGTAGTTTATCGTCTAACGCAGGATGCGGATGTCATTTATCGTCTTACCCTGGAGGTGGATGTAGTTTATCGTCTTACCCATGACGCGGATGTAGTTTATCGTCGTATCCAAGACGTAGAGGGTTACTGAACGAGGTTTGTTGATCTTTGACTTAAAGTGGCAGTTGGGGATTTTTCTGATGTGCTAGTGACATTCTGTTGTGTTTTTATATGTAGCATGTTTTCAGTGCAAGTGATCTTTAGACCATCTGTCTTAGTTTCTCGGGCTCTATAAGAAAAACGGAAAAAGTCAGCGAAATCAATAGTAGTCTGAAACTGAAAACATGCTACAAATAAAAACACAACAGAAAAATCACCAGTACATCACAAAAATACCCACAACCCTCACCAGTAAACTGTAGCTGACGACAAACTATCGGAAGATCCCAGGGAAACAAATAAAAAATATACAGGGATAACAGACACCCCAGAGAAACAGAAAACAGAGAAGCAACTCGTACAAAATATGCAATCAATCAATATATCTGGAAATACACGATAATACGGAAAAGAAGGGAAAACAGCACAAGTTTTTAACAATAATTCAAAACGATACAACCTCTTTCTGGAGGAGAAAAACTTGATTTTAAATAATAACAATTAAAGCTGAAGAAAATATACAAAACAAAGGAATAAAGGAAATAAGAATTAATAAAAAAAAAAAAAAAGAATAGACTAACTAAAGCTCGTGGCTATAAAAAAAAATACGTAAGGCTTAAACAAAAAAACATACGAAGGTACCCGTATCCATTAATCATCCAGTAGCCTAGATCTGTCAAAAAAATTAGTGACACACGATTTGCAGATCGTTTGAGGCAGGAAAACAGATGGTCACCATTCTGTGTTTATTCATATGTCTACACTGATTTTCCCTCACTTTCGGTCTGAGTATCTGTCTATTTATCTCTCTCTCGCTTTCTCTCTCTCCCCACAAACATGTACACATACACACACACAACTATATCTATATATATATATATATATATATATATATATATATATATATATATATATATGAGCCCAATTGATATAATACTAAAACTCTAATCTTGAATATATATATATATATATATATATATATATATATATATATATATATATATATATATTCCCAATGTACACCTTAACCAATTTAGAGGCGTATTGTTCCTTGAAGATATGCCTAGTGCAGTACCAAATTTCATTAAAATTAGATAAGGGGTTCTGTTTTTTTTTTTTTGGGGGGGGTGGGGTTGTTGTTTTTTTTGCGTCATTTTAAATAATAAATTCAGTATTTGTTTTCAATTCAAATTCTTATATCAATCCGCTTATATAAACTAACACTTGCATATTACGTTTCAACTATTATGCATGTGAAAAATAATAAATATACATAATATATTAGAACATTATTAAATAAACTTATATATACATAACACAACATATATTTATACAATTCACGAATACTGCATTAGAATTTATAAAACCAAAACAACAACTTGAAATGTAAAGAGGCCATATGCGTCACATGACTTGAATGGCAAATTAATAAGTAAATACAAGCTGATTTTTTACTGTTACTTCTTTTGAAATAAACACGAGAAAGAAACATGTATAATAAAAAACATACTTATTATTTTGAAAAAGACTAAACCTTTTTTAAACTATTACTCCAAATATTCAGGCTATGTTTTAACTATGAATAATAATCCGTGTTTAAATCCAATTAAAATGTCTAATTTATAATCAAAATGATAACATCTTAATATCATTAGTTTCTCATGAACGGCTTTTAAATAAAAGCCGACAGGCTTATGGGTTGTTTAGTAAAAACACTACTAAAAGTAATATGAACCAATCTACACCATCTCAACAACATTACGATCCAAGTGTGCTTAATAAGTTTTAATATAAATTACAAACACAATAAAGTATAAAAACGATTTCATAGTTCATAAATTAGCTATTCGAGTTTCGCCCTGTCCCGACCCCTCAGACCGGTTGAGAAACACGACGAATCTCGAGTGACTAGTTTATGATTTTTTAAATTTTAAAATGTTTTTTTTTATTATAATTTAATGGCACAATTATTAAATTACGTGACTCGACAGCCAACAAGGAAAGTAATCGCAGTACCTTGTCATTCGTTTTTAATGAAACTTGTATAAAAGAGGGATTGCTACCCAAATACACAATTATTAAATTGCATGACCCAGCAGCTAACTAGGTAAGTAATCGCACAGTACCTTGTCAGTTGTTTTTAACGAATCTCGTTTATATATATATGTGTGTGTTTCATTAATAACGACAGACAAGGTACTACGATTATGCTTTTTATTTTATTTCTCTTGTCTTCGAACAAGTGTTTTCTTTTCTGAGTGTGTACAAACTATACACATGTTCTATAATTCCAAGCGATTTCGGCTATACTTTTAGCCATTATCAAGGATGGTTTTATTTTTGCTTTTTATTGGGTGTATAGGTTGTGTGTATGTTTCTAGAGTTATAGGGATGTTTTATTTTCAGAACATTGTTAGCACATTTTGGCCGTGTTTGAAGTTAATATTATTAAGTGTTGGCTTTTTCTTTTTTATTATTAAGGCTTCCATTATTTTTTGTCTTTTTTAAAGGTGTATGTGGTTATCATGATTGTATTTTCTACTAGTATGTTTCAGATGGAGTCTGGTAAGTTTGTGTGTGTTTAAATGGATTGTAATAGAGCTGTGGTCGAATAGGTGTAATTTAAGACGTCTAGATAGGCATGTAGTCGTGTGACAGATGTATTTATTTATGAATTCGGTTTGATCAAGAACACAGTTCCTTAAGGTGCATTTGAACTCATAGATAATGTTCGTTCGTTGTAATTTTGATATTGCTACTGTGTTGTTATTTTTGAGAATAAGGTTAGCTGTTTTAAATTTTTTCTAGTAGATAATTTGATTTTTTTTGTTCGGTTCAGTTGGGATGGTGTATTTCTTTATGATATTTCTAAGTGAGGATTCATCTTGTTCATTGACTAAACAATAAAATAGTAATTTATAGTGAAGGGTAAATCGGATCGGGAATTTTTGAACACTGTCATCTTGATTGTACTTATTATGATGATATTTAGAGCTTTCGTTGAGCGTCCTGCGGGCAAAAGCGCATTTGTTCATCGAAAGATTAGTGTAGTTATCAAATTATTTGTATTTATATGCGTTGCCAACTCTTTACTGGTTATATTGTTTTTCTTTTTTTTTTTTTTCTTTACTTTACTTAGCTTCGATCTGTAAGCTGACAATTCTCTTTTCTTGGGACATTGATATTTTAATAAAACAATCTTTTCCTTTTACAGCTATGGAAGAAGAAATTTTGGCTATTTTACAGCCCATGGAATTAAAGGTCCAAAACCAATAGCTTTTCTTGGAAATCTTAAAGAAATAAAGGATTTGGTGAGTATTTCAGATTTAAAATCATTTTCACTGCAATTTTTGAATCCTTTAAGAAGAGAAGCAATTATCTTGAATCAGTCTTTCGTCTGGCTGTATTTATTGATTGAAAATGTTGATTCCGATGGACAACATAATCGTATAAATGGTATATCTAAAAAGATGAACGAGTTACTTGCAATTTTCTATGTCAATCAAATATAAATTTTCAGTTAGTCATTCAAGAAGTTGTATCAGTGCCAAATTTCTCTGCTGTGTATTTCATCTAGAGTACTTTTGCATTAATTTTAATCTCTTCATTGTGCATATCAAACGGTGACAGTAATGAATACACATTTATAGTTTTACATCGTTCAGCCTGTTGTATTGTAGTACCTTAATAAACGTGACAATTTATTGAACTCACAACTCTTCGGGCCAAGTTACTTTTTGGATCAATCACCCAATGCTTTTATCCACTGAGGATATTAATGAGTGAATTCTAAGGACATATAAACCTAATGTCTCATTAGCTTATATTACACGTTTTTGTTGATGTTTTTCTCAAGTTCTATGTAGCAGCCTACTATCGGCAGCAGCTCTGGGGTATAAAAACAAGCAAAGCCTTATGTAGCTTTCTCTCTCTTCCGTTTTTTGTTTTTTGTTTTTTTGTGACATGAACTGAAGCTAAAAAGCTTTGACCGCTTCAATGCTAAAACATACCAACACCGTAAATCCCACTCAAATATATTCATTAATTTCGTTGTGTATGCAATTTACTTCTAGGAAAATAAACTTACCTTTTCTTATTTTTTAAATGTTATCTTGCATTGCAAATCAATCGTTTTCTGTCATTTTGCGCATGTACCTTTTCCTTATCATTATTTCATGTAGTGATTACATTTTCTTATCAGAAATCTTATAGAAGTAGCTAACACACTAAATACTCACCTTTATTGCAGTATTCACGTTTTACGAGTGATATTTGTTAGAATTATGAAAGGAACCCTTTATTTAGTCCACAGGGGAAGATTGTTCTAATTCCACGTGTCATGCCTTTTCTGGATATTTCAGTTATTTCCCTTTAGTAACTCAAATCTCTAATTTTTTATTCTATCTGCTGCGGCCAGGTATTGAACTCACAACTCTTAGGGCCAAGTCATTTTTTGGATCGAACAACCAATGCTTTTATCCACTGGGGACATTAGTGAGTGAATTTTGAGAATATATAAACCTAATCTTTCATTAGCTTATATTACATTATTTTTGCTATTGTTGTTTTTCTCAAGTTCTATGTATTACTGGTTCTCATATTGTATTCATTTCTATGCTTGATCGGCTTAGGAGATTTTTGTGGCCTAGCATATGCGCTGATTCCTTATATTTTCGTATTTTCCTAATATGTTCTGTCTCTATTATTTCAACCTCATCCCACAGAGGGGGATGTGATCTCCCTTTTTCCATGTCTGTTCTATTTCCTCTCCTGCAACTCCCGTGGACTAAATAAAGGGTTTGGTTCGAAATGTCAACGTATATCACCTGAAGAAGGCCGGTGCATACAACGGCATAAACGTTGTGAATATGGCAATAACGATGAGCACAACAGTCCTAACGATGTAAATAGTGTAAATAGTTAAAATACATTTCAGGAATATATACAGAAGCTGTAGATGTATTATGGCAAAATTATATTTAAACATGTTGAGAAAATTATGACAAATAAATATTACTTTTCAGTTTCTAACAATAACAATACGAGATTTTTTAGACATTCAATTTCTAATTATTATAAACTTAAATGTGTAGATCCCAAGATCTACTTCTTGGAGAATTTGTATCTTGAAAGAATTTAAATTGTCATTTTTATTCTAGGAGTATGCTTACGTGTTTTTAAAATGGCAGAAAGAATATGGTGATAATTATGGGTAAGACATTTTTTCCTGTATTAACAATTTCAAGGAGTTATGTGATAACATTAATATGATCTGCAAGTTATTGCGAGCTGCAAAAATAAGTTTCATTTTGTTTTCCTAAAAAAGAAAAAGCCGATTTGTTGTTTGTAAAACGATGAATTCACTTCCAATGCTATATAAACAAGCAGAAATATCAGTGATTGCTTCATTCTAATTTGAAATAAAAGAATATGCATTGAGAAGGAAATGATGTTCTTAATTACGTTGATTTCAAACTGAAGTAGAAAAGAATATCTCCCAAGCAGGCATCTACACCATCTATGAAATGTTTCGAAGTGGTATTGGATATCTAACGAGCAGGTATTTTTTCAGTTGGTATCGCCCCGGGTAATTTAGTAAAGCCACTAAAACAAAAGGCATCTTTTGTACCAGTTAACGACGGATAGGATGTCATTTTGGACATCGGCTGTCATTTTGACCTTGTCGAGCTGATCAGCCTTATTATCAAGGGAGGAGTAAATAATTGTACTATCAGCGTAGATGCCAAGTTAAGCCGATAAATATGTCATATCATTTTGATACACACTGGATATATAGTCGCATGACGATCGTGGAAGCGTAAAAATTAACTAGTAGTCAGAACTTTGTCTCCTTTGAGATGCGAAACCATGATGCGTTTTTTGCGGTGTCTTAAAAACCTAAGCATATAAGTTGGTTACGGTTTAGGTAGAGGTGGGGCTTTGTATTTTGGTCATTTTTTATTAGTTTGTTTATTTTTCCCCTTTTTTAAAGGTTTTTATTTTAGTTAATCAAGTTTTTTTTTTTTCTATTTGAGTTGCCGGGTAGGGTTACTGTTGGTTATACGATATATATATATATATATATATATATATATATATATATATATATATATATATATATATATATAATAATAATAAATTACAATAGAAACATTTTACATAGCTACACAATCGCCTGAAGAAGTACAATCTTAGTACTGAAACATGAAAGTTTTTATGTAGCGATGTAAAATGAATTTATTGTAATCTATTATAATAAAAATATTATAATAATATTTTGCACAAATTAGTATTGAGCACTTTTTTCAGACCTAAACGCTATAAATTGTGGATTTTTACTGCATCAGTTCTTTCTCTCTCTCTCATATATATATATATATATATATATATATATATATATATATATATATATATATATATATATATACCCAAGTATATGATTGGTGTATATGGAATGAATTCCAATAACCAACAATTACTATTCTTAAAAGAGTGCTCAATACAAAGTAGAGCAGATATAATTATTTATTTAAAAAAAAAAAAAATTATAACATAAATATGTTATAACCATTTATTTTACATTCAACGTCATCACTTGATAAGACGCCGTAGATGTTGAAACAAAATGGCTATTTTTGTAGTGATTTTATAAGAAATTTATGTTAGAAAATTTTTTTTTTTAAATAAATAATTTTATATATATATATATATATATATATATATATATATATATATATTATAGTCAAATATATTTTTTGTAGGATCTTTTTGGGATCGGATCCTCATTTAGTTGTTGGTGACCCTGAAATTATAGAGAAAATTTTGATCAAACATTTCTCCAATTTTATAAACAGAAGGGTAAGTTTTTTTCTATATTCACCAATGCTTAGTAAACATTGTTTGCAAAAAAATGTGATTCACTAATTTTACCCTTTAAATATCAGAAAACATTTTAATTCTTTTCATATATTTGCAGAGGGAGATTTTCATAAATTTGATGCCTAACAAGCGTCAACAACGTCCAAAGAACAGACGCCGCCTTCCTGATAAAAATGAATTCAAATCCTTATCGTTCAATTCTAAAAAAAACAAAATCTTGTCTAATCTTAGCATAGCCATGCCTTATCATTTACTTAACTTATTTCTTTCTATGACTGCGGCAATAAATATTACAACACATTGAAGTGGCATTTGTTGGCTGCTTTAACACCCGAGCAAATCTTCCACAAAAATCACCGAAATTCCTTTCAAAAATTCCTTCCAAAATTTTCTATATATTCTTTTATTTTCTCGGTGTGCTTCCAAGTGAATTGGGGCTTCGAACCATATCACGTTGAAACACCGATGCCCGCACGGTCACCGAAGTTAAGCAACGCCTGGTCAGTACCTAGATGGGTGACCGCTTGGGACCGCTTCTTATCTCCCTAGCTATGGGTTAATTAGTAAGCCTTGTAGCACTAAGTCATTGTTAGTTTCAACAAAAATTTTTACAATCTAAGTATATTTTCTGGCTTCAAATAACCTGCAAAGGGTTGATAAGCCGTAAAAAAGAATGAATCCATAATCAATCAATAAAACAAGAGAATTGGTTCGCTTCACTGAATTTATATCAATACAAATGAATTTACATATATATAAATTACTTATAGATGAAGAGGAGGTTGTTCGTTACATTCTATCGGAATTAATATTTAATTGTACGTTTAATTATACAAAATGTGATACAAGGCCTAAACGGGAGAGGCCGGTCTTCACCAATCCTACCTTTAACCTAGCTAGTCTCACTCATTGATCCATCCGCACAAATATTATCCTGTCATCCTAACATCAGTTTTACTTTTACTTAGATGCACCACAGTCACCAAAATGCCTCATTTACTCCGTCCTGGGTATGACGATAAACTACATCCGGCAGTAAGGCCCCTGATCGGGAAGGTTTGAGGAGCGTGGAACCACCCCTTAATTGCTGTTGTTCCCAGATCCCCGCTGACTTAGGGTAGTAGCACCTGTTAGGGTCCCAGCTATGGGGAAATAGTTAACCTCCAAATTGCGGTCAAAGCATTATGAAAGCATAAAAATGTCTTACACCCGACAGACAGTTGAGAAATCTGTCAGCTAATAAGGGCAGGGATTGGACATAAAAGCCAAAATGATGCGTATGTATACGCTGGCTAAGTTAAACCGAAAAAAACGACCCAAAATGACCAAACAAAAAAAAGACAAAGGCTGGGATGACTGACGCAGTAGTTTTTCTTCTTCTTTTATGTGCTGTGTCCCTTCAAAGCGTAAGTGATCAGGGCCCTCAACATCTTCCTTTGTAGCCCTTAATACGTTTTGTCTTTTTTTATTTCTCCCAAACCCTGTTCTACCATCCGTTTGCTCAAGCCAATCAAGTATGCTCAAGCCCATCAGTCTTGTGATTATCAGATTTTCCAAGCCCTCCTTCATTAATGCGCACCAGTAATTTCATCTGCTTCCTACAGATGTTAAGTATGTTTCTGCTTTGTTTCCATTTTCTCTAAAACCTCGCCGTTGCTCACATGTACGGGCCACGATATCTTCAGCATCCTTCTGTAGAACCACATTTCTGTTGCTTCAAGTCTCTTCTACATCTTTGTCCTGCATTCACTCTCATATAAGAGAACACAGATACCACGTTCAGTAGGCTAAAGAATCAAAATCCCCTTTCCTAAATAGCATACAACAACCCTTCTAGGTCAGCACCTGTCACTCGCACCAAGCGCGAAATCCCACCCACCTTTCGTCGAATGTTGATAAGGTGAGTCGCATTCTTTCCGCTCTGATCTTAACACTTGAGAAGAGGAGAACTTCCCACCTCCATGAAACTCCTTCTCTGTCGTCGTCCACACCACGACTCGCATAATGCCGGGCAAACACAAGAACAAGGTGAAGTGTTGATCCTTTCTTGATAAAGTTACCACACTGGCTCAGACGGATCTAGCTTCTAAGAGAAAAAACCTTCCGTCCAAGTTGCGGACAATGTAGCCTTTAATCAGATCACGCAGCGGATGCAAGACACTACACTAAAAGATACGGCGCACGCACTCGGGCTAAGACACCTGCCTCGCTGAGAAAATGACTCAGAGGCTCTCTCGCAACACAAGCCAGATGTAAGAGGTAGCGCAACGCGTTTCAACACTCCCAATAAAAGGAAAATTTAGATTAGATCACTCGGTGTCCCCCCACCACCACCACCACATCGTGTGTATGCACAATTTCAAGAGACGGAAAAGGTCGGCAGAAGTCTCCCTTCCAGATTTCACCATTACCGTCCTTTTGCGAACACATTCATTCTAGGAGGTTCAAGCGGAGTGTAAGTTGACGAATCAACACTCGACATTCCCAAACCGTCTTCGACAGGATGGAGGCAGCAAACCTACCGACATATCATAGGAGACTTGATTTCTCAAAGGAAGTCGAAATAGTCTCGAACTAAAACCATTAGTTCAATAAACATCAGCGGAAGAACGGAGAGTTGGGAAAGAAGAATCGGGTGGCTGTGCTTAGCACAAACTTCCATCTTTCTCTTTAAGGAAAGATTCCTCATATTCCACAGACGAGCTGCTTCCTTAACATTTTTTCCGAACCGCAGACCATTTCATCTCTAGCTGTAGGCCGGAACCAAACCAGACACCAAGTATTGAACTGACCTGTCCTTCCGTCTAACTGAAGGCCCCGGGAAAAGATACTTCCTTTCACTCATCCAACCACAAGCCAAAAACCTTATCGCGGTTGATTTTTGCCACCGCCACCGTTTGATACTTGCATATTACTTCATCTTAATTTCAGATGTGTTTTTTGCGAATACAAATACTTCGTCAGCATAGTCGGAATACATGGCTATCATAGCTTCTTTGTCGACTTTTTCGATGATCAAGCGAACCAAATGAAAGTTGTCCTGAATTCTTCTGTCCCTCACTAAACAAGTCTGTGCAGAGCCATTTATACTAGGAAGGACAAGCTGGAAACGGTTAGTTATGACCTTTACCAAAATATTTAAAACTGCATTAAATATAGTTAAAGGGTGAAAATTACCTATCCCATCCGCACCTTTTGATGACCCGTGTAGCGAAGTGTTGGTTTGTTTGATTCATTTTTGTTATGGGATCTTACCCATAATAATAATAATGGACTATTCCATACTTAATAAATACTGCTTCTCAGGAGTAGGCAAGGAGTCAGTAGTTCAAGTCGAGTCAATAGTCAAGTCAGAGGCAGTCCGGAACAGAGTCGCGTTCAGACAATTACTGCAAGACATTGGAATAGTGATACTGATCGAAACTACATTGTTCTCTCTACTAAACCTGATTGTTCATACTAACACTTCTACTTCTCTGTATATATTCCTGTTTGTAATATATCTGTGTTATTCCATACCTTCTTTTTTGGTTCTACCTTGGATTATCACCGTGGTACAAGGAACCGGGCCATAACATTTTTTACGGCTTATCAGCACTTTTCAGGCCAGAAAAGTCAGAAAATATTTTTAGATTGTAATATATATATATATATATATTTTTTTTTTTTTGAGATAATAACGATTTAGTGATACATTGTAAATGCGGTTCCAATAACTTGGACCGATTTAAATGTGAATAAAGTTTAATAAATATTGATTTATTTCTTCTCCTTTCAGATTTGGAGGACATTTGGGCGATATTATTTTTTACACATAATTGCCATGAATTAAGTAACATGATCCAATAGAGAAATAAATAAATTTTCACCAATACCACTGACTTATTTACTGCTGACTTTGATCCGTCTTAATGAAACACCCTTATATATAATCCGTCTTAATGAAACATCCTTTATTACTAAACCTTTACTTCACATCCAAACTTACAGCACCTGGTATTGCTGATCACCCATCTAGGTACTGACTACGATCAACGTTGCTTAATGTCAGTGACGATATTGGAACCGGTCTTTCAATGTTATATGGCCGTAATCCTGGTAAAGCGTTGGGATATATTCTCTTTCTTCAATCAATGGTTGAGCAACAAAGGAACAAACAGAGGCGACTGTCTCAAGTACGCCTCGTAGGGAAGACAATGTATCTTATCTCTGGCGACCTGTTTCAGCGCTTTCCAGATCTCCCCCTTAATTATGGTCCCTTCGCCCCAAGCTTTTTTAGTTGTCTCAAGACGGGGAAAGTCGGTGAAATGGGTATCGAACTGAGCAGGAGTCAGTTTGGATTCCCTGGTGAATAGCTCCTGAAAATAAGACCGAAATGCTTCACAGATGTCTTCGTTTGTAATCACTCGTCGTCCCTCCGGCAATACAAAGCTTGTGATACGATGATTAGACGCGCCATGCAGCTCAATGGTCATGTTCGATGCCTCAAAATGTCTTGTTCTTCTTGAAAAGCAAACGAGGTCACCTCAGCTCTAGCTATGGCTACGTACCCAAAGGTGACGCTGATAATGTGACTCTAAGGTTTAAAATAAATAACCACCGCTCTCCCTTTACAAGCGGAGGTACTTCATAAACAACTACAAGTCTTCCCCGTATCCCTGTAATCCGTCCGTAGAATCAGATCTTTTTTATCAACCCACGGTGACTAAGAACATATAGTCTTCGGGCGTTCGCAGCAACACGTCCCATATAAAGATTCTGACGCCCTTAATAATTTGCTACAGCAACAGACCTAGGGAGAACAGAACATTGATTATAGTGTCTTTCATGGAACGACAAGTCTTGCCCGTGCGCTTGTCGATCACAAAGACTGACAAGTGTAAGTTTTTCAACTTCCAATCATCAGGTCATCATCTTTAATAAAACGCGCATACTCGTCGGTCCTCTCGAAGAATTTAGTCAAATTCATTATGCATGGCGGCGGGGATTTCCAGCTAGAGTGTAATTCCTCAGCCACTGAATCTTTGGTCATATTGATGGTCTTTTAATCTGCTGCTTTGAGAGGCGAGTGGTCAGTTTGTTTGCCTTTTTGCGAGGTATCAGCTCTGAAGTGGACACCAACTCCTTGGGAGGTGACTACGTCGTTTTGGTAGCCTCTTTGGTAGCAAAAGGGAATCCATTTAAGCCTCTTTGGGAGAAGACAGTGTCATTTTTGGTAAATCCTTTAGAAACACCAGTCCTTTATTGGTTTTGCCTCTTTTGAAGGCACAGATTCCACTGGCTGTAATTCGCCTACATTTAGGAAGTTTTCTTTTCCGGTGGATTCACAAAAGGTTCCTATTTGACACACCTCCTGTCAGTCACCATAAGAAGCAGCCTTTCCCTATGAAGCAAGAACCTGAAAGAGAGTCCCACAAGCAAGAAATGCGAAACTGTTACCATAGAAATTTGGGTAGCATCAAAAAGTTTCAACTGTGAAATGGTGAGACATTTCCGCCAATCTAGTACTGCGCTTAAATTCATAAATTCGATGTACCAAAATGGAAAGCTATAGATAGATAGATAATTTGATATATATATATATTGCTTAGTATTATTTTTCCCTGTTCTTTTTTCTTCCTTATCTTATTCTTTATTGAGTAATTTGACTATTCTTCTTCTTGACATGATATTGTTAATGGCACTTAAGCGTCACCGATTAATCCACACATATCCACACATATGCTTTATTAAATCTGCAGCTACCCTATCCACTGGATGAGTACACTAACAATACGGTATCTTTTGCAAGAGATGACCACTGGAAATACCTTCGTACTATTTTGTCCCCATCTTACAGCGCGAGAAGATTACGTGAGGTGTGTATCTAATAAAAACGTTCATTTTAAAGATAAACTTATTTATTGTAGGAATTAGTTTAATATATGAATTCTTTTGCTGAATTTGTTCATAATTTTATAAACACATTATCCGATTTGAG